>CP139506.1:131795617-132197164 GCA_021014915.2 Artemisia tridentata subsp. tridentata | reverse complement strand
ACTCATCTTTACTGCAATTTTTTTTACAAAACCAAATTTGAATGCATTTGATAATTACAGTTCGTGTTGGTACAATATTATAATTGAATTTGCTGAAAAATTGGTGGATATGTTAACTGATGGAACTTATCAAACAGACGTTGACATGATTTACAAGTTTCTGATGATTGACCTCGTGATTTTATGACAAAGACAAAACAAAGGTACTAAAATATCTCAATCTCATACTCTCATTCCAGTTTTTTATATCGTATTTTCATTTGATTTAGATATTTGTGTTATGTTTTGTTGTAGAATTTGAAGAACAATGGAACATGGTGACAAGTTAGGTTAGTGCACTAGGTTGTAAGTTTTGTCATTGAAGAAACGATATTGGTTCAGAAGAATCAGGATTGTGCATAATTTAAGCATTGGTCAGTTTTCTTTTTTGTATAATAAGTTTATTACCAGTAGAAATCGATGGAGGTATTGCTCGCTTAACATTAGATCACTAAAACTTGATGTTTTTTTGGATATATATTACAAATAATTTTGCCCAGTAGTTTATTACCAGTAGTTTTAGTGAGCAATTCTAAAACAGGGGTTTTTTATAACCCAAATTATTAATTTTTTTTCCAAAGTAATTCCCTTATTTCATAAAAATGAGCATTTTTTAAATGCTCGATTTGAAACTGTTTATTTCAGTTAATGGGTGTTGGGGAATTGCTTCTTTAAGTGTGTGAATTTGCCTATTGCTTTTATAAAGCTTTTCAGCATGAAAGCAATCCTAAAAAGCTATACTAAAATTTATATCTTCTAAATTCAGACAGATAAGTATTACATTGATCAAATAAAATTAACATCATGTTTTGTTTCTCCACTTGCAGACATTTAGAGAGTTGTTCAAAGAACAAAGTTTGCAAGGTAATAAATGGATTATGAATGGAGATCCCTGAAGGTGCATAAGCACTTCTTTACTATGCACAAATTTTATATTAATTAGCATATTATAAGCTAACAATGTTGCCATCTACTGCAAGTTCAAGGGATGAACCATCATCATATTATGCCCGGATAAAGTTTCACCTTGGGAACCTAAAAACCACTTGTGGCATCCAATCCACCAAAACCCACAACCTCCACAGGGAGTAAGCGGGCCTGGCCTCATGTTTTACCTTCTTCTGTACCAGATCTTTTCTGTACTTGGTACGGTAAGCTTAGACCTTAATAGTAAATTATATCTTTTGATTTCTTCGTAAGCCATTGAATCTTAATGTATTTCGCTGTTCTTTCCTTTGTTCACAGGTATGTGGAAATCACTGTTGACCATCCCCATCATTCCAGTATGGTGATCCTCAACGTGCACGTGATAGCTATCCATCAAATAGTGGCATATTGCTATAAACGGTGTGTCTCACGTTACAATGAGAACGGTTCTTTGCCTCCAGCTTCCACCAACTTCTATTCATTGATCTATTTGAGAGAAGCAGTTACAGAATCATTTGAACCCCTTATTAAGCATTTGGGTTGCATCCATTTGGGTTCTGATAGAATTTGCAGGTATGCATAAACTACTAATTTGATTTAGGTTCCATGTGATAACTTGCAAGCGTAACAAGCATGATATGGAAAAAGGGTGATAGCCATGGCAGCGATCAACAAGGTTACCCTTTTGAGAAAACATTTAGAAAACGAATCATCTTCAATATATTTTGTAGGCTTACATTTATGGCTAATTATAGTTAATGGTGTCTCTCTTTTTATTATAGCACTTAATTGACCTGGAAGGATCTGAAAATCAAAGACGATACAACTGGGATGAGGAGAAAGCTTTATCCGTCATGGTATTCAAAATAACTTTGGTTAACTAATGTGTATTGATGTACCTTCTTTTTCACAAGGGAGGGCAATGAATATATTAGCAGATTTACAGGCATTGTTTACATGGAACACAAGACAGGTAAGAAATATTTAAACAATTTGGCTTTGCTGATTTTCTATTATTGTTCAAAAGAAACTAAGCTTATTATTTTCTCTAATCGTGAAAATGGTTGATTGGAGGGTGTGTCGATATCAGGTGGAAACAACCGTCCGGAAATGAGCCTCTCTGATCTAATCTAAGGTTGTTCGCATGACGTGTGGATACTAACGCCATCTTGGTAAGTTCCTTTGCTTTATTTTGAGGTGTTTTTTGGAAAAAAGGTTTTATTTATATACACGAACCTGTGTAATTAAAGCGCATACAGTTGTTCAAGTGTAATGATGTTTTAGTGTTATTAGTTAGTAGGAGTGGCGAAGAGGCAATCAAGCTTCACGGCTGATACCAGATACAAGTTGACAAAGGCACTGAGTAGAAGGTATACCCACTTAAGTAAACCGAGACAGATAAGGTTAAACTTGGAAATTCAAAATTCAGTTGAGTCAATCTTCTGCAGGAGTTGACATTGCTGCAGAAGATGAGTAGCATTGTTGTTGAGACAGTCTAGACGAGTTCAAGCAATAGATGATGGAAGTGATATAGTTGTCAAGATAGGAGTTATTTGTATTTGCTTGCTATGGGTGGATCATTGTTTTTATCAGTTTAGGAAGGCGCAGAATGAGATTGATTATTATTTTGAAGTTTATTCCGCTTATTACACTTGTGGATAATGCTCAAGTCTTATGGGCCGGGAGAATGGAAATCTGATCTACTTGGTTGTTGTTCAGAGCCTAAAATGTGTATGTCTATCATCTACAATTGAATGCATAATTTTTTTAGCAAGATAAAATTATGTTGCCTCTCCATCTATGTATTATTTCTAAGTAAGTTGTTTCTGTTCGTGCAGGCATAAAGACTTTCTTTTTCCTTGTGGCACATTTTCAAAGATTGCGACTGTGGCAACCAAAAATGCATATGAGTAAGATCCTTGATGCATTACATGAATCAAAACGCTGCATGCCTCTTTTTTTTTCTTTTACTGTTTTACCTTTACGACCATATCTGATAATAAATAGAGGGTTATTGACTGTTGAAACACTGACATTTTCAGTTGAAAGAAATAAATTATATAAATTTTTAAAATACTCAATGTCAGTTGGCACAGGTGAAAACATGCTGGGTTGACATGAAACACCTTTTATCCAAAAAGAATAATTAGTGCGTAAATATGACTACATCAATAGTCTAATTCTTTGAATTTGAGAAGATGTATGAATAGAAGTACACTTTTGACAACTTAGTGACCCATTTTCCTTTTTATTTTATCAGCTAAACCCATTAAAAAATAGAATATTATAGGCAGTTGTACCAATTCTGATGCCGCCCTGAGTAGCTCAGGTTGAGAGGTATTAAGTAATATGCTTGGTCCAGGATATTTGAGACTGTTTTTACTTCTGAATTAAGGGGCTTTGAGCTGCTTTTTAGTTGAATTAAGAGGTGTTTATAACATCTTAGCTAAAGTAAGGGGTAAGTGGGACTGTTTTGCACTTTTTAAAGTACAATTTCAAATAGGCTTTCCCGAACACCCCCCCTTAATCTAATAAGGGCGTCAGAAAACTACAAAAAAAAAGCTATATGGTTCATCTATGTAAGGAGCGTTTGTCATTGGCATACGTAAAAGATTTTACCAAGTAGTAAGGAATTAAGCTACTCATATAATTTTGAAGTTAATTTTACTTGAATGGCTTTGATTAACTGATAACAGGAGAAGATGCAGCTGATGGAATTTAAAGATGCGTTGGGAAAACATGCTAATGATAGTTACCCTTTACTTGTGCAAAAGGTTTCACCTGAAGGAACTCCTCACGTGGTTGTTGGATAAACAAGCTACTTCAGACCTATGCTAAACTACAAAATGTGCAAATTAGCAAATAAATATGTTTTTGGTATATTGGTAATGTATACATACTAAATAAACATGGAACTGTGAACTGTCTTTCTATATTAAATAAGGCATGTAGTAGTGCTATATGTCTGGATAATCGTAAATCTGTAAATGATCTTCTGTTTGTTATGTGTGTGACTAATGATTTGCCAACACAATAGTTTAGGACTAAAAGAGTATATAATAAGTTGAAGAGAACCACAAATCTCGAGACATAACTTTTTGTGAACTTATTCAATAAATAAGCCGAAGTTACATAATAGTTGATGCCTAAAAACGTATACAAGAACAAGAGCTTCAAGAATTAGGTGTGATTATTACAAAAATGGATATAAACTAATACTCGAGTGATAATATATATATATATATATATATATATATATATATAATATATATATATATATATATACTTTTTCTAAATGAAGAGTTATATCGCTATTAGTATTTTCTAAGATTGTCGTATGAAAATTAATATTTGAGGTATTGGACAAAAAAGATGTGAATGTTAATCCAATAAGTTACCGAAAAATAAGAGGAAAACATACCAATTTTTATATTGAATTAAGTTCTTTTTGACAGGTGCATCTTCTAAACTTGGATTAGAACAACAGATATACTAAAAGATCATCTAAACCTGCATTAGAACTACAACCACATTCTTAAACAGGTACATTATTAGGACTATCTTTATCATCAAAATTTTCTACTCGTGAATCGAGCAACTCTATATTGGATACATCATGAATAGTATTCTCATATTCAGTTGCCTCATAAGTAATTGACATAGGTGGGCGGGCATGAAATTCCTTGTAAGGTATTAGTTAAGTAGGACTTGTTTGTTAATGCGTACGAATATCGTAGAATATTTATACAGTGAATAAAGAACAAAAAAATATAAAAAATGAATGGTAATCGGATGAGAGGAAATAAAACTTAATTGAGCTAGTTGCTTAACTACGGATACTGGAACGGAATGTCAGCCCTGGCTTCCAATTAACAACGGCCTATGGCCCAACTGGGCAAACGAAAGAAATTTAACCAAAATCTTCAGCTGCTGATGTCATTTTTGGCGGCTGTCAATGAATATATAAACAGAGAAGGCTAGCGGGATCTATAGTATTTGAATTTTACTCTGTTAAGCATATGCTAATTTGCCTATAGTTCAATGATGCGTGGTTTTGCAACCTTACAACAGGTTTTACCTCTCGAGGGATCTCAAGAGGCTTACAACCCCACCAGGCAGTGTACCTGACCGATGTAGTAATAGTGTAGTGGTAAGTACGGGGGATTGATCGTTCTCCACAGGGAATAGTGTCGTTAGGATTGAAAAACTACTCTAAATAGGTCTAAGGGTGAGGGAAGATTCTTTTTTGTATTTTTATAATTTTTTATGAAAGCAAGTAAAATCTCGGGTTTGAAGGAGTGGGCGGAATTAGTTGCTAGTCAACTAACCCAAATAACTACAAATGCAAATAAAATAAAATGACTGAAAATGAAAAGATTGTGAAACTTTATGTGGAGAGAAATGTGTTTACTTTAGATTTCCTTACTCCCTAACTATCTTTTACCGGTTGATTAGTGTGTATTAATTGCGTGGATGACGGGTGTATTCCTTAATACCAATCGTGGGGTGGCGTACGTACTTCCCCAACTCTATGACTCCTACTTCACTCCTATGTCGAGCCGGCTAGAAGCTCCTAACATGGGATCACTAGAATTCGCTCATGCATTAAATACAACCATAAAAACCTTAGTACGCATTGGTTCATGTTTTCTTAAGACGTTCAAGCAAGTTACCGTATAGGAAGTTAGCCAGTTTTTCTTAAGCCTAACATCGATAAACAATCATCCAATACAATTAATAACACACTAATAACCAATAATCAAATAGCTAGGTTTCATTAGATCTAAGCAAACACAAGATAAATCTAGCCTAGCATGTTAATCAAAAGACAAGAACAAGATATAATCAAACAACACATAGACATATTGATGATTAAGTGATAACTTATCTTCAATTAAACATGGGAGATCCAAGGGTATGAAAACCCTTAAAAATGGCAGAAATTCGTCTTAGGGTTTTCTCCTCACAAAGTTGCACACTAATGACAAAAAATTGCAAAACTATATATAGAGTTTAAGGGTTGACGGCGTCACGTTATAGATCTTGACGTCGTCACCCTCGCCCGTGTCTAGGGTTCCCGGATGGCCTTCCTGACGCCGTCCCTCTTTAGACCTCCAAAATCCGCTCTGGATTATCAAAGCTTGACGCCGTCAGAAATGAGCTTGACGCCGTCCCTCTTTAGCTTAAACCGTGACGACCTTGATCACTTCAAAGGGTGACGCCGTCAGACTTTCCATTGTAAAATTCTCTGGCTTATCATGAGTAATTTTCATATCCACCTTTTTTGCCAAGCCGTGACGCCGTCTGGAACAATCCCTGACGCCAGTCAAAGGTACTTTCCAGCATAATTTTGAGACTTTGTCGTTTTCTTCACTTTTATGCTCCAAAAACGTCCAAAATGCTTCCTTTTCCAGATTTCTTCTCCAAAGTACCTAAAATGACAAAAGGAACGATTTAGGGCAATATTTGATCAAATAAATACGATTTAGGGCTTAAATGACCCCCCTAAAAGCGGTACACTTTTCGCTTCATCAAATACCCTTACACTTGAGATTTGCTTGTCCTCAAGCAAATGCGCTTTTATTCTAATCAAAATACAAGTTAGGGGTCATTTAATGCTAATATAAAAGTAATTACAACAATTAGTCGTTCCACTTTAATCATAATAAGCACGGAGATTACAAACTAGCACCTCACAAGTAGTGTTTAGATACTCACATCTCTCAGGTGTCATCAAAATAAATCTCATAAATGAAAACGGATAATATCTCTCACTACCTGTCATAGCAAATAGATTACCATAGGCTTGGGAAAGGATCGAAAACCTTCTCCACTAGCGTAAGCACCTAAGATAAACTATCAAAGAGGGCTTTTACATGGGTTATAACATGAGGTGTAGGGGTATGATAAACACGGTTTTGTTTGGATAAAGGATATTTTACTGGTGGCGAGTTAAAGATCTTGATTAATTACAATGTACAATATGGCGTTGCTAAGCCAAGACTAGACTCGACTTAAGCTAAAAAAACAAAATAACAAAAAGATAAAATAAACATAAAATGAAACGGGATGGTAGTCCGTATGTTTTTTCTACTTTTCTTTTTCTCATTTTTTTTGTATTTTTCTTGATTTTTTTTTTTTTTTTTAATCATACACTCTTGCCCTACCATCCAAAATAATACATCATAGGGGTGTTGCATTCCCCTTACACTTGAACTTTTACATAACTTTACAAATAACTATTCTAATGACTCGAATTAAGATAATTGAAAAACTTGGAGTACTTTTAAAATATTTAGCACATATGCGGGTAATAAACGATGTTCTTCCCCATTACTCCATTACACTAGTACTTTACCCACGAGTCCCAATCGTCCCAAAACAATATGTACAAGGATATGACTCGACTTAGCAACCATGTAATCAATTAGATAATTAACTTGGGGTTTAAACAAATGTTGTCACAATAATGCACTAAAAATGAGTGCATACAAGGTGGGCTAAGGCGATTTGGGTGTACATTCAAGTGGGGTGTAAACAAATTCTTCCTTTAAGTATATATTTGAAATTAGAAGAAACCAATCCAAGGTCAGATTTGTAATTGAGACAGAATCAGCCAACCAAGCTGTCCGTTCAAAGAGCAGCAACAGTAGAATCTGCATCCTCAGATTTGACAAGTGGAATATAGGGAAGAGAAACAGGTGACATTAGTTTTAGTTTCGCGATATTATAATTTATTTACACTTACGTTAAAATACATCATTCATATATTACCTACAGCTAGCCTTTCGCTTCTTGTTGGTGTGAATCATTGGTCCCTGATGCATTAAAAGGTCTGCTGCTATTCGATTATCAGAAACATTGTTTGCAGAAAAAACATGTTGTGTAGAAGACACACCAGCATCTGAAGAAGCAGAAGGTGTCTCCTAAACAATGGCAGCATCAAAATTGAGGACTTTTGGGCCGAAGCTACATCCTATAACGATAAAAGAAAAACTATCAACATACACATTTAGATGAAAACATAAGAAGTACCTGATACGGTATGTTACTTACCCGCTAAAGGCTTACCAATATGCAACAATGAACAACTCATCCTGAAAAATATGAACACAACAGATCAAGCTATATAAATCAAGTTAAGAATTAGGACATAAAACATTACAAACTCCAACAAATATACATATTGTTCAAAGAAATGTAATGTACCAATACACCCATGATGAATAAATAATCCCTGATAATTATGGATGAGCAAATATGTGAGCATACTGAGCCTAAGTATATTTCTAGTGCAAAGCCTAATTATGAATGAGCAAATATGTGAGCATACTTAGCCTAAGCATATCCCTAGTGCAATAAAGAGCATTCATGATTCGATGAGAGAGCAAAAGATGTAATATTATGAATCTGAAAAGGAGAATAAATTAAATGATTAGTAACTAAGATATTAAACAACATAATTAGTACCTAAAATTATAGTGTAGTTGTATCCTCAAAATCCTCAAACGAAGAAAACTGAGATTGCAACATGTAATCTCAATTGCTGTTAAAGATGAAAAAAGTTACGTGGGTTTACATGTTTGATTAAGGTTAGCTAAAATCTAGAAAAATCAACTAACTCAAAAAATAACAAAAAAAAAATAAAAATTGTCTCATCTGTATAAACAAACCCACAACATTCTTACTGCAAATCCACAACAAACACATACTTAAAATCAAAAATCAAAATGTTTAAAAAAAACCTAAAAATCAAAATCTATACGGCTGGATTAATGTGAAAGTCAGGTTCTAAGTAACCCAAATCCCCATTCCTCCTTGTCTTCCCCCTCCTTTGCCAAATAAAAAATATCAACAATAATGTACTCCGTATTAACCATCAATTTAGATATAATTACTAACACTATAAGAACTTATATAGGAAAAAGAAAGTGATGAAGTATCTTCAACTGTTGTGGATGAACTGCTACAAATAAACAGCAGAACAGTTCATAAATTAAAGAAAACAATAATAATAGTTCCTAAATTAAAGAAAGTGATGAAGCATGTGAGTAAGTAGTTCCTAAATTAAAGATAATAATAATAATAAAGAAAGTGGTAGATACCTGTTGCCCTTGTATTGAGAAATTAGAGAGGGGTACGCCTCAAGTTCATGACTCTCATCTAGTCATATGTTCCTGATGTACAGTCCAAACACGTGAAGATTATATAAAACACATAAATTTTTATATAAAAGATTACATGATATAAATTTTTTGAACATGTCACCATCAAGAACTTATCCTTATAATTAGTTGATGATCTTGGTATGAACTCTAGGGATCCTTAACGTCTTTTTATTTTGTTTGCACCATTCTCGTAGTTTTGTGGACGCCATTTATTATACTTGGAAGAGTACCTGTAACTAAAACAAACAGAGAAAAAGCAAGATAAATCAATGCAAGGCCATTAGCAGAATCTTCATAAATGTAACAGAAACATATTATGACATTATTAGTTAATTGTTTGTAGTTTAACATATTAGGGTTTAGAAAGAATTGGGGAACCGAATGATATTATGGTTCTGAGATTAAAAAAAAAAGAAAAGAAGATATAATGAATGAATCGGGTTGTAATTAAGGAATAGATATGAATATTACGGTTCTAGAAAAAAAGTTATCCTATATAGATTTCCTATATAGATTTCGATATACAGAATCTCAACAAAAAAAAGTGGTGGTTCAGTGGTTAGGATACCACATAATATCTGCATGGTCTTGAGTTCGAATCATTGTATGTGTTTTTTTTTTTTTTTTTTTTTTTTTTTTTTTTTTTTTTTTTCTTTTTTTTAAATCCGAATTTAAGTAAAAGCTTACATGGAATAAACTGACATGGCAATTTATATTAATTAGAAATGCCAAGTGGCATAGTTTATGATTATGTGGCATTGAGGTGGCATATCTACGTGTAACGCCTCCTGTTATATATATATATATATATATATATATATATATATATATATATATATATATATATAATATATATATATATATATATATATATATATATATATAATCTAGAAATTCTTACCACCATCACGGCACCCGCTCTCAATCTGACGGGTAGGGGAAGGTGGTGGCTCACCGGCACCGTCACCACCATGACTGCGCGCAACTGCTGCTGCCATCTGTAAAAGTACAAGTTGAATAACATATAGAAATTCGGGAACAAATTAACATAAGCATGCACACATTCAAATACATAACTGCATTTTTATGATGCAATCGGTTATTATATGCACTTAATTAATGATTACGAGTTGTTTTGTTCACCTAGCGCAACTATGGAAGGCAATCCTAACCCACTCTTTGAATGATTCGTCTCATATATGAATGCGTATAACTGATTTACTATTTGAGAAAATTTCGGCAGCATTTCCCCTCAACTCCCCAAATATGTGCATTAAGGACATATTCGTAGGAGTAAAGGAGAAACACTGTTGAAATCATCTCAAATAGTAAATCAGTTATATGCATCCATATCCTAAATGAGACAAAACATTCAAAAAGCAATCCCAAACAGGGGACTTTCCGAAATTAATTTCTAATAAATTAATTCCAGACGGGTTTTCTATAGGATGATTAACTTCGGACGGGGACTTTCCAAAATTAATCACTAAAATCCTAAAACATTCACAAGAGTCTAACAATAATACACAAATTGACTAACATTCTAAAATCACATTCACAAATCGACTAACAATCACATATACAATTATGTCTAATCAACTACTAGTGAACATATCAATTTCAGATTCTTACATGGTGTCAACAAAAACATCGGAAAGACATGCCATAACAGTTTCATACTTTCATGTTTCCAACTACTAGTGAACATATCAATTCCATGAATTACCCCATGACATGATGACAATATATATTTTTCTAAATTACCAAACCATAAAACTTTAAAAAGTTCTATGTTCTTGACTGAGTAGACTCGGGCCTATGTAGGTTTACGCCTAGTGACCACAATTAAATGACAAAATATAGGACTTCATTGTTTTTACACCTTTCATACATCATAACTACTTAATTCATAACTACTTCATTGTTTTCTATTTTCTAACCTTTATCTATTTCTGAATCTTGCTACGTACGGCACAATGTCAAGCTAAAGCACACATTTTGCAACTATTACTTTTACTAAAAACCTTGTTATTAAGTGTACAAATTACTGATTCAAATTATCTTCAATTCTAGTAATAATGCATTCAACTAATTACACTTAATCCGCTTTCAACTACGTACTAGAACCAGCATTCAACTAATCACAATTAATCCGCAAAGCATAAAAATGAAAAAACAGTAAGGATATATAAACAACATACTGTCTCGGCTGTACGTCTCAGCTCTCGGCTCTCACTCTTGGGCTGTGGTCTCTCGGGCTATATAAAAAGAGGTAAAACTGTTAAAGAGGTAAAACTGTTAACGGCGACATGTCGTCAGGACACCAAAAGTTTTAAAAAAATATAAAAAATAGACCACATTACCTATGTCTCTGGCTGTCTCAGCTCTCGGCTCTCGGCTTTCGCTACTGTTTCGGCAGTATCAAAAAAAAAAAAAAAAAAAAAAAAACAGCAAACAAATTAACAAATGCTACATTACATTACATAAATTAATAAAAATCAAAAAAATAAGAAAAATTAAAAATAAGTACTGTTCGTATGGAAGAAAAAGTGGGGAAGAAGAGGAAGAATTAAAAAAGAGAAGGGTTTAGGAAAGAATTAAACAAGAGAAGAGGAGGAGGGTGGTGGAGTACTGTGGTGGTGGTGGTGTAGCCTGTGGTGGGTGGTGTAGACTGTGGTGGTGGTGTTGTAGTGATGGTGTGGTGGTGTAGACTGTGGTGGTGGTGTTGTAGTGATGGTGCAGTGGTGGTGTTGTAGTGATGGTGCTGATAATCGCCGGTGAGAAGAGGAGTGAGTAATAATTGAGAATATGTCTAAGTGTTTGACACGATCTACTTTTTGTTTATGATTTAATTATGCCGACGACATGTCGTCAGTAATAATAAACAACTTTTTCGTCTTGTGATTTGGCGGGATAAATGAAATATTTGGGCGGTTTTTACCAAAAAAATACCGACGACAAGTCGTCTGTATGAATTGGATATATTAAAAAAAATTGTTTCTTATAAATACTTTTATTTAATATATAATTAAAATTAAAAACTTTATATTTAAAATTAAATACTTTGATTTAAAATTAAATACTTTGATTTAAAATTAAATACTTTTATAAAATTAAAAAAATATATATTTAATTTAAGTACTTTTATTAAATATATATTTAAGGTTAAAGTAGAAAAGTAAATACCGAAAAAGTAAAAAGGGGATAATAATTTTAGGATGAGAGAGTTAAACAAATGATCCGAGATGATATGGTTCTACACGAGATGTTAAACGAATGATCCGAGATGATATGGTTGTACACGAGATGTTAAACGAATGATCCGAGATGATATGGTTGTACACGAAATGTTAAACGAATGATCCGAGCAATTATGGAACTCGTGCTTAACAACAAAGTTTCAGCTTATCTTGTTCTAGTTTGAAAGATGCAATTCCTAACTAATGAGCCGAGTTGTTTCATTTGCTTGTCGAGTTGTTTCGTTTGATATGGTTGTACATGAGATGTTAAACGAACGAGCCGAGATGATATGGTTGTATACGAGATGTTAAACGAACGAGCCAAGATGATATGGTTGTACACGAGATGTTAAACGAATGATCCGAGATGATATGGTTGTACACGAGATGTTAAACGAACGAGCCGAGATGATATGGTTGTATACGAGATGTTAAACGAACGAGCCGAGATGATATGGTTGTACACGAGATGTTAAACGAACGAGCCGAGATGATATGGTTGTACACGAGATGTTAAATGAACGAGCCGAGATGATATGGTTGTATACGAGATGTTAAACGAACGAGCCGAGATGATATGGTTGTACACGAGATGTTAAACGAACGAGCCGAGATGATATGGTTGTATACGAGATGTTAAACGAACGAGCCGAGATGATATGGTTGTATACGAGATGTTAAACGAACGAGCCGAGATGATATGGTTCTACACGAGATGTTATACACAAGAAACCCTAGATAATATCACACCATCTGTCAACAAAACACTTCCCACCAAAATCTCCCACCAAAACTTTCCCACCAAAAATTTGCCACCAAAAATTTCCCACCAAGATCTGCTCTTATATACTAACATCTTATCCACACAACTTCACAACCTCTTATACTCAAAACCACTTAACCTCACAACCACAAACATACACTGTTATCATGGTGAAGATGGCGGAATTTGAAGCTTTTGCTTGTCCTTGTAAACGAGGAGACGTAATTCTGCGAGAATCGCATAAACCTTACTCCCTTGGTAAACAATACTATGCGTGTCCTTTATCAAAGGTGAACAATTACATATTTTTTTGTGTGTTATATAAATAATTTGGTTAGTTGTTAAAAATAATAGTTTTTACTCTTTAACAGGGTGGGACAAAGGAGTTTGGATGCGATTTTTTTTATGGAAGGAGGAACGACTTGCCAAAATGACCAGTTCTCTTGGAGCTTCAACGCCTCCAACTCATTCCGCAGGACCATCCATAACTCCAACTCGTTACACTACAGGACCTTCAACATCGAGTCTTGGAAATACAGAGTGCTCAAACTGCATCAAATTGAATCACCAGATAATGGTACTCAATAAAATGCTAGAAGTGTATATGCATCCAAACAAACACACAATTGATTCAGCTGCCTTATTTCACGACCTTTATAATGACATGCTAGGTGATATGGGAAATCTTCGTATGTAGGTTGTTGTTGTTGCTGTTATTGTTGTTGTTGTTGTTGTTGTTGTTATTGTCGTTGTTGTTGTTTGTTGTGTTATTGTTGTTGCTGCTGTTGTTGTTGTTGTTTGTTATTGTTGTGAAAACTGATGTCGAACGTGCTTTATTTTTTTAATTCGTACGCTTTAATGTTGGAGTAATACGTATGTTTTAAATTACATATGCACAAAGAATGGAACTGAAGGAACAATATCACAACTAACAAACACGAAGGCAAACCGTTTATTTAAAACACACAAGAGTTCTCAACCACATACATTTCATACAGAATCAAACGAAATAACTCGACAAGCAAACGAAACAGATCAAACTAAACAACTCGACAGCCAAATGAAACAACTCAAACTAAACAACTCGACAACCAAACGAAACAGATCAAACGAAACAACCCGTTTATTTTTTTTTGCGGCTACTTCCCGCTTTGCTGGAACTCGCACCATCTTTTCCCTTCCTTGCTCTCATTTCCTTGAAATGTGCAAACGTAGCTTCGAGATTTGTTACTCTATTTTCCAGATTACCAAATTCGGTGTCGACGTCTAACGTGTTTTCAGCTTCATCGTCACCTCCAACAGCAGCAACTTGAGCTTCAGCAGCATCTAGCTCTTCCAAATACTCTCTATAGTACGGCTTTCTCCTTAACCATTCCAGAATCTTATCTCTTTGCCACGGTGCACAGTTCGCATAAGAACCATATTCATCAAAAATTTCCCAGCCCCAATGAAGTATAATTTCATTATACAGGAGCTCGTGTTATAAAGCCTTTGACCATTCCTGTTCCGGCGTTAAACCATCCATTGTTATGTGTGTTTTTTGTGAGAATTTACGTGTTTTGTGATAATTTCATTATACGATATATATAAGTAAAAAATTGGCGGGGTAAAAGGTGGGGATACGGTTTATCAATTATTGGATAAGATTTTATGTATAACCATAAACTACCGTCGACATATCGTCGGCGTCATAAAGGCGGGAAAAAACCCCGCCCAATCATTCGCTATTATTCACACGCGGGGAAAGTCAAAAGTTTGACCTAAATAAATACCGACGACATGTCGTCGGTAGAATAACAGTAACGGAAAAATAATTCTTAATCAATCGCTAATCCCACTCTAAACACAATTATTTTTTGGTTTATATCGTGCCGACGACATGTCGTCGACATTATATTGGCGGGTCAAACTCCCGCCCAAGTTTTCACCAGGTTTTGAAAAGTCAAACTTTGGCATAATCATACCGACGACGTGTCGTCGGTATTTTATCATCATAAAATTCAACGCAACCTTGGCTTGGTCAAGCTTGTTTTTTGTCGTTTAGTTGTTTATGCAGACGACATTATGTCGTCGGCGTTGTCCTCGTCGCCCATTCTTCCTTTTCTTGTAGTGTCATATGGTAACCTCCCATTATCTCCTTTTATTTTGGGAGTGGGTTATATCACGTCTACAACTTTCATTGTTATAAAGAGAGAGCATTGGGTGTATGAAGAATATAACAAAAATGCCATATTCATTCAAAAACACACAGCTTTGTTTGCTTCTGTATTTATCAGTTCTGTTACCACCATTGTGTTGTAATCGTGAGTTGTTGCTACTCAACGGTTACGTGTGTAGGACTGTATTAATCCTGGGTGCTTAGGCTTGGAGACTCAAGCAACTTACAGAGTGCCGAAAGTACTTTAAAGGACAGGGATTTGGCATCCCGTACGGTTCTGTTTGTTACGTGTTTGACAGGTTTAAAGAAGAGGAATGATGATGACGTTGATGCTTGTTAGTGTTCCTTTGGTTCGGTGTTCCGTGTGTTCGAATCAGGCCGGAGTTTAATGCTACTCGGTGTGGCATTGTGATGCTACTATATTTATCAGAATGTTAGTAAGGTATTCCTTTGTTCTTGATACATTAATTCTTTGAACTCAGTTTTGCTGTCACATACTTGTTGGTATGAGACCTGCTAACTATTTATACAACAATCTTTAAAGTATTTTCTAGTTTGCAATCCAAATGAAATCAAATGATATGTGATTTCAAACATTCTGTAACAATCTTAAAGGTGTTTATATTACATTATAAATGGTTCATTTGGGATCGATAATAAGGTTTTGATTGTTCATAAAACCTGTTATAAAACCATTTTCAAGCCATGTTGTTTAGTAAAATATTTAAATTGTATAGTCATGCAATTGTGCTTTGAATTGAGATATCGTAGGCAGTGGGCACGCCTAAAAATGTTGGGTTAAAATTCCTATCTTGTTTTAGTTTTTATAAAGTGTGTTGCATATTTGAGATATGCGATTGGTGCTTATAGAGTTATAGAAAAGCTAAAATGAATAACAGAGTGATTAAATGCATTGTGATGTATTGGTTTTTATAATGGTTAAGACATGTAAAACCATGAAATGATGAACATAATTATTTGATGTTTTATCTTTGATACTGTTGTACTGAAATGATATGTCTACGAAGAGACAAATCATTATACTTGTGAATCAGTGAATGCATGATCCGAAATGGACATGGTGAATATACAGAGTTTAGAATACTTGACATGGTGATTCGTAATCACTTTGCAAATGTCACTGTTATATATCGTTTCACTAATCGCGATTTCTAGCATTGGTTTTGAATAAAGACTTATATCATGTTTTAATACTAAAACGTAATCATTTAGTTGGTAGATTGTTTCTTAAACTAATTTGAGTTTCTACTTAATTATGGTAAATGGTAGCATGATATATTTACAAATTTTGAGAAATTGAAATGAACCAGCTACAGGGACTTTGATGGATGCAAAACTAATGGTTTTCATGTGAATAATTATTTAAAACAGAATGCATATGCTAGAAACGATATACTCAACATGCGTCTAATGTTGATTCGTCTAAGAATGAGATTTCATGGCATTTTAAGTAGAGTGCTCGTTGAAACGAAAACTTAATTCTGACTTAACTAAAAGAACTCGAGCGATTGGTTGTACCATGTCATAACAATGAAGCGAGTAGGCTAGCTTGTTGGGAAAGTATTGAGTAGTGACTCAACTGCAATATGCCAAATGGTGGGGGTATTTGATGTGTGCTACAATATTCTTTGGCTACAAGTGTTGTGTTGTAATCAAGTTATACCGATATATAATTCGGATTGTGTTGTACTAACATGATGACTTGTTTCATGGTGTGCAAGAAACAGATACGTGTTTTCGCTTTGTGTAGGAAGCTGGACTTCTTGAAGTGCATTCACTTCGTGTAGGAAGTTGAACATAAGCTGAACTTACTGCCTTGTTGTGGCAATTAAGAGGTTATGTGAAATTGTGATCCCATATTGTGTTACATTGGTGAGTGATTGAACCAAATGTGGGTACTTATATGTGAACTCTTACGATGTAACTTTAATATTGAGAGTTATGGTGGGGGTTATAAAGAGACGAGTTATAACCTACGCATAACTTATTAAAGGAGTTTATATATGGTGTTTAATGTGTATGTGATTGATGAAGAAAGGGCGACCTGGTAAGCAACGTAAAGTTGAAACCGTCACCCTATGTCCCTTATATTGGATAGAGTTATGATTATAACTGATCACTATGATCATGATTCTTTCCTTTTTCGTCCCTCAAGTAGTGTAATCGAGAAATTGAGAATTACAAATACACATGAAAATCATACAAAATTTCACAAGTTGGTGAATCACTAAACTCACACACAACGAATTGATTCTTGAATGTGCAAGAAACATGTGTGTATTTACACTTCAAGAAGCAAGTTGTGTTATTTATCTAGTCGTGGCTAAAGAAACGGCTAAGTGGATTAGAGATCCAATTTGTCAAAATTCCAATGTGATGGAATGTATAGAAATATCTTTGAGAATGGCCATTAATGACATGTTTGTCAAGTGATCTAGAAACTTGAGTGTTCGTGATGTGACCGACTAGTTGTGTATAAACACGTCGGAAATAGCTCGTTAAGTTTCTGACGAGAGACTTAGTGAGTGTTACTACAAGAGACATGGGTCTGAAACCATAAGTGAATCGGTTAGTGATGGTAACCCGACTTGAATTTAGTGCTCCTATCTCCAAGTTTAATGGGTAATAACAAGTCACTAATCGATAAAAGGTACTATCGAATAATTGACCCATGTAGTAGAGATAGTACGGCATTTTCGGGAATCAGGATGAGGATATACTCTTAACAAAGCTTTAGAGGCGTCTTAGCAACGGAGGCGTTATAGAAGCTTTGCCTATATGACTTAGAGGTGGTGCCGCCTTGAATAGAGAGTTTGTGGTTTCTCTCTTAGAGAGTCATGAATCAGGATTAAGCGCATGGCCATATTCGTGCTCAGTGAGAACACTTTGGTTACGATGGGAAGTGTGTATAAGTATGTACATAAAATTATAAAGATTTGTGGTTTAATCTTCGGACACCATTGAATCAATTTTATTTGCATACTTAGAGTAAACGGGGTTTAATCTTCGTGACACCACAGTGACACAACCTATCAGAGTAGCAGAAACTTCCCAACATGACGGGGGATTGTTGGGACTTAAATAATGTTGGCAAGTTTGGCCACTTATGAAGCACAAAGTACAAACACTTGAAGCTGCAAGTGATAGTATTTATAACAAAGCTATTGGTACAAGTTGGAGTAGCACTTGTATTTTGAGATAAAGTTTGACCTGATCATATGGTAACCTCCCATTATCTCCTTTTATTTTGGGAGTGGGTTATATCACGTCTATAACTTTCATTGTTATAAAGAGAGAGCATTGGGTGTATGAAGAATATAACAAAAATGCCATATTCATTCAAAAACACACAGCTTTGTTTGCTTCTGTATTTATCAGTTCTGTTACCACCATTGTGTTGTAATCGTGAGTTGTTGCTACTCAACGGTTACGTGTATAGGACTGTATTAATCCTGGGTGCTTAGGCTTGGAGACTCAAGCAACTTACGGAGTGCCGAAAGTACTTTAAAGGACAGGGATTTGGCATCCCGTACGGTTCTGTTTGTTACGTGTTTGACAGGTTTAAAGAAGAGGAATGATGATGACGTTGATGCTTGTTAGTGTTCCTTTGGTTCAGTGTTCCGTTTGTTCGAATCAGGCCGGAGTTTAATGCTACTCGGTGTGGCATTGTGATGCTACTATATTTATCAAAATGTTAGTAAGGTATTCCTTTGTTCTTGATACATTAATTCTTTGAACTCAGTTTTGCTGTCACATACATGTTGGTATGAGACCTGCTAACTATTTATACAACACGAAAAAGAAGCCAAAATGAGGATTGACATCAGAAATCATACATATACGGCGTAGACGTGAGAATACTCAGATTTTTAAGTCTAAAATAAAATATTGATTATTTCACATTACTTATTTGATAATAAACTAAAATAAGGTATTTTAATCACATACAATCTTTCTTCTTTTTTTTTTTTTTTTTTTTTTTTTTTTTTTTTTTTTTTTTTTTTTTTATTTATAAATGTATATTATTGAATATTTTTGTCAGATTATTAAATTTTCGAGTTTATTACATTTTTTACAAAATAAGCAAATCCAAACACCGTCTTTAGAATATTTATTAAGTAGGTTAGTTTTAAACAAATGCATAAAAAATAATCAATCCTAAACACCCCCTAAAATTGCCTACTTTTTAAACCCAAATCGCAAAGACAAGTAAAACCTTACCAACCAAATAACAAAACCTAGTACGAAATATTCATAATTCACAAGAACTTATGCGATCTAGTGTTTATTTACAAATTAAACCGTATTCATGAACCAATCTATTCAATATCTTTATCTTTACTACATATGGGTGCATCCTTTTTCTTAAATCTTGAATTTCGGAAATTCTTGAAATTTAACGCAACTTATGTATTAAGGTATTATATATCTTTACTACATAAAACACACTAGACGAAATTATTTTTACTACATAAAACACACTAGACGAAATTATGACAACTGATAAACAATATTACTAGTAATAATTTAATACAGCTTGATCTACTATCTATACTACTTATAATGTATGCATAAATTTTCTTGAAACTTAAAGTTCTTAAATTTGAGTAATGTGTAAACCCTATAATACCCTGGATTAAAAATGGTAACGACATCAGCCACTAAATTAATATTCTAAATATTGTTTCATTCTCAAACTTTTATCATTTTCGTTTATAAACATAAATTATTTTCTCGCAATGACTGCGAATTGAATTCGTAAATGCTGCATCAAGAATCACACCAGAACTAAAAGTTCACAAATATAATTATTTACTGTTATACACCGTCACTTTATGCGGGCATTCGTATGGTTTCAATGTACATACAATGTCAAGGACTAAGATTCAATATTTTAAGATATTCAATATTATTGAAATATCAATTAAAAACCTGGTAGGCAAATATAAAATTAAATTTTAAGTTGTTGATGAGGTTCTAGGACTAGACGGAGTGGTGCTCAACTCACCACTTGGTGAGTGACTCACTCACGATCCACCCAAAACACAAGACGCAACTCACGACTAGAGTTGCAAACTTTGATGAGTTACTCACCATAATGTTTATGTGGGGCCCAACTCAAAAGTAATGTTTTTATATTTGTTTTTTGAGTGTGCGTGAATATTTAATGGGGGTATATTTTGTATAAAGTGGGTATAAGGGTGATGGCAGTCGAGACGTCTTCACAGCGTCTTGGGGGGAGGACGCCGGTGAACACCGCCGCCAACCCCAAAGACGCCAGAATCCTCCCACTCGGAAGCACAAACCAGACGCTGAGTTATGCTTCTTGGAAATCAAAAATATTACCGTTGGCCTTCTTTCTTTTTTTTCTTTTTTTTTTTTTTTTCTGATTTAAATGTGTGTTTGTGTGTGTTTTATAATGTGTGTTTTACAGGTAGAAGAAGGTAGAAGAAGCAATGGGAGGATTCTGTGATTGTGTGTGTTTTAGTCAGTTTGAGGGTTTTTTTTTTTTTTTTTTTTTTTTTTTTTTTTTTTTTTTTTTTTTTTTTTTTTTTTCAGTTTTGAGGTTGAAGACGATGAACATTGTTTTTTTTTTTTTTTTTTTTTTTTTTTTTTTTTTTTTTAATTAAATAACATTTTTTTATTTATCTTTTTTATATAAATAATAAATTGTTTAAATATATTTTTTTTATTTATCTTTTTTATATAAATAATAAATTGTTTAAATATAATTTTTATTACTTATAAAAAAAATAATAATAAATATATATTTTTTTATTTATCTTTTTTATATAAATAATAAATTGTTTAAATATAATTTTTATTATTTATAAAAAATAAAATAAAAAATTTGAGCCATGACTCCGAATCCTACAGAATCCTCCCACTGCCAACAGTTTTAGCTTCAGAATCCTTCAAAATCCTCATGCCACATGGCACTCTGTGATTGGTCGGTGGGAATCCTCCCAACCGAGTCCCCCATTGCCATCACCCGGGTATAAAGCTGAGGTGCCGCTGACTGACTCACTCACCAATACTTTCAGCCTAACATAAAGTTTGGGAAGGACATGAGAAAAAAGATTTGTTTTAACTTTTCCGTCACATAGTGTAGACAAATTATTTTCGTTTAACATATTCCGTCTACAAGCCAGATGACTAAAAGAAAAAATAAAGCCTTTGAATCTTAAATTAAATGTTGTTTTCCTTGATGCTCTGTAAAGCTTTGTACCAACTTCAACGGTGAATCAATATTTTAATGGAGAATGTTAAATGCATTTGTACGTTCCCAACTATCACTCGTTAAAACTTGTTGACAATCATGCTCAGCCAACAAGGTGCTTTGAAATATGTTTAGCCCGGTTTGAGTCGTCGTAATTTGACGCAATTGGATGTAATTGTAATCTAATTATATTATGTGGGTTGTTTGGTTTGCAAAATAGAGGAATTATAATTTAGATTGCATTACGTAAGTTGTTTGATTTTCAATTTAACTGTGATTCAATCACTCCAATTACATCAAGTGAAGGAATTCAGATTATATAGCAAGTTAGATGAAAAGTTTTGAATTATAACTTGATAACCGAGAATCTAAAGGACTTATTGGTTCGACATCAATAGCTCTCGTTAAGTCAAGTCGGAAAATAGGCATGTGAAGTTCATAACCATTTTATCATACGATAACAAATTTCTTTTACCTATAAGTAGTTTTAGATCTCTGTTACACGCGAAGGGCTTTGACATAAGTTGTACTAAAGACGTTTTAACATAATCGTACTAATTAGGTTTGTCACGATTCAATCTACTTGTTTAAAAGTTTTGTGATACAAAATTTTTGGTGAATATTTATTTTTAAGACGATCTCACAAGTCTTTAAACTATGACAATAAACAAAAGTCGGGGTCAATCATTTTCAAAGGTTGGTTTGTATCTGCAACGTCCAGTTTTCACATATAGACAACTATACGTTGTCGTTTCAAAGGTCAAAAGCAAAAGAAGTTTGAAGATTGTCATTTGTGATGCAGATGATAATATGTCGAAAGGTACTACAAACATTGTCTACAAATAAGTACTTCAAGGTCTATGATCAATGTTTAACAGATATGTAAAACTATATAAATGACATGTTTTATACATTTTTTTAACTTTACATATATTCTTAGCAAAAGCTTTCTTTTAGTTTGACTTTTGTTTTTTTAATATTAGGCGTTCACGGAATGAACACGAACTACTCAAGTATTTGACGTCGACTGCATACCTTCGATCTCCAAGAGTATCTATTAGTTGGAGAAGACGATACATGCACGTTTATTTTATAGTTACAAACCAAATTGTTTATCATTCATTGACATCTACTCATTATTCCTTTCAAAAAATAATGGAACCTATTTACGTTTGTTGTTGGTTCTTAATATATTTACACACATAACTCCTTAATCAATTATTTCTCTCAAAATACCTGTGATTCAAAATACCTGTGATTCTACGGGTCTATAAGCTAATAATAAATAAACACCAAAATATCAATGCAAAGTCTTGGGATAAAATGGGGTTTATATATGAGAGAAATTATGGCAAGGGATACAAATAGGATCACTGTATACGTTTTGAACCAATTTCTAAGGCTTTCTTATTTCGGAATTTGGTGCGCGTAAAATTATGCAAGGAGCTCGCGAGTCTACGTAGCACAATGCTATTGGCTCGAAAATAACTATCCTTACACGAGAAAAGTTCAATGTATATTCCAAATTCTCTATAAACCCAATGAACCATTCTTATTTTGAGAGAGAGAGAGAGAGAGAGAGAGAGAGAGAGAGAGAGAGAGAGAGAGAGAGAGAGAGAGAGATAATCATTTTTTTTTTCGAAAATTAAATATCCCACAAACCGCTAATCATTACGCGAAAAGAATAATACATCACGACGAGAATTAAATCATTTTTTTTTATAGAGGGGCACTTCTATATACTTTTGACGATTTTTTTTTTTTTTATTTTTTGTGAGTGTTGTAATTCACGTCTAGAAAAATCACATGTGATTTGTAATTTTGGAATCACATATGATTTTATGAAATCACATATGATTTTATGAAATCACACGTGATTCCTAACATATAAATCACACGTGATTTATGACATATAAGTCATATGTGATTTTTTCAAACACAAATTTTGGCACTAAAGCAAATCTCGAAACAAAAATCCGTCGAAAGTATATCGAAGTGCCCGTCTACTAAAAGATAATAAAATTCTTGTCGCGATGGTGTATTTTCTGTCGCTTAACGATTTACCTTTGCAAGATATTTCATTTTCAAAAAAAAAAAAATGTGAAAAGTGATTTTTTTTTATTGAAAAATGAATGGCTAAAATTGATTCATTTAGTCTATAAAAAAATTTGAGATATATATTGAACTCAACTCATCCTTACACACCTTGTAAAAAACTACAAGGACCAAGTACAATTTTAAGGTGTCCAACTTTGGTGAATTTAATTATGTAGCGGGTTCTTATTGGCCAATCTTGACCCGACCTTATATATGGGGAAGTGATATGCACACCACAATAAGTGATGTGTACACTACAAAATCACACATGTAATGCATAATGTACAACATCACATATGCATGTTTGTGGTGTGCACATCACTTATTGTAGTGTGCATATCACCTCTCCTCTACATGAAATGTATCAATCCCGACATAGTATTCTTTTGTGGGTAACGAACTTATTTTTTTTCTATTGAGTGTGTATACTTTTAGTTTATCCTATTGTGTATCCTTATGGGTAAAGTCCCATGCATTTGCATGGCTAATCTTATGAAAATGTAATGTATCAAACTCTACATCATACTATCTTATAATGCATAAAGCTTTTTTAGGGCATTAAATGCATTACGACATTGAAATCTTAAAAATTCATAAATACAAGTATAAAAACTAAATGTACAACTAATTTAAACACAATTTTATAATATTAAATACCTCAAAAAACTTAATTTAAGGTATTACAACTAATCATGCAATATGTACAATTAATTTATGCACCAACACGTACATCTATCGATTAGTCAACACACGCAATTAATATTATTGTTAAAACAACACCGCAATAAAAAATACAACTAATAAAACTCATTGTACAAATCAAATAAGCTACTAAAGAAACAAACAAAATAATACAATCAAGAACAAGGTTAACACGAATATCAGTTGCATATCATCTGCTGATGAGGCAGATCGGAGGAGGAAAAGCAGGCGATTGCTGATAAGTGGTATATACTATGGGCCGTAAATGACCATAAAAATTATGGTAGTAATCATCGTAAAAAATTATGGCTTCTAAGATTATGGTAGAATCACCGTAAAATAGGATATGAGAAAGACAAGATATAAAACATGAGATGCGTATCTAAATTTAGAAGAAATAAAACAAGCAACAACGATAATTGTTAATATTTAAATAAGAAAAGGAAAATAGTAAAACCAAAGAGATGAAAGATACCATTATTTCTGAGTTTAAAGCAGCTAATGAAAGAAGATAAAGTGCAAAATCTAACCATTAACTATAACCAAGTCTATCTTTTAAAGTCCAAGATCAAAATAATATGTTATCAAGATCTATGTGTTTGTTTGTTAGGCCCATTAGTAAACCAAACAAATATATAGTCTTATACAGTTATTATATTTTCTATTGTTCTTTATTTATTTAATTTCGAGATCCTACTTAGGATCGTTTTCGTCTTTGCAAGATCGTGATCGTAAGATCGAATCGGGATCCTAAGATCCTGCTATAATGTCATTTTTTAATGATATTTGTAATATTATTCAAATCTACAAATTATTATATATTATAAACAGACGAAAGTTCATTACAGAACATAAAATATCCAAAGATCAAACGGCCCTATCTCAGCCATTCATCTATGTTTCATCCTACGGTGCAGATTATACATGTGCTTTCATTTTAAATTAACATTAAGGGCGGTTTTGTAATTTTACTCTCTCCTCATTTTCACACCCTCCCCAATTCTCTCTCAATAACCGTTTCCCCCATTTTCAAACCCTAACCCCAACTTCAAAATTGATGTTAATCACTTCTATTCAATGGATCAAAGAGATGAAATAGCACTATGTAGAGGTGAGCCGTTGCCCCAATCGTCTTCATCGGCTCTCGTTGATCAAAATAAGCCTCGAAACGACGATATTGGTGAGTTGTTTTGTTCATTTTTGTTTGTTCATGTTAGTTTATTTAAAATATAACCATTGGATGTTTTGATGATGATTTTTTTTTTTTTTTTTGATGAGTTGTAGTAGTAGTAAGAATGTTAATAGTATTAAGTATAAGTTGAAGGATCCGTTTGGTGGGGTTAAGAAGGCGTTTTCGAGGTATCGGCTAGCGGTCGGGTTGCAAATGGAGGCCTTTTGGAGGAGGAATAGATAGGTTTTAATTGGTGCTGGTGCTGTTTTTGTTTCTGTTTTGTTGTGGAGGGTTATGTTTGGTATTGCTAATACTTTTATCGGGTTTTCCAAAGGGATGGCTAAGTATGGGTTCCTTGCCCTTTCGTCTGCTATTGCTGCGTTTACAGTTAGTTAGATGCTTGTTTTTTGAATGTTGATGTTATTTAATAGAATGTGTTTAGTTCATGATAAGTTGTGCCGGCGTTAAGGGTATGTTTGGATTGTAAGTTAGAATTGAGATATAACTTAAGATATGAAGAATGTAGGTAAATGGTGCAAACAGATACCCCCATAGTTTATTCGAAATTGTGTCATGGCTGATTAGAACACAAAACAAAAATGCTTGGTGAAAGTTGGTAAATGGTAGTTCTGGTATTGTCATTTAGTTACTTTATAGATGAATGTGTTGAGGTATGTTTTATGCCTGCTTGTTTTCTATATAGAACTTTTTGTTTAAAGATCAGAGTTGGTCTACCTTTAAAAGCAGACCAAACTATAGATACTTTCTAGTGTGTTGTTCTTGGGCTACACGTCCGATGTTAAATTTTTTATGTATCTAGCTTCATTCAACGCTATGACTGTTAAATACTTGTGATTCATGTACAGGTCACATGTGATTCATGTACAGATCACTTGTGATTTTAAATACTTGTGATTTTAAATCCTTCCTTCATTCAACACTATGACTATTAAAGGTGTATGCATAAAGAATTGCCACTTGTTGCTTTACAATGAATTTTTTATTAGCCGATTTTCATAAAATGATGTGTTGTAGGAATGTGGGCGTGCGGGTAGAGATGGGTAGCGCTCTTCTTGCGTGTTGTATTATAGTTACAGTGATTCTGTAAGTCATTCTCTACAACATTATTATTTTTTATATTTATTCAGTCAGTTAACTGGTTATCTTATTCTTTCATGCCTTAGTTTGCATCATTTAAATACAAATCTGCTGCATGCCTTAGTTTGCATCAGTTAATTGGTTATCTTATTCTTTCATGCCTTAGTTTGCATCAGTTAATTGGTTATCTTTTCTTATTTTCCCAATACGTGGGTCGGAGATGAAAGACTTGGTTAGTGTTGAAGTCAATAATAAGAAAGGCCGGGTTAGTTTATCAAGTTACTGCTTTTAACACCTTAGTGCCTTCGGTTCTTTTAACCCAATTATTCAAGTCTATGTTAGGTTCAGACTTTGAATTGAAGACAATGTATGCTAATGTCTACTCTAAACAATCTGCTGCATGCAAATTCGTTATAACCATGTGAAATCCAGAAGAACTGGAAAAAAAAATACAAATCACATGTAATTTGTTTCATGTGTTTTTTAAAATAGAATCACATGCGATTTTCGTAACCAGTCTCATGTCTTTTTGAACAAATCACATGTAATTTGTTTTGAATCACATGTGATTTGTTCTGAATCACATGTGATTTTGTCATATATCTTTGAGTAATCATTTAAAATTACATGTTACTAACTACATATTTGTATGTGACTAACTACAGGTCTTGCTTAAAAAAGTGGAAGAAAAGCCTATGTCGAAGGTTGAGCCTAAGCTCAAAGAAAAAGGAAGTTATTAGAATCCAACGAAGATTCTGAAAGTGATGAGCGTAAGAAGGTGTGAAAGAAATTCAAGGGGAAGATGATTAGGTTTTAGGTACTTTATGTGGTAGGTTATTCAACTTGTGAAGTCGTTATCACCGAATGTTATTGGTTTTAGGTACTTTATATACGTACGAGTGATGATTATTGATTGATATGAATGTGTTGATCTTAGGTGATTCTGTTTAAAAAAAAAAAAAAAAAAAATTCATAAATGCAAAAAACGACAAGTTCAAGTCATAAGCCTTCTTTGTTGCTTTGTTTGTTGTATTTTTATGCAGGTTGATATGCAAATCACATGTGATTTTACCTCAAATTATTTTTAATTTATGTATGCTTTATGTTCTTTGCAGAAAAAGTTGTTTGCTTCGCATCTTAAGTTATACAATCATCGAAGAGAAGATAGTTTTGCTAAAGAAAAACCAAGAATTTCATAGTTGAAATGCATGTTTTTTTAGAGAAAAGCACATGTGGTTTTGCACATGGATCACTCGTGATTTATGACAAATCACTTGTGATTTGGACCAAATCACAAGTGATTTGGCATTAATATCAGTTTAACAAACTTGTAATAATAACAAAACAACTTAATAAAAAGTGAAAATTAAAATCCAACTAATGCTTTTGTTCAAGTATTAATCGACAGATCAAAGTTTTATCTCAAGTAACAATTAACATCTCAGTTTCAACTAAGGTAACAATCCACAAATATTTAAAATGAAACACAAATTAAAAAGTATTTATAAAGGAAAAAAAAGTATCACTTAGTTTGCATCAGTGTTATTCATCGCTTTTGCAGTCGCTATTGCCTTTGGACCTAGCGGGCAAGTCTTTTTGGTATGCTTATTAGTACTCACTCCACATTCTCCGCATTTCCTCTTTGGCTTCAAACTAGCACCACCTTTGTTTCAAGAAAATCGTGCGTAATCAATAGTTTTTGGTTATGGAACTCCTCAAAATGTACTTTTCTTGAATCTCTTCGCTGTCACTAGTCTTGAAAACACATTATATGTGCGGACATTGAAAACCAAATCGAAGGAAAGGCCCACAAGTACCTACCACGAAGCCATCTTCTATATCGCGCCAGGCCCTAAATACAACCAATACTCGAAAGAAAGAAATTGAATTCATAATTATTTTTATACGTAAATCACATGTGATTTTACATGTGAATCACATGTAAAATCACATGTGATTTTGAATTTGTCATCAGTTTTTATAAAGCATATACACAAACGCATTTAAATGATGTGTAAATCACATCTAACTAATATAATAGAATACCACATCAAATCAATTACCTTATATAGTGCATGGACGCAGACTTTTCTAGCATTTGTAGCCGCATTTTTTCCTTTTTTTTTCTAGCATTTGTAGCCGCACTTGTGCAAATCACTTGTGATTTGCGCAGATTTTTAGTTGTCCATTTTATGCAAAATCACGTGTGATTTACCCAAAATCACTTGTGATATCAATTGTGCAATTCACTTGTGATTTACCCAAAATCACTTGTGATTTACGTAGATTCAGTTGTGCTAATCACTTGTGATTTAAATTGTTTCAATAACATGTGACTTATGATACTTGCATACTCAGTTATAAACTTTAAACCTGTATGAAACACAAATGGCATATTGGCCATTACTACTTGAGCAAGTAAATCACAACAAAAATATAAACCTCCGTTTCAGACATACCTTATGAGACAACAAGGGGTGACTGAACCAAAACAGGGGCAAATATGTGAGCAATTTCATCACCTTTTCCACATGGACTCGAATGTTCTACGTTAGTATCATCACAACAATTTCAGGCTGATCCAAAATGGTGCTAAAGATTTGACCATTTTTATTGCCTTCATTAGATTCATTTTCTTGAAGGAGAATCCTAAACACACCCAAAACAAACAAAAAAACATTAACCAACATTTCATCAAACACCTGGCAGACACATTATATAAAATAATGTAAACAAAGTATTAACCTGATTCACCCCTTCTTCCCCATCTTTAACCGCATAAACATCACACCCTTCAATGAAAAAAACTGTACAAAAAAAAGATAATAAAAAGGTGTAGGAATTTGGAAATTTACCGGAAGATAAGTCGAAAACGGAGATGGAATGTGAATCGGGATTCGAACGATTACGAAGATGGTAACGGCTAATACTAGGGTGTCCACGAGAGATGTTACAATGTGGGTGGCGACCAACTAACAAGATTTGTTCTTGATTTCGGGATGAAGACGATGATATGTTTAAAGTACTGTAAACCATGGTATTTTTGACTTTTATAAAGGACAAATTTACCCTTTATGTGTGATTGGCTTATTTGATCACAGCCACGGGATGAAAGTGAAATGGAGGGCCACGATTGGCTGGTTTGTTCTTTAGAGAATGTGTGCTTGTAGTGGATCTCACCTCATTATAAACACGAAATTATATGAATGTTTTATGAAAATGTTGTCCTAAATTCTGAATATGAAATGTCTAAGAAAAATCACATGTCGTTTTCTAAATTATATAAAAACATAAACCATAAATTTGTAGTTTTTTAGTTTGCGGTTCGAGAAAAGTAAGATCGGATCAGAGTAGATCTTAAGATCTTATGGTCAAGATCGGGATCCTATAAGATCTTAAGCTTGTTAAGATCCTACGTAGGATCTGGATCGTTTTTGCTTTGTAGAATCGTAAAATCGTAAGATCCTAAGATCAGGATCGGGATCTTAACAACTATGATATTTTCTATTGTTCTTTATTTATTTATTATTTATTATTTTTTTTAAAACGGCACCACACTTGAAATCCGACCCCCGAGTTAAACCATCCAAACGGGCAGGCCCCGGGACCCGAACCACTAGGAGAGACCCGCGTTTTTAATAACCTTATTTTGTACGATGGAACTAATAACCCGGGTTTTTTTTTCTATATAATGAATGTCATTTTTAACTTAGGCTTACTACATATATTACTATCTTATAATGCATTTAGACCTTCTATAAATAGTAATACTTAAAATTCAGCAATACTATAAATAGCAATACTTAAAATTTAGCAATACAAGTAAAGAAGCTAAAAGTACAACATGTTTAAACATAATTTTCCAACATTAATTACATCAAAAACTTAAAATTCAGTAGTACATATTACAAAGCTATGTTTACAACTAATTAATGCACACATAATACTAAAAACACACTACTCATTTAATACAATTAATACGCTATTAAAAACACTCATTCATCTAAATATACAACTTTTTAACCACAAAGTACAATATAATTAAGCTTCCACACATGAAAGCAAATAATAGTGACTACTATTAATAGAAATACTTAAAATTAAGCAATACAAGTTCTAAAGCTATAAGTACAATAATCAATACTACTTATAGAAACTTCCATAATATTTACAACTAATGCATTGTACAAATTAATATATACAATTAATACACCCCATCACCAATATTTACAACTACCTAAGCTCAATGTACAAGTACAAGTAATTAAAACACATTTTCTAACATTTACAAGTTCTTAAGCTCAAAGTACAACTAATTAAAATAGAAATACTAACATTAAATATAATAAATAAATCATTATGTACATTAAATACAATTAATTAACGGGTCAATAAATACATTTAATGCAGTTATTAAAAACACCCCTTACATAAGAAATACAACTTATCAAGCATATTGTACAACCAACTTAAACACAATTCCTGCATTAAATGTCACTAATACAAATAATAAAGCACATTATACAAATACTCAAGCCCTAACGGGCAACGGGACAAATGGGCTCGAGCCCGAACGGGCACGGGCCAAACAGGCTCGAGCCCGAACGGACACGAGCCAACGGGATCGAGCCCGAACGAGCACGAGCTAAACGAAATTCTTGATATCCGTAAATTTATTGTAAAAAAGAACATAATAAACTAAAATAGATGATTTACCGGAAAATTTTATTTCAGGGTACCCGCAGCCGCAACGCGCGGATACCCTGCTAGCTTAGGCTTACTACATATGTTTGTTATTGAAAACCATATATGTTAGTTACTTAAGAGTTTTAGTTATTCGATGTACAAACCAAACACTAAACACCCCTACGTGTGGGTACCTTACTTTTTATTACTCCGTATATGAAATAGTTTATCATTTGTCAAAGTCATCTAACATGAAATTGTTGTTATTCGAGAGTTATTGTCACACAAAATGTATATAACTTCTTGCTGAAAATTTTAGTTACACGGTATCAACCGCCGCAACGCGCGGGTACCCTGCTAGTACACGCAAACAACGGGAAAAAAATAAAAGTTCAATACATTTAATATAGGAACAAAAAAAGTTTGATACACACTAAATAATAATGTGTCAAGTTCAATACAAAATTTGACGTAATTACTGGTTTGAGAGTAAGTTTTTATTAATCACTTTAAGTGTTCAGCATAAGATTCATCGCACACTAGGTTTTGCACAACTAGGGGTTTTTTAGTTACATTTTATCGTTAAGTTGCATATAATTCATTCTTTTTTCTATTCACTATGTGTAAACAAGTTACATGTCTGCGTTGAAAATGACTAACGTTGTGTTCTCAAATTTCTTTTTGGAGAGGAACCGAAAGAAAAGAAAAGGAAGGTAAAAAGGATGAAAGAAAAGTAAAGTTACTATTATATTTTGTAAAGTTTATGAGTAAACTACAAAATACATCCTTGTGGTTTGGTCAATTTCACACGATACATTCCTCCCAAAAAAGTTGCGCCATACACATCCCTCCGTTAGTAAAAGTCAGACACAATACATCCCTCCGTTAAAAAAAGGACTAACGGCGCAAACCATTTCTCCGTTATCTCCTAACGAGATAGAAAATGTTTACATAGGTTTTTTGAATTTATATAGGTTTTTTCGAATTTATATAAGTTTTTTTGAATTTTTATAAATTTTTCGAATTTTTAGAGTTAACAACCTATTATTATAAATTTTTTGAATTTTTATAAATTTTTCGAATTTATATAGGTTTTTTCGAATTTATATAAGTTTTTTCGAATTTTTATAAATTTTTTCGAATTTATATAAATTTTTCGAATTTTTATAAATTTTTTCGAATTTTTATATATTTTTTGAAATTTTATAAATTTTTCGAATTTATATAAGTTTTTCGAATTTTTATAAATTTTTCGAATTTATATAAGTTTTTTCGAATTTTTATAAATTTTTTGAATTTTTATAAATTTTTCAAATTTATATTAGTTTTTTTTCGAATTTTTATTAATTTTTTGAATTTTTATAAGTTTTTTTTCGAATTTTTATAAATTTTTTTCGAATTTATATAAATTTTTCGAATTTTTATAAATGATTCGAGTCAGCTGATTAAGTCAATCCTTGAAACCAAACGGACGAAAACGTAAAAAAGCGGACGTAAACGTAAAAAAATGGACGAAAACGTAAAAAAGCGGAAGAAAACGTAAAAAAAAAGGGACGAAAACGGACGAAAACGTAAAAAAGGACTAACGGTGCAAATAGAGTTAACCCAGAGGACTAACGGTGTAAACATTTTCTATCTCGTTAGGAGATAACGGAGAAATGGTTTGCGCCGTTAGTCCTTTTTTTAACGAAGGGATGTATTGTGTCTGACTTTTACTAACGGAGGGATGTGTATGGCGCAACTTTTTTGGGAGGGATGTATCGTGTGAAATTGACCAAACCACAAGGATGTATTTTGTAGTTTACTCTCATATTTTGTAAAGTTTATGATGAAATGGTGGAACAACACCATTTAAATTACAAGGACTTGCAATTTGATCAAATCTGAACAACATATATAAAAAACTGAATACGTTCGTTTAAATGTAGTCAATGGACTTTTTTTGTAACTCTTCCATTTATGTCTCAAACTGCCGTATAAATTAAACACCCAAAGTAAATATCAGTAAATACTAGCAAAACGTTAAACTGGACTCCCCTATAAAAAGAAAGTGTTGCCATTTTTCTAACACATTCAGTTTTAATCCAAGTGCTATCTTTCACCTTTCATTTCATCGACTATTTAAGGCACATTGTAGGTAAATGTAATGTTAACTTCTATTCAAGTGTGCATTTGTTATGTTTTGCACGCTATTATTATGGAGTATAATTCATGTGCTTTAGTTATTCGGAAGTGCTTAGAATTTTCTGTATCTTACAAAAAATGTTTCATTTTTTATATAGTTTGATTTTAGCAAAATCAGAGACAATGGGAAAGGTGTATCCAGTTATAACCGAGGAGTACCGCATGGCACTTGAAGCAGCTAAGCCGAAGCTCAAAGCCTTTCTAATTGAGAGTGGATGTGCTCCTCTCATGCTGAGGCTTGCGTATGTCAACTGTTCTAATCTTGTTAACTAGTACTATGCTCGCGTTATGCAGCAAATTAATACAAAAGTTTATAAGAAATTATATAACGTAACTGATTGTTGAAAAAAATTGGTCTGCAGATTTCACACTGCTGGCACATTTGATGTGAAGACCAAGACCGGAGGTCCATTCGGTACCATAAGGCAAAAAGAGGAGCAAGCCCATGGTGCCAACGTTGGCCTTGATGTTGCCATTAATATGTTGGATCCTCTTAGACAAGAGTTCAGTATCCTCTCATGGGGCGACTTTTTAATGGTATATTGATCAATATATCATGTCAACTTTATTTAGTATTCTGGATATTAATTTATGTATGTTTGTGATATAGTTGGTTGGTGCACTCGCGGTTGAAGTTACTGGAGGACCAATTGTTCCATTCCACCCTGGAAGACAGGTATGCATTCGCATTCTCTGATACCGTGAGACCAAAAGTTAAGAAGCAAGTTTATGTAATTGCCCCTTAATAATAGGGGCAATTACATATAGGTTGTTAACTCTTAATTTTCATTCTCTCAGGACATGAACACCCCCCCACCAGAAGGCCGTCTTCCTGTTCCTAATATGGGTTGGCTAAAAAATATAACCTCGTGTTGATTTTCATTATGTTTTGACTCCCAGACCATAATATCACATTTTTATGTTTTAGGACCTGACCAACTACGGAATGTGTTTATCAACACCATGGGCTTGAATGATCAAGATATTGTTGCTCTCTCTGGTGGCCATACCCTGGTGACACATTTAATTATGAATGAGTTGCTTTTATTTGTGCTTTGTCTCTAACGATTTAAATGAGTAAAATATTAAAAATGGCTTGACACGAAACGAGTAAAAGAACTAACCGTAAAAGCTTACTAGTTATAAGTTGCTACATGATCTGACCATTTTGTCATCTCTAACTCTATTGATTACAACTTTTGATGTCGAAACATTTTATAATGCCACTGCTTATGCTTCTAGGGATCTGGTCACAAGGACAAGTCTGGATTTGAAGGATCATGGACATCAAACCCGTTAGTCTTTGATAACAGCTACTACAAGTAAGATTTATTTCCATCTCTTGGTCGCTCTCACGTCATACATAATTAATAGAAGTACTAATTCCTTCAACCTGCAACAGAGAACTGTTGGCTGGTGAGAAGGCAGGGCTTCTCAAGCTACCTAGCGATAAGGCCCTCCTTGCAGATCCTATTTTCCGACCTCTTGTTGAGAAATTTGCTGCTGTAAGTATAGCTATACTGATTATATTAGCATAAACACGATAAGAACATTCATACATCATGTAAAACAATTATGGCATAATGAAATATATACATGTGATATTATGAACACAATAAATAATTCGATAATGCTTTATTTAATTCTTGATCCATAAGGTGATAAGCACACACGTACCCTTACGGTTTCTTTACCTTGGGACTATTATATAACAGGATCAAAATGCTTTCTTTCAAGCTTATTCAGAGTCTTACATGAAACTCAGCGAGCTTGGGTAAAGTCTTGAAACTCTCTTGTAATGATGAATTCACAACTATACTTGCTAATTTTTGTGTTTGTCGTTATGCAGGTGGGCTGATATTGCTTAAATTTTGGAAGCAAATAGAGTGGTGACTTGCTGCATCTTCATGTTTTATTTATTTATAGTGTTTTGTTATTAGAATAAAGAACAAGTATGGAGTACGAGTTCAGTATGGTGTTAGCTCAAGTGTCGTTGCTATTTCTGATACACAATGAATAATTACGTCTTTTAGGGACCTTTTTTTGTTCCCAAAGGATTTACTGATCAATGATTAATAATAAAAATTTCACTTCTTTGGATGTGATTGATTTGATCTTACTATGATACAAACTCGCTATTTTCCAAACTTGTTCATGTTAGAATTTAAATATCATGGCAATCATATACTTAAACAAATACTCATCAAGAACACGCAACGGAAGCTATAGGATCAAATACTTGTAATTAATTAACTGAAAGATAAAGAATGTGTACCTTTTTAGCAACTTCAAGCTATTACGAATCAAGACAAGATCAAAACCCTAATTAGGGTTTAGAGTAAATTGCAAAAATCGTCCTTGTGGTTTGGCCAAATTGCATATTTCGTCCGTACTGTTCATTAAGTGCAGAAATGGTCCTTATTTTCCACTGTTACATTCACTTTCAGTCCCCCACGTGTACCTCCGTTAACTTCCAGCCGTTACCTTCTTCACGTGATATGCACACGGGGGTAATTTAGTCTTTTTCCATTATATCAATTAAATAATACCCCACCAACTAATAATATCATCACACATCTGCTCCAAATGACTCCTTATATCTCCATCCTTGCAACACATCTTTACCCAGAAATTCATAACACAAACACAAACATAATTTAAACCAGAAATTCAGCTACAAGAAATCAAACATCAAACCCAAACATCTTTACCCAGAAACATCAAACACAAAACATCAAACAAAACAAAACATCAAACACAAACATATTCATAACACAAACACAAACATATCGATACACTGATTTCATCATCTAATATCCTCTCACCTATTTATTATCTATTTGTTTCGGATATTAATTGTACCTGAGTGTTCAACAATTTGATCTGTGATGATTTTTAATTCGTGGTTTAGACCTTGAATGGTTTTGATGTTACTTTGAATACCACGAATTAATGAGCTGAGATCGTTTGATTTTTTTTTCATTTACGTGAGTCTTGAGGTGTAGAGGTTGGTTAGATATGTGATAGGTAGTCATGGATTTGGTTTTGTTTTGGGAATTGATGTGGTATGGCAGTCTTGAGGTGTAGGGACCTTTGTCTTTAGATAGGTTAGCTTATTCTGGTCTTTCACTTTGAAAAGCTCAAAACAGCCCCCATTAAGGGCTGTTTGGCTAATGGGTCAAAACGGGTCAAATTGGCTTATCACTGTTCCTTGGCACTTTAGCTAGTTTTGATTGATCTTATTTCAGTGCATAGAAGTAGTATTTAGGTTCTGATAAGTAATTTTGAGCAATTCATAGGTATTTAGCTTGTGGCTTGATTTAAGGAGTCCAATAGAGCTTATAAGCTTCCTATAAGCTTATGCTTATTTAAGCCCTTATTATTGGTATTTATAGGTCCATTATATTCCATAATGAGTAGTCATTTAATCCCTTATGCCCTTAGATCTAAATTTGATCAAATCAGTCCCCTATTAGTTTAAGCAGACTGCATTTTTGGATTTTCCAAAATGCAGCCCATTTTGTTGATTTTTAACTAAATTTGATCAAAGAAGTCGTTGGAGCATTGAAAATGCGAACGTATTTGAGGTGAATTAAATAGATTTTAACTAAATCCTTGATGTGGATGCCATAAAACTTGTTTTCATAGCCTGTATGTGCAGTAATTGGAAGTAAACAGAAAGCCTTTATGATCGTTAAGTTTTGGCTTCCATCTCACTCCGTGTTTGTTATAAATTACGTATCACAGTTAGACGCTTTATAAATATTCAAATCAGGTCCACATAAAAAGACTAACTGGCTTTGAAGCGGATTAGTTAAACAATGAGCTGTGATCTAAGATCCGTTTTCTTGGTTAGGAATGTGCGAAGAGTTTTAGACATGTTTACATATTGTGGAATGAGGGAAATATAAAACATTTGTAAGTTTTCTCTAGTTGTCCTGTTACAAAATAAACGGTTGAAGTTGATGCAGATTTAATATATCTACTTCTTAATTGACTTCCTATTGTTTTGGGTTATTTGGTTGTAGCCTTCTAGAGATTAATAATCCATAGCCTTGAGTGACATACAACCTAGTCGATATCTGCATATTCCAGACTTCTGGTCTATGCATGTAATAAAGATGTTAGAATGTATCCTACGCAAGGAAGTATTTGTCTTTTTATTTATTATATTACGGAATAATGATGATCTTTATTGCTTGCAGTGGCATGCCTGAATGTAAGCTTGGTCTAAATGATAGAGTTTTATTGGAGGCACAAGGACGAACGACTAAAGGAAAAGCCATCGACTTGGATGACATCAAGTTCCACCAGTATGTTTCCAATCTTCTGTATCAAATATTTCTCCCTGTCATCATTATTATATTGCAAGAAGTGCCTTAAGATAACATTATCTTTGTGACCGTTTAAATTGGAAAAATGGTATTCTGCATATTAGAGGTAGCACTATAAAGTTTAGCTGCGAAGGAAACATGTCAAACAGGTTTAAAGTTAGCCAAAGTGGCTTTACTATAATACACAAAACCTTCCAAATGGCTTTACTATAAAGTTTTGCTGTAATATATCGTTTTTAATCACATTAATGCATTAGAATATCTATTAAAGGGTTTGATAAAGTGATTGCTGGTAAACCCAATTGACCCGACGAGTTGTGACCCGTACAAAGCATTACCTATCTCGTCACATCTACCACATATATATGGGTATATTTTATATGGTTTTCAGCCAATGTACAAACTTGGTGTAGATGTGTGCGATTGGCCCGTTTTGAAAATGATCGGACGATATCATTTGTCCCTCCTGATGGAGCTTTTGACCTCATGACATATCGACTTAGTACTCAGGTTGATCTCACAATTCTTTTATTTCTACGACAAACTCTTCGCCCTTATCTTGATTTATATAGATATGAATGGTTTCTTTTCAGGTAAAGCCTCTCATATGGGTAGAAGCTCTTCGCCCTTATCTTGATTTATATAGATATGAACGGTTTCTTTTCAGGTAAAGCCTCTCATATGGGTAGAAGCTCTTCGCCCTTATCTTGATTTATATAGATATGAACGGTTTCTTTTCATGTAAAACGACTGTGCTAAGCATGGTGTAAAGTTTGATAATGTTGAGGTTGATCTTGCTGCAATGATGGGCCAAAAAGATAAATCTGTCTCGGCTCTTACAAAGGCAAGAACATTATAATTGCTACTGGGTCTGATGTCAAAGGACTACCCGGGATCACAATTGATGAAAAGAGGATTGTATCATCTACCAGTGCTTTAGCTTTAACAGAAATCCCTAAAAAGTTGATTGTCATTGGGGCGGGTTATCAAAATGGATGGTGAGATCCGCAAGCAGTTTCAACGCTCCCTTGAGAAGCAAAAGATGAAGTTCATGCTCAAAACCAAGGTTGTATCAGTTGACACTTCTACCGACATTATCAAAATGACAGTTGAACCCTCAGCTGGTGGTGACCAAAATGGGGGAAGAAGATGAAGGAAACATGTAAATTCGTCATCTTTTACATCAAAAGCATAAAAATTTAGGGTTCTTAAGTTCAATCTCTCTGCTACACATGAGGTTTGACTTTTTAGTCAATTTTGTTGGTAAGTTTGACCTCAGCTTTTGTAAAGTTTCTTGTTCTTGTTTCATAGTTCTGGGTAAGATCTGCTACACATGAGGTATAGACGGGAAAATAACGGATCTGTTTCTTGTTCTTGTTTCTTGTTCTTGTTCTTGTAAAGTTTCTTGTTCTTGTTTCATAGTTCTGGGTAAGATCTGTTTCATAGTTCTTATTTAATTGATATAATGGAAAAAGACTAAATTACCCCCGTGTGCATATCACGTGAAGAAGGTAACGGCTAGAAGTTAACGGAGGTACACGTGGGGGACTGAAAGTGAATGTAACAGTGGAAAATAAGGACCATTTCTGCACTTAATGAACAGTACGGACGAAATTTGCAATTTGGCCAAACCACAAGGACGATTTTTGCAATTTACTCTAGGGTTTATAAGGTTTAAAGAATCGACCCTTACCTTTTTTCGATTCAAACCAAGAAGCAAACAATAATGTGTTTGCATCACGTTCTTGTACACACGTACTATTACCGATTCGATGTGAATGCTAGTTCTTGATCACAATAGATTAACCAAACACCTTTGTTATGCTCAAGGTCACTCGCAAATCCCTTTTCGTGGGGTTTCACTCGTTGACCTAGGAACAAGAGAGAAGAAAAGAAGAAGTTTGGCCTTCTATTGAAATCAAGTGTACTAAATGATGAGTACATGGGGATGTATTTATACCCTTATGGTAGATATCCAGTTTACTATGGATTCCCATGTGGGATCCCATATTCGGCCGATTACAAACCCAAGAGAGGGTTTCTAGAACCTTCTCTTGGCTTCTTTCATTTTCTTCGTATCCCGTTGACATTTAACGACCGATAGTCAATTCCGTTAAGTACTTAACGATCGTTAATCGTTTATTGTGAATTTAATAATTAAACATAACATTTTATATTAATTATTTAAACATCGAGTCTCATACGTAAAGTGTGCAATCCCGTCATACACATATAAAATGTGTCCATAAACCAACAACTCCCACTTGGACAGATCTTAATATGTGTAATGATCGATATTGGTTAGCGTCTAGCAACACACCAATGCCCCCAGTACAACTCGAGTATGCTTTCCTTGGAAAAACCTTTTTGATGAGTCATCATTATACTTATACTTTTGTTTCTAATACCTTGTTAAATAAAGATATGGATCTTAGTCATTTCTTTATTTAACTATTCTGTTTCTCGTTGTATATGATTGAGCAAGATTACCAAATCTTCTTAATGTACTCCAGAGTCCAGATAGATCTTGGGCATGGCCATGCAAATATCTTGTCAACCTTACGAGGGTCCCAGCAGTATTAAACTTCGAAACAAATTCGAAGGAACAAATCCTTTCTTGACTACAAGCAAAACCCATGAATTTTGCAACACTTCTGAAAATAGCCCTTATAACCACCTGTTACGGATAGCGTTATACTATTTCACAAAAATGCACTACATTCATGATAGTTATCTGGTATCTCAAGTCTGAGGATAAATATTCATGAGTTACTTAATGACATAAATCCATAAGTACAATCATTCGGTTGGGATCTGTCATATATTCAATTCATTGAATATCATATGAATTTGGCATATCTACGCATCAATATACTTTCAAGTATATTTTACCAAAACTCAGATTTGTCTTAATTCAAGGATATTCCCATATCATTGATTGACAACAGACAATTTAGAATAACATAAGTTATTCATGGATTTAAACATGCAAATATAGGATACAATATTATTAATGAAAACAAACGTACCAAGTACTTTAATTCATTATAAATAATAATTGCTTAACATCCCTTATCCAAATACTAAATAGATCAATGCATGATAATTCTAGTTAATGAATTTTTTCCTCAAGTAATGACAATCATACTTGTTGACAATTATACCTCAAGTAACGACAATCATACTTGTTGACAAGGCATAAAATTCAACTAACTTTGATCTATCAGAATTTTGAGAATACTTATTTCAAGAATTCAATTAGTGAAGTTCTTGTATTTGTGCATTCAAATAATTTGATATTGCCACATAATATTTCATAAAGTGTGTGACATCCTCAACCACCAATTTATGATAATCAACTTTCAAACCTTTTAAAGTTTAAAGTATTCTTATTCTTTAATATATAATGCAACTATGCTCTTAGTTGAGCACAACTAGTTCACATGGCCATTAACAAAGAAGAAATCCTACCATGACTAGTACTGAGTATCATCTCAATTAAACCCGCATCATTGTATACAAACAATAATATGCTATTTAAAAATCCGTAAACTTTAATATCTAATGTGTAATGTATGATGCCTTTCAAAACTTTCAAGTTTTATTTTCGGCTATAATAATTTCGCAACAATTGCCATATTGTTCATCCATAGAATCTGGGAGCATCTCCAAGCTGAGGATGTAATTCAAAGTCCAAACATATTCCATTAGAATATTCATTACACTAGTTATCTAATAACTTTCAATTAGATATCAATGTTATCAAATCATCTTGCATTCAATCATGATACAAAAATAACATGATGTTCATAAAAATCTTTGAGTCATACTTAGATTTTATTCATGTTCTATCTTATCAAAAGATATGTATCCATTTATACTTTCTAAATGATATATCATGTTCTATTAGATTTATTTACTTACCGCACATGTTTATAACAATAAACATATATTCAAAGGTTATATGTCTTATATTCTAAATCTTTTAAAAGAAGTTTCATTCCAAACTAAGACTTAACATTTAACTTATATGGAATGTTACTGCCCATATGTTCTACAACATATATGATTTAAGAAAATAGCCATAATACTCCCACTAACTTTTAGGAATACTTAGGAGTTATCTTATTTTAATTATCAAATCAAAACTTGGATTTAATATTTAAACATAAGTATTATCTCTAAGATGCATGCATTAATCCATTCATGAATTATTGCACTTTGTACATTTTCAAAGATTATTTGAATTCAAAAAAACTCATTTTGATTACTTACCGTCCTTGCTCAAGTAATCACTCAAGAAAGAGTTTTGATATTCCATTGTCATTTTTCATATTAATGAAAATAGGTATGACAATTATCATCTTTATATATATATATATATATATATATATATATATATATATATATATATATATATATATATATATATATATATATATATATATATATATATATATATATATATATATAATGTGCCTAGAAAAGAATATTCAATCACGGTTAATTACTTAAGTGTGATTAATAATCTTGTTATAAAACATGCATTAAATATGTGTATAATATTGTCCATATGATTTTTACACAAAGATTTAAACCACTAGGGTTTTCTATCTCTTTGAAAAAACTCATCTTCATTCTATAGTCTAATCATAGATTTCAAGATAAACCAAGTTTCAAAAAATTGATTATCTTCATGGACGGCATCTTAACATTCATAGTATGAGTAATTTGCCAAATTCAATGTTTGAAATACCTCATTATGATTAACAGGTTTACCAAGATCCTGTAAATCATATTCCTCAACATATTAGTCAAATATTTGAGATATCCTTACGGATATATGAATGAGCATTCAATCATTTTGAGGTTTAACATTTACATATCTAGCATCATCATGATATTTACAGGTGTATTTTAGAAGATTATGTATCTTGTAATTTTATCTCTTCAAGATAAAACTCCCACTTGCCTTTTGTAATTTATACACTATCTATAAATACTTAGCAAGTAGAGCAACACTAAATTGTTCTCTTTTGGGACTTTACAAAACACATTGACAGTTCCTGACTTCAGTTTGTTAATAACCTACTCATAAGTAGTTTAACAAATTCAGAACTTTATTTTAAGACTTGATGTGATTCAGCACATTCCATAATATAATGGTGTCTTATTTATCTTCTAGGTTGGAGTATTATTAAGTATATCAAATCCAAACTCAATTTCTAACCTTGATAACTTTTGGAAGAAAAGAATATATAGTTATCTTGAATCAAACAATACAACGAGAGTTTGATTCTCCTAACTGAACATACCATAAACATGTGGTATTTCATTATAATTAATATTGTAAGACAATCTAACAATATATAAGATAAACATATATATTTTGGCTTACCTATTTACCAACTAAGTCAACTTAATGGTGAAATAGAATTTCCAAGACAATTGCATGCTTTATAACACAAGTACTTTTTTACCAAGTCACTTCATGTTCATGTCTTAACAAGAAGTTAAGACATGAATTGTTATAATCCCACTATATGTTATAAGTCACTTATCAATGACTTCATGTATATGTCTTATTTAAGAAGATATAATAAGTTAACGTCTTACTTTATCTTAACTACATATAAAGAGTTTATGGTAAAAGTAGAAAATGTTGAATGTTGAAAGTCAAGCTTAGTTGAAATGTTGAAAATAGTTATATAAGGAAATTTACAATGCTATTTACCTTTGACTGTAATGAAAGAATTCGTGTGTAGTAATCTAGGAAAGTATTCACACTTTAATACCCATGAATGTAATGAAGAAAAGAATTCGTGTACTAAATAACTCACAATTGCGTATACTAAACAACTCACAATTTCCTTATTAATATGATTTGTGAAGAGAACAATTTTTATATTTAATACTTTCCAAAAAATCATTCTAATCTATATTATATAAAGTTATAAACACTATAATTCTCATTTTTAACTTGCAGTAATTTATAGTAAATTGGTAATTGGTAATTCATACTTTTGTTTGTTTATATATACAGATTCATCCCGCTCTCCATCCCAATCCGTTTTACAATCCCAATTTGTTAGGAACTGGGATTATGTTGTTGTTATCTCAGATGATGATGATGAAGACATGATAACGACAACTGTTGAGAATCAAGTTTTGGTAGTTAGACGGAAAAAGATTTATAGTTTAATTGATGAAAGTGAAGCCGATGAAGATTAGAATTGAAGCACATTGATACCTATGTTTCTTCCTAAATAGTTTTTTTGTTAAAACATCTTGCTTTAACAAGAAATATAAATTATAAATAAACGATGAATTATATATTTTTATGATATTGTTACTATAAAGCTATATGTTATATGTTGTTAACATCTATTAATGGCTTGGTTTCCTCCTCATCTTGATGTCACAGCCATTTCTTCTTGTTTGTGCTATTTCACATTAAGTCTTAGTCGTTTGCTTCTTTTTTGTGCTATCTCACATCTATATATTATTTTGCTTCTTGTTTGTGCTATCTCACATTATATAAGTTAGTTACATGCAAACTTTACGTTAAGATGTCACAGCCTTTGCTTCTTATTTTGATATAGCCTTGTATCGAACTTTGACGTACACTCATTATGAGCCACATAAAAACGGTACCTATTATTTTGGCAAAAAAAAAAACTACAAGTGCTTCTTCAAAAAACCGATGAATATGTCATGAAGACGTTAAGAATAAAGATAGCCATTGATTAATTATAAAAGAAAGATAGGAACACCATTAAAATATGTCATAAAGACGTTAAGAAGAAATGACCAAAGGTTGTGACATACAATTGTTTACCATATTACATATTATTAAGTATGTCAAGATGCGCCACACAAGGTTTGAACCACGTATTATTAAGTTTCTCATTTGTAAAATTGCTATCCCAACAAATGCAAGTAAATCTTTTATCTTTTTTTTTTTTTTTTTTTTTTTTTTTTTTTTTAAATTTTTTTTTTAAATCATTCGTAGAATTATTGTGAAAATATACTACTTATAAAGCAAATTTGACTTTTTTGAAACTTTAAAATGCATAAAAAAGACTAAAGTAATTTGCCTAATCTACCCCTTAATACTTTGAAACGGAAACAAAAAAATTAAAACTTACAGCCAATGTTTTCAAACCCGGTTCGAACCGGTGCCCGACCACAAAAACGGGTCAAAATAACCCGGGTTTCTAAAACCGGGTTAACCGGTTAGACCCGCCGGGTTTTGAGTGACCCGGGTCAACCCGGGTCTTGAAACCCGACCGGGTTGGGTTTTTTTCAAAAAGTTTTTACAAAAACTAGGTTGACCCGGGTTGACTCGGCGGTCGACCCGGTTGGAAAAAAATAAATAAATGGAAAATCGGGTTGACCTGACGGTCGAACCGGTGCCCTTTGACTCGACTGGGTCGATTAAAAACCCGATTTTTAAAACATTGCTTACAACCTTTCAAAAATAAAAATGGAAACTAATAAATGAAAAATTATAAGCATATGTTTTAAGATTTAAGATCATTTGAGGACCAAACTTTTTTTACATACCAAGGGACTAATCTCCACCCTCCATCTTTATTTGATCTAATGGATGAGATTAATCCCAACAATTTAAAAAACCCACTTTCATCCTTTTTTTTCAAATATTAATATCTTTCAAACCGTTAATCGTTAAGCGAAAAAAAATATGCCGTTACGACGAGCATTTAATTATCTTTCTATAGATAGGCAATTTGATATATTTTCGACAATTTTTTTTTTTTTCATTTTTTTACGTTTTTTTTCGTGGCCGAAAAAATCATATATGATATATCATATATGATATTACATATCATATATGATATATATGATATATCATATATGATATTACATATAATATCATATATGATATGTAATATCATATCATATATATCATATATGATATATCATATATATCATATATGATATGTAATATCATATATGATATATCATATATGATTTTTTCGGCTACGAAAAAAAACGTGAAAAAAATGATTTTTTTTTTTTTGTCGAAAGTATATCAAAATGCCCGTCTATAGAAAGATAATTAAATGCTTGTCGCGATGGTGTAATTATTTTCGCTTAACGATTAACGGTTTAAGAGATATTTAAATTATAAAAAATGGGTGAAATATTAAATGCTTTTAATCTCAACCATTGATTTCTTTTTAGATGGATGGTGGGGATAAGTCCCTTGGTATGTGAGGAATGTTTGGTTTCTAAAATAACTCGACTCTATGTTTTAAAAATGAAAACTTAGACAAACAAGGTTTTACAAATATCCGAAAATCACTGACACATACACGATTCCATTGTTTTATATTATTTAAAAAATATATATTTAATAGTTTACAAATAATCATCATAATCTTTAATATAGAAACACCACAATAAAGATGTAGTCAACTCTTTTTTAGAGTGTTGGCATCGGTAGAATCTTCCCAGCGTCTTTGGGGGAAGACGCCGGTGAACACCGCCGCCAACCCCCAAGATGCTGGCGTCGTGTGATTCGGAAGCAACATTCAGACGCTGAAGCATGGTAAAGAGACAAACTCATTTTTTGAACGTTGGAGCAATATGAACGTTGGAGTATTAAAGTTTTTGCCCGTTTGGGCTTTTTTTCCCCCTTAAACATAACCACTATATATACATATATACTTCATATTAAAACTATATCACACAAACATTTCACTCCAAAAAAAACACAAATCTGCACCATGTCGAGTTCAAACTCCGATTCGTACCCACAGACAGGCTCGTCGAGTGAACAAGAGTTATCCGACGATAGTGTCGAGTTTATGTACAAAGTAATCAAACAGTACAAGGCGATTCAAGACACTGCAACGTCGTCACGAGGATATGTTAGGCGTGATCGCAACGAAGCTGAAGAAATGTTGATGAGAGATTATTTTGGCGAAAATCCGACCTACAATGACGCAACCTTTCGCGAGACGTTTCGTCTTCCAAAGAAATTATTTTTAGAGATTGTCGAGCGAATCAAGGAGAGTGGCAATCCGTATTTTCAAGAAGGGTATGATGCAAGGAGTCAAAAGAGTTTCACGGCGATACAAAAATGTTTGTCAGCGGTACAACAGCTCGCCGACGGTGGTGTTGCCGCTCAAAATGATAGATATTATAAAATGGCAGGAAGAACGGCTCGTGAATGTCTTCAAGAGTTTTGTGATGCGGTTAATGATTTATACAGGCGAGAGTTCTTATGTAAGCCGACTGCGCACGACATTGCCACTTTGCAAAAAGCTCACGAAGAGCTGCACCACATACCGGGGATGATCGGTAGCATTGACTGTTCACATTTCCAGTGGAGGATGTGTCCTAGGCGCTTGCAGGGTTAATACAAACGAGGTTGCTACCCACACCCGACGATTATGCTTGAAGCAGTGACTTCATGGGATTTATGGTTTTGGCATGCGTACTTCGGTCCTCCTGGAACAAACAACGACATAAATGTCTTAAACACATCTCCACTTTTTTTTGAGAGAACGGAATCAAACAGCGCCTCCAAGTTCATTTGACGTGAATGGTAGAAACTACAAACAGGGTTATTATTTAGCGGATGGGGGCTACCCAAGTTGGTCAGTTTTCGCTAAAGCATACAAGTACCCGGTGGATCCGAAGGAAATAAAATTCAAGTGACTACAAGAAGCGGCAAGGAAGGACGTCGAGCGAGCTTTTGGAGTTCTCAAATGTAGATGGGTATACTTAATCGCCCACTTCGGCCTAAAATGAAAGAAAGGATTTCAAAGATCGTGTACACGTGCATTATTTTGCACAACATGCTTATCAAAGAAGACGGTCGTGCGATATCTCCGGTTCATATTATGGACCCTCCAATCCAACCGCAGTTTGACGAAGACGCACTCATGGAGTTGCGAGACGAAGATGTGAATTCACGACTACGATTTGACCTTACCGAGCATGTTTGTACTCAAGATTTGCAATACCTCGACGCACAGGAAGCGTAGTTTGGTTTTATTTGTCTTATTGTCGTTTTTATTTGTCGTATTGTCATTTTTATTATTTTCAGTATTTGTCGTTGTAACCGTTTTTTTTTAATGAAATAAATTGTTTGTTTTTATCTTTTATATATACATAATAAATAGTTTTACATTTAATTTTAATTATTTATAACATTATACATAAATATATATATATATATATATATATATATATATATATATATATAATATATATATATATATATATATATATATATATATATATATATATATATATATATATATATATATATTTGAGGCATGATTCCGAATCCTCCAGAATCTTTCCACTGCCAACAGTTTTGTCTTCAGAATCCTCTAGAATCCTCCTGCCACATGGCACTCTGTGATTGGTCGGTGAGAATCCTCCCATACCTCCGAGTCTTGGGTTGCCAACACCCTTAGTGTGTAGTCAAAAAACAAGGGACTTACGTACAAACTAAAGACACTTACGTACAAAAATAAGGACGTACGTACAAAAATGTAAAGACAGACTTACGTACAAAAACGGGACGGACTTACATACAGAAACGTACATACAAAAAAAGTGACTTTTAAATGTAAAGAGACGAACAAAAATTAGCTTATAGTGTCATGTCAAAAAATAAGCCAAAATCGAGATGTTTTATGTAACGAATAACGTGCATTATTAGTTATTTTATAATTGATGTGATGTTTTTTTTTTCTGTTTCACTATAAATGTTTTATATGTTATTTGATACATTTTAAGAACTTTTCTTTAAGTTGATTATCGTATGTTAAAATCTTTTTCATTATTTTACGTTTTATGTATAAACGTCACACGAAACACTTAGCCATAACATCACAAGTATAACTGTTTGTCGCTAGAAAATCTCGTTGCTATGCACGAGTACTCGTCTAGTATTATTATAAGTCTTGTAACAATTAAAAGACTTCATGTTTATAAGAAGATATAAACATGTATAACTAAAGTAATCATGAACACCACCTCTTGGTTTCAATAGTAATTTCAAGTTAATTTATTACTTCATTTATTTATGTCATTTCAATAATACATAAACATACAAATTGAAGTAGTACTAGATTCATTCATTTATTCATGTCATTCCAAGAATACATAAATAATTTATTCATGTCATTCCAAGAATACATAAATATTAAAATTGAAGTAGTCTATGTTATCATCTTGACACATGTTCTGAATAAGACAATCTTACATTTAAGTATATAAGTCCTATTAGAACATTAGTCTCTTACCTTGCGGTCAAGAGAATCCTTTAAATCATATTTCTATGTGTTGTACCTTGCACACTATAAAGATTTCTCCCACTTGTGCATGGAACAACATCATGTAGTAGATAAACAACACGACACGCGTTAATTTATGTGAACAATATGATTGTGTCATTGATATTAGCACAACAAGTAGATGTAGAACCACATTATTTAGTAAGGAAACGCACATGACTATCCTTAAAAACATGAGTGTCTATAATTGAAAAATAATTATCTTGAGACAATCTAAAGATAATATGGGTTACTACCAAGATGATAAAGCTTGTAACTCCCACTGAATTATAGAACATTTCAATAATTCTGTATTCTGTAATAAACACAATGCTTCCACTGGATTTGACAACATTGTAAGTGTTTCATAACCAGTAAAAGCAAATAGTGTGCTTTTAACTTTCCTACACATTTGAAGGCTCATACGTAACAATTACTTAGACACGAAAGGAGTGTATTCTACTTTGTAGATGATGGACTATCCATCAATGCTATTAACTTGAAAATTGGGCATACAATTTCTTCCTTAATAAGTCTACCATCCCTACAATGATATGTAGCACCTTTAAATGGTCAAAACAAAACAACTAGATAAAATATGCTAGTTTGTCTTTTACCAATTTTGCGGTAATTATTCTAACTTCAAATTTAATAACTCATTAAATGTCATGCACATTTTCCAGTTAACCAAATATCATATTTGTTATAAAAGAATTCAATCACCGAATGATGGTGATGAAATCTCTATGGAAAATAAGATGTGCAATTCTCTTAACTTTTAAAGATTTCCATGAGTTATATTAGAATTTAGATAATTCTAATGTTCCTATCATTACCTTTCTCAATCATGAAAAGGAATATGATTAAGGGGTTGTTTCTTTTTTTTCCTGTTTCTAGTTAGTGTCTGTGTGGATATATGTGTCCTGTTTCTAGTTAGTGTCTGTGTGGATATATGTTGTTTCTTTTTTATTCTTAATTGACCAACTTAATACGAGTTTTTTCCCGAACTAGTGTAGGTGGAAAAAATTTATAAAAATTCTAAAAATTTATGAAAATTCGAAAAAATTTATGAAAATTTTAAAAAAATTCGAAAAATTTTAAAAATTGAAAAAATTTATAAAAAGTCAAAAAATTCGAAAATTTTATAAAAAACTATAAAAATTCGAAAAAACTTATTAAAATTTTTAAAAAATTCAAAAAATTTATAAAAATTTATAATTTTTTAAAAATTCAAAAAATTTGTAAAAATTTATAATTTTTTTAAAATTCAAAAAAATTATAAAAATTCGAAAAAAAATTTAAAAAATTCAAATTTTTTATAAGTTTTTTTGAATTTTTATAAATTTTTCAGTGTTGCAAAAAAATGTCTACAAGGCCGATTAATCGCCGATTAGGTGCTACAAGGCCACCGACCTTGCCGATTTATGTAACTGGGTCAAACAAATAGGTCAACCTTGGTCAACGGCGATCAACGGCGGTCAATGGTGGTCAAACTTTCCGAAAACCTATAAATCTTGCCGGAAGTACCCAAAATTCACTGTAAACTTATTTTGATCACTTATAATAACTGTTTAAGTCTATTACAAGTTGTTTTTTATAAAATACATTGCCGAAAATACCTAAAACTCACTGGAAATACACAAAACTTGTCGGAAATAACTAAAATTTGTCAGTAATGCCAATCCGATTAATCACCGATTAATCCCGCCTAGACCGATTACAAGCTACAAGTTGGTCGACCGCCCGACTACCGATTCGCGATTTTTGCAACCTTGAAATTTTTATAAAATTTTCGAATTTTTTGAATTTTTATAAATTTTTTGAATTTTATAAATTTTTTATAAAATTTTCGAATTTTTTGATTTTTTATCAATTTTTTGAATTTTTATAAATTTTTTTGAATTTTTATAAATTTTTTGAATTTTTATAAATTTTTTGAATTTTTAAAATTTTTCGAATTTTTTAAAAATTTTTATAAATTTTTTCGAATTTTCATAAATTTTTCGAATTTTTATAAATTTTTCGAATTTTTAAAGATTTTTTGAATTTTTATAAATTTTTTATAAAATTTTCGAAATTTTTCGAATTTATTTTTTCCACCTACACTTGTTCGGGAAAAAACTCGTATTAAGACGTCCTGGATAGAAACAGCATCAAATTTTGCCCCCTTTCACATTAAGGATTCTCTTTTGCAATAAGTTAAAAAGAAACACCAAAGTTTCCTGTTTACAGCCAATTTTGTTACCAAACAGGACATTAAGCAGAAAGTAAACAGGCCCTAAGTCTCACTCATCTCTAATGGAAAGGAGAATAGGTTTATTCTTTTAGTAAAGTTGACTCTAGCCAAAAACCCCTACGGGTGTAGATCAATTTACCAATAAAAGAATAACCCACGTTTACGGTTTAATGTTGCATTAATACATTAAAGAATTTACAAAATTCATTTTATAGTATTTTCGATAATTAATCTTTAAGAAAATTAAATACCCATTGGTTAATATTCATATAAACCATAGAATTTCCTTAAAGCTAGAATCCTAATTGACATAGTACCATTACATCAGTTGATCTGCTAGTAATGATAGTATTCAATAAAGTAATTATCGAACAATAATTGACAAACATTTTTCAATTCCGAGATCATTATGGGATTTAAAATTGCCAAAAATCTATTTGCAATGTAAACATGTTTCATCCTATCTTATGTCTTGAGTCATAGATCTCACTAACTAACTCAATTAAGTTATCAAATTTAGAAACAATAAATTTTCATGTACGGTCTCACGTAATCATGTAAATTCACCTTGTTATTGCAATCTAGCTAAGGTCTCACTTAGGCTAAATTGAAACTTCAAGTGTTTCTTGTAATTAGATGGCATAAACTTAAGTTTTAAGGGTACTCATTTGAAATGTGTAATCAAAATATGTACGAAGAAGCATGCATACAACTTCGTATCATAGGTTTTAATAAAAAAATTTTATTAACCAATTTCACTAAGATTAAATCAACAAAGTTTTAATTGAGGTATTAGGTTCACCAATAAAAAAATTACCTTTAATTATTGTTCACTATATCGTACTTTTGCATAGGTAAAAAATCTAGTGTTTCGGATAATTACCACAAAGTGGCACGTGGAATTAAAGGTTAATTCACCCTTAAGATGATTTTGTACATAAAAAATAGTAGTAGGTAACTCCAATTTGACGCACAAAGAAGCGGAGAAACAAAGGTCAGCTTAAAGCCAATTAAACACCCGTTTCTTTCGGTTAACAATTTAATGTCAATCCTCCTTATACCCCTCTTATAGTTTGTCAAGATTGGATGAGCCTTTCTAACTATTTTGGTACGAAAATCATCAATCAACTAAAAGTTTTAGATTTAACTCTTAAAAACAAATCCAATTTCACCATTACTTAGTCCGGTTTATTTTCTATTCATAAAATTACCCTTTGCTTACAATCATGTCAAACAAAATATAAACAAACAAGCAATTAATAAAAATAAAGAACTAGAATAACGAAGATGCTAAATAAATCAACTTACATGCATATATTTATCTAAGTCTCCAATTGGTTTTCGATCTAATGGTACCAATGGACCACATACACCAAACTATTTGGTTGCGTAAGTCTCACAATAAATATATACAATAACACACATAGTTGAAATTAAACAATGCATATTAGGTCTTCCCTAATTTTTATAATTTATTAAATTACTAGATAATTAACATGTCATACAATTTTTAATTACTAATAAACCCTAATTAATTATAGAACAATTAGCATGTTAAACAAAAAAAAACACGTAACAATTACTTCATAATAATCATTGATCCATGATCAAACATGCACGTTCATCATGGATCCATATAAACATATTAACAATTAATCATGTTCCCAAGATACGCATATAATCCATGTCATATAACAATTATTCATGATTAAACCATATAAAACATTGCATGCAACCTAGGGTTTCTACAATTTTTACAAACCCTAACACAATTTTTTTTAATAAAATATAATTCGACATATATAAAAAAATTAGGGTTTTGGTTTCATAAACCCTAAAAATCAAGAAAACATGCAATAAACCATAAAGTTTCAATTTTTATGTGTTTCGGTAATTAATTACACAATATTAACGGCTAGTGATGCAACTGTTGGAATTTAAATATCATGGAATTTAAATGACCCCTAACTTGTAAATTGATTAGGATAAAAGCTCATTTGCTTGAGGACAAGCAAATCCCAAGTATAGGGATATTTGATAAGGATTTATTTGTTACCTTTTTTAGGGGTCATTTAAGTTAAAAATCGTATAAATATGATCAAATATTGCCTCAAATCGTTTCTTTTTGTATTTTAGGTACTTGGGACGAGAATTCTGGAAATCGGCACTTATTAGACATATTTGGACGAAAAAGTGAAGAAAACGACGAAGTCGCGAAAAACCTGTCAGACTTGGAGATCTGACGGCGTCACAAGCTACAACGTGACGCCGTCCCTTGTTTATGAAGCTGGATTTTTGGTTCAAGTTTATCAAGTGACGCTTCAGAGGAATTTGAAGATTCTACAACCTGAAGCCGTCAGGAATAAATTGGAGATGAGAGCCACGTTTTAAGCTAGAAAGAGAGGGCCCAAAAGAATTAACAAGTGACGGCTTCAAGATATTCCTGACACCGTCATAACGGCGACTTGCACAAGACGAAACCCTAAACACGGTGAGCTGACGGCATCACAACCTATAAGGTGACGCCGCCAGAGTTGTAAATCTATATATACTTTCGCAATTTTTCATTGTAATGTGTAACACTTTGGAGGACAAAACCCTAGACGATTTTCACAGCTTTTGTAGGGCTTTTTCAGCCTTTTTCATCCATGTTCAATTGAAGATAAGTTATTCGTTTAATCATTCAATATGTCTATGTGTTGTTTGATTACTTGTTTATCTTTTCTTTGCTTTAACATGTTAGCTTAAGTTTATTTGTGTTTGCTTAGATCTAGTGATTTAGGGGAGACTAAGATTCATAGAGTTGGGGACTTCGGCACCTCCCCACGACCAATATTAAGGAATACAGCGCTTCAACTAAAACAAGGACGTGACAATTCAACAAATCAGTAGGAGATAACTAGGGAGTAATTAATTCTAAGTGAACACGTTTTCCTATCATAAGAGTTACCACCAATTTACTTTTGTAGTTTATTTTTATTTATTTTAGTTTTATAATTAGTTTTTGGGTTAGTTGATTAACAACTAATTCCGCCCACTCCTTCAAAACCGAGATTTTTAATTGCTTTTCAAAAAATATAAAAATACAAAAAGAATCATCCCTCACCTCTAGACCTATCTCGTCATACATCTTGACCTTTCCACAACTATTGCGAGACTATTCCCCTAGAGAATGATCAATCTCCCGGACTTACCAATACTACACTACAACGGTTAGGTACACTGCCTAGGAGGATTGTAAAACCTTTTGCGAGGGTTGCAATCCACCGCATCACAATCGTTGACCTAGGAACAAAAGAGAAGAAAATAAGAAGTTTGGCCTTCTATTGAAATCAAGTGTACCAAATGATGAATACATGGGGATGTATTTATACCCTTATGGTAGATATTAAGTTTACTATGGATTCCCATGTGGGATCCCATATTCGGCCGATTACAAGCCCAAGAGAGGGTTTCTAGAACCTTCTCTTGGCTTGTTTCATTTTCTTCGTATCCCGTTGACATTTAACGACCTATAGTCAATTCCGTTAAGTACTTAACGCTCGTTAATCATTTATTGTGAATTTAATAATTAAACATAACATTTTATATTAATTATTTAAACATCGAGTCTCATACTTAAAGTGTGCAATCCCGTAGTCTCGAGTTCGAATCCGGTCATACACATATAAAATGTGTCCATAAACTAACAGTTCCATCATTACATGGATGAATGTTTCGAGTTCCTCGGAGTTTAAATGTACACATTTAAGTATAGCAAAGTAATTTACTTGCCTATAGCTTTGTTTAAGGTTGGCATTGTGCTTTCTAGTTGTTTGCAAAAGTGATTTTAGTTTCAAAAAGTCTCTTTGCATTGGCAAATTGGGCTAATCAGCCAGACGGACAATCTGGCCCAATATTATATTTGTTCTAAATCATTTCTGATTGTGATATGAACACATGCTGTTTTTAACTATAAGTTGTGTGAAAATCTCATAATAAAAGTACCTTTTACTAAAGGTGAAAGTGATACCTTTAACACTTTTTGAAAGTAAGTAATCATGTCTTAATTGGTTGAATAGTGGATCTTTTATGCACGTTTTATAGTGGTCAGTGAATATATAAATATTTGGAAAGTAAGTAATCGAGATGGTGGAATGAAATAAGGAAAACAGGATCCTACATTAATTTTTGTGAGTACCTTGAGAAAAGAGACCAAGTGCATAAAACTATTGAGGAAAGCACCCTAGGAATTCCACTAAACCCCCAAAATACCTCATTTAGGGATACCTATGAATCATGTGAGCCTTCGCCAATGGATGATTCTTATGAACAACCTCCATTTTTTGGATCAACTCGTTTTACTGAGGCCCTTAGGAAGAGCGACCTAGTTTACCAAGAAATTAAGGAAAACTCTCTTGCAATAAACCATAAGTTGGATGAAGTACTAGGTTTGCTTTCATCACTACCTAAGGAAACAATTGAGGAGTATTTAGCCAAACATGAGCACATTGAACCAAAAGACATAGTTTTTAAGAACAACGACTTTGAATCTCAAGGAACACATGATGAATCCTTTAGGCAAATGGAACATAGTGATCAAGTTATTGAGGAAGATTCTTATGAATCGGACTTAGAATTTGAAATGGCTAGAGGAGGGTTTGAGATACTTAGGAACATGTTTGGGTTAGATTCTACTAAAACACATGATGAGGATATAGGTGATCTAGACATGAGGAAGGATGAGGTCAAAAATCCAAGCTCACTTAGTACTCTACACATCCCACCATCACTTGAGGCATACACACCGCCCGTGACTTACCCGGAAGAAGTAGAAGAGACTTTAGGAATCCCAATAGAGGTAGAACCTTTGAACCAAACACAACTAGAGGATAAAAGTTTAGATGCTTGTAATCATAACCTTACTCTTAGTTCTAGGGAAGTTCCTAGTGTTGATGAATCGGACCTCAACCTCAATTTTTACTCAATTTTCCATCCTTAGATATACATCTAGGAGACAAAAGATGAACCGACCCACCCATCAACCCATATAGTCCGGGTAGTTTTAGGATGAAGGAAGCCATTCACACACCCCCTTCACCTCACGTGGCATATTTCCACCTTAAGGGTGTGTATCGCTACTATCACCCGCACTTAATCCTAAGTGTAGGGAAAACCCCCGTTATATCTGTTAAATAAAGGTAGAGTCAGGCTCGTGATTCAAAAAAAAACAAGTGCTTCTTGGGAGGCAACCCAAGCTTTTTAATTGTTTGTTTGTTTTTTTTTGTTTTGTTTGATTTCATATATATGTTCCATCGTAATTGTTTATCGTTCATGTTTCGAATAAATTTGTGAAAACGCTTTATTTTTTTTTAACCTCGTCTTAATTGCATATAAATGTATTTTACAAAAAGATAAATGTAGGGAAGATCATATTTGTTTAAAAGAACGAATTCGAACATGAAAGTTAACAATTAATGATTAGCATATATTTATGTGTTTGTTTAGAGTCAAATGCTTGTATCGAGTCACAATGAATGTTCTGCAGTTTTTTCAGGTTTTATTAATCAGATTTTTCCAGAAACAAAACTCAAAAATACTGTCAGGGTTCATACCTGACGGCGTCAGACACTGTAGCAGCATAGTTTTACAGGATTTTGTTTTTCTGCCGGAACTTAAGAATTTTTGCAAAATTTTCAAAATTTTAAATTTCCAGGAATCTGTAGACATTTATTTTGCAAGCATTATATCTTACTTTGTTTTCTAGGAATTAGTTTTTATATATATAGTGTTTACCGCTGATTTTATGCGAGGTTTTGTGTTTCGTTTTCTTAGTAAATTACAGGTTATATTGGACAAGAAGATGAAAGTATACATTGGAAGTGAAGCTTATCAAGTTTGTTTTCTTGGAGGAAGATTTAACCATGTTTTCACATCGTCCATGCCAAACAAATCAGGGGAGTATTAGTTTCTTTCTCTATTTTATTTTCCCGTTATCATAACTTTGAGACTTTTCAAGAACATTGGGGACAATGTTCAATTTAAGTGTAGGGAGGGTAAAATGGGATACCTTAGAAACTATAACTTCGTTTGATATTTGTTTCGTTTTAGAGTAAATGTGTAATAAAACTAAGAAAGATACTTGTTAGGCAATTTTAGCACCAAATTAATTTTTTTTTACAACATGTAGGAGTGAAACTTTAGTTTTAATAAGCGTCTCATGGATATGAATTATATAGCTAGCACAAAAACCCTTCCACTCAAAAATTTCCACCCCAAAAATGTGAGGTTCGCCTTTAGATCTTTAGGAAAAAGCATTCACCTTTAATGCTCATGAGTGTACCGGTAGTATATAGATTATAGAACTTGCGTTTGTGATGCATCCCGAGATTGCTAGTGAGACAACATTCGTGTAGTTAGGATTTACTAAATGATAAGAGGCATTATGATAACCCTTGTTTTAAACCTGTATTATAATTACGTTGGCTTCATTGGTCAAGTAATTTTCCCACACCTTTGCGATGTACTCATTTTTAGTACACGATACCCCTAGTACACCTCTTAGAGCCTATCCTTTTCGCGGTTCTCGTGATATTTCGGTGGTTTCCGAAATATTAATGAAGAACATTGTTTACAATCCACCCCCAAATGTACATCCAAATCGCCTTAGCCTTCCTTGTATGCACTCATCTTTAGTGCATTATTGTTACAACATTTATGTTAAACCCTTTGTCAATTGTCTAATTGGTTACATGGTTGCTAAGTCGAGTCATATCTTGTAAATACAGTTTTGGGACGATTGGGACTCATGGGTAAAAGTACTAGTTGTTATGGAGTAATGGGGAAGAATGTCATATTATTAATCCCATATGTGCGTTAATGTTTAAAATACTCAACGTGTTTTGATTCTCTTAATTCTGGTCATTAGTTAGTTATGTGTAAAGTATGTAAAAGTTCAAGTGTAGGGAGGTTGCAAAATCCCTTTGATGTATTATTTTGGATGGTAGGGCAAGAGTGTATGAAAAAAAATCAAAAAAAAAAAAAAAAAAAAAAAAAAAAAAAAAAAAAAAAAAAAAAAAAAATGATAAAAAGAAAAAGAAAAAAAAATTAGAAAAAGAAGAGAAAAAAAAATATACTGACTACCACCCCGTTTCTTTTATTTATGTTTAAGTCAAGAAATTGTCATGAAAAATACAAAAAGAGTTAGTAGTTAGCGAGTCGAGTCGAGTCTTGGCTTAGCAACGCCTCATTGTACATGTAATTGACCAAGATAATTGACTTATCACCAGTAAATTTCCCTATATCCAACAAACCGTGTTTTTCATACCCTTACACCTAACGTTACAACCCTTGAAAAGCCCTCTTTGATAGTTTATCCTAGGTGCTTACGCCAAAGTGGTGGAGGTTTGATCCTTTCCCAAGCCTATGGTAATCTATGTGCTATGACAGGTAGAGAGTGTTATATTTTCCCGTTTCCATTCATGATATATAACTTTATACACCCGAGAGATGTGAGAATCCAAACACTTTATGTGAGGTGCTATTATATAATTTCCGTGCTTATTTTGACAAACGTGGAACGATCATATGTTGTAATTACTTTTATAGTAGTGTTAAATGACACCTAGCTTGTAAATTGATTAGGATAAAAGCTCATTTGATTGAGGACAAACAAATCCCAAGTGTACGGATATTTGTTAAGGATTTATTTGGCACCTTTTTGAGGGGTCATTTAAGCCAAAAATCATATAAATATGATCATATGTTGCCTCAAATTGTTTCTTTTTGTATTTTAGGTACTTGGGACGAGAATTCTGGAAATTGGCACTTTTTGGACGTATTTGGACGAAAAAGTGAAGAAAACGACGAAGTCGCGAAAAACCTGTCAGACTTGGAGATCTGACGGCGTCACAAGCTACAACGTGACGCCGTCCCTTGTTTATGAAGCTGGATTTTTGGTTCAAGTTTATCAAGTGATGCTTCAGAGGAATTTAAAGATTCTACAACCTGACGCCGTCAGGTACAAATTTGAGATGGGAGTCACATTTTAAGCTAGAAAGAGACGGCCCAGAAGAATTAACAAGTGACGGCCTCAAGATATTCCTGACGCCGTCATAACGGCGACTTGCACAAGACGAAACCCTAAACATGGCGAGCTGACGGCGTCACGACCTATAAGGTGACGCCGTCAGAGTTGTAAATCTATATATACTTTCGCAATTTTTCATTGTAATGTGTAACACTTTGGAAGACAAAACCCTAGACGATTTTCACAGCTTTTGTAGGGATTTTTCATCCATGTTCAAATGAAGATAAGTTATTCGTTTAATCATTCAATATGTCTATGTGTTGTTTGATTACTTGTTTATCTTTTCTTTGCTTTAACATGTTAGCTTAAGTTTATTTGTGTTTGCTTAGATCTAGTGAAACCTAGTTATTGAATATTGATTTTTTGTCTCTTGTTTAGTTGATTGCCTCGCGTTAGGCTAAGAAAACTGGCTGACCTATTATATGTAACTAGCTTGAACGTCTTAGAAAACGCAACCGGAGTGCACTATTGGTTTTTCTCGTTGTATTTATTGCGTGAATTGCGGCTTGTAGATCCAAGAAAACTTAATAGACTTTAAGGGATTTAGGGGAGACTAAGATTCATAGTGTTGGGGACTTCGACACCTCCCAACGACCAATATTAAGGAATACAACACTTCAACTAAAACAAGGACGTGACAATTCAACAAATCAGTAGGAGATAACTATGGAGTAATTAATTTTAAGTGAACACGTTTTCCTATCATAAGAGTTACCACCAATTTACTTTTGTAGTTTATTTTTATTTATTTTAGTTTTATAATTAGTTTTTGGGTTAGTTGATTAACAACTAATTCCGCCCACTCCTTCAAAACCGAGATTTTTAATTGCTTTTTATAAAATATAAAAATACAAAAAGAATCATCCCTCACCTCTAGACCTATCTCGTCATACATCTTGACCTTTCCACAACTATTGCGAGACTATTCCTCTATAGAACGATCAATACACCGGACTTACCAATACTACACTACAACGGTTAGGTACACAGCCTAGGAGGATTGTAAAACCTTTTGCGAGGGTTGCAATCCACCGTATCACACTCGTTGACCTAGGAACAAGAGAGAAGAAAATAAGAAGTTTGGCCTTCTATTGAAATCAAGTGTACCAAAGGATGAATACATGGGGATGTATTTATACCCTTATGGTAGATATTAAGTTTACTATGGATTCCCATGTGGGATCCCATATTCGGCCGATTACAAGCCCAAGAGAGGGTTTTTAGAACCTTCTCTTGGTTTGTTTCATTTTCTTCGTATTCTGTTGACATTTAACGACCGATAGTAAATTCCGATAAGTACTTAACGCTCGATAATCGTTTATTGTGAATTTAATAATTAAACATAACATTTTATATTAATTATTTAAACATCGAGTCTCATACTTAAAGTGTGCAATCCCGTAGTCTCGAGTTCGAATCCGGTCATACATATATAAAATGTGTCCATAAACTAACAGTTCCATCATTACATGGATGAATGTTTCGAGTTCCTCGGAGTTTAAATGTACGCATTTAAGTATAGCAAAGTAATTTACTTGCCTATAGTTTTGTTTAAAGTTGGCATTGTGCTTTCTAGTTGTTTGCAAAAGTGATTTTAGTTTCAAAAAGTCTCTTTGCATTGCGAAATTGGGCTAAGCAGTCAGATGGACAATCTGGCCCAATATTATATTTGTTCTAAATCATTTCTGATTGTGATATGAACACATGCTGTTTTAAACTATTAGTCGTGTGAAAATCTCATAATAGAAGTAAAGGTGAAAGTGATACCTTTTACACTTTTTTAAAGTAAGTAATCATTTGTTAATTGGTTGAATAGTGGATCTTTTATGCACGTTTTATAGCGGTTAGTGAATATATAAATATTTGGAAAGTCAAAATGTTCAACGAACCTCCAAAGTTTGCCTAAATCTGCCTAATTCTTTTTTTCGCTACGTAATTTTATTATTTATATACACGTGTATTTAGCATGGTAATCAACCCATAACTTTCTTTTCTATTTTTCATTTGCAAACGCTAACTCGTATGGATACATCATTGACCACAAAAAGCAATCAATTTAGTCAATGGAAAACTCGGTCAACTTGTACACACATGAATTTGTCAAAGGAATTGAAGGAGCAAAACTACGAATATATTTCATTTAACAATTAATAGACGAGTATCCATAAATAGCAAATGAATTTTATAGTGACAGATAATTTTAGTGTTAAAAAAAAATTTATAGGTTATAAACGAAAAATAATATAAGTTTTAGAATTTGTAGATTAAATATAATATTTTGAAACCCAATTCGAGCCGGGCGGTTCAACTAGTTGAACTGTTCTGGTCGAAAAAACGGGTCAAATTAAACCGGGTGAACCCGCCGGGTTGGGTCGATAAACGGGTCAAATTAAACTGGGTCAACCCGCCTGGTTTGAAGCGACTCGGTTCAACCTAGTTTTCGATGTGTATTAATAGTGTGTTAATAGTTTCCAGCTTTGCATATGTTTTCCGGAAATAATATAAAGACTTCCTAAAATATTTTAAATTTCTCTCACATTTGACCATTTTCAACTTTCAACATTTCACATTTGACCATTTTTATTTTATATGTAGTATATAAATATAATTAGAATATCAAGTCTTTCTAATTCAATGTTTTTTTCCCACAAATTAGTTAATGGGATTGTGGAGTAGCAAACGGTGAAGGTATGCAAGATTAATTTTATATAATAATCATTATATACAAATATTACAATTTCAATACGTATGCATTTGTTGTAACCAGACCTAGTTTTATGACTATTATCACTAAGAGTATGCATTTGTTGTAACCGGGATCTAGTTTTATGACTATTAACATTGAGAGCCATGGTATCGTGGCTCATGATGCACTCCAATCCGAAGTGGCAACCATTTTGGCGCCGCTAGTATCGAGCCAAGGTACACACACATCCCTGCACTAGTTGTTGAGTGAGTTTTGTGGCGTGCGTGAGTTTGTCGAAGGAGTGAAAAAATTTATTGTTTTTATTAAACGGCTAATTTTTAAACTTTTTTTTCTTTTAATTTTAAATTAAACTTTTTAAACACTATCAATAATACCTCATTTTAACCAATTTTCACACAAATTTCTCTATCAAAAACAAATACTCTCTACCAAAATGTCTAGTAATGATTCGTTTTCCAATTCTTTTTCCGATGAAGATGATTTGAGTGACATTTTGTTGATTACGAAGCTGTTTAGTATCATCAATTGTAGCAACAACAAGAAGCTAAAAGTTCACGTACCTGTAATCCGATACACCATGGTCGTCAGACTACCGAAAAACATTTGTTGGACGACTATTTTGGCGATGAACCAAAATATCCAGAGTACTATTTTAGACGTCGCTTTCGTATGAGCTGTAAGCTATTTTTTAGAGTAGTCAAAGATATTGAAACTTATACTTCCGATCCTCTTCCCGAGCATTTTATGTTCTTTAAAGTCCGACCCGATGCTATGGGTCGCATGAGTCTTAAAGCAGTGGGTGTCATGGATCCGTTCTCCAAAAACACTGTCACGTTAGGAAAACACTCAACGACACAAGAAACCCTTTGGCACCACATTTTGTGCCGTTACCGTTAGCACCAGAAAATGTGGTGCCGTTGGCCATTTTTTTTTTTTTTTTTTTTTTTTTTTTTTTTTTTAATTATTATTTTTTTCATTTACATAAAATAAAACATACACAATATTAACTAAAATAAACTTCATTAATAAAAAAACACATTACTTCAATAAAAAAAAGTTACATAAAAATAAAAAGCATAGTACGTAAACATAGAAATACATAAAGTGAACTACTATTCGGTTGGATACTTTGCCCGGATTCGTGCTTTTTGGGCTTTGACGATAGCCGCGTCGATCGGATCCATTTTGCTTGTGTCCATTTGTAGCACTCACATTTCTTCGGCAATCTTTTGAGATTCATATAAATTAACTCTCGCGAGTGACTCTCGTTCGATAACATCCATCTTTGTCTTGCGGTCTAACTCGTATTGTTGTTGCATCATTTCTTGAAACATTGCCGGCTTTGAACCGGAACTAGCGGTCGAGTTTGACGAACGTTGACTCTTAGAAATCTGGTACATGCCGTCTGGCCGTGGCAACACGTCTGCTCCAAAATGCTCGGGTTCCTCTTCCATAACCCGAAGACGATTTCGCCTTGCCAATGTCGATTCGGGATTTTCCACTTGTGCTTGTCTTTCAAAAAGCTCCAAGAGATCATGTGTTTAAAGTCTAAACCCATCACCGTTTTATACAACGTATGCACCCTCTCCATAAAATCCTTATCACTCTCCCCACTCATAACACTTGTTTCATTCACTAACGAATTCGACTTGGTAACCTCTTTATTCATTGGAGTCCACTTTCCCGTCAACATGTTCTTGGTACGAATAGTCCACTTGTGTTTCTCGGCTTCCGTATTGTATACGCCGAGAACTCTATACCAAAACGTTTCCCTTGATTGATCTGCACCTATTTTTGGATCCTCGGATATTTGAATAAAACACTCCGCCAAAAGCAACTCCTCGTTTTGGGTCTAAATGTTACGAGATTGAGTACCAGCTTGCATTTCGGTGGTTTTCTTCGTCTTCCCCTTCGTCTTCGTCTTTGTTTTTTTCAACGTCAGGGTCGGGACCGCCTCTTCTTCATCTTCGTCTCGTAGATGGAAGGTGCATGGTTGGAATTTGGTTGGGAAGCGGTGGCTTGGTTTGGTTGTTGTTGTTGAGAAAATTGATTATATTGTTGCAATTTCCATTGACTAAATAGCAATTGTTCTTCGGAATTCATATATGGGTTTGGGAAGGTAGGAAAGTAAGGGCTTAAGGAGGGTATGTGTTGGGAATTAAATGATCAAGCACTTTGTACTGCCAAGCTAAACAGTTGGAACTGCTGAAGAATATAACTAACAGTACTAACTGAGTTAGTACTGCTAGTTTTAATATTAGAACTGCTGGTAGAAAGTTAGTACTGCTGAAGACTGCTGATGAAGAAGGTACTGCCAGAGATGAAGACGCGTAATGTGATATGTATAGAAGATATTTAGTGTATATCTTATATGTTTAGAAAGATACAAATATTGTATATTGATAATTATCTTGTAAAAGACTCCTTGTGCCTATAAAAGGAGGTCCTAGGTTAATATCTTATATACATCTCTAGAATACGTCTTTGTAAAGCTTCAAGGTTGTTGACCCTAGTACTAAGCAATTGAACTCAAATAAGTACATTTTATCATCATCATTTATCCTATTTATTTGACTTGTTTTATTATATTATCTGTAAGAATTGATACGTTAATGTTTACTTTTGTAATTCTCAGGTAAAAACAAGTATTATGTGAAACTTGAAAATTTTAGACTAATTATGGAGCAAAACAAGCAAGATGTTAAGAGTCTACTGAAATGTACAAGATCAAGATCATTCTACTCCAGATACGCCGCATCCTACTTCGTACATACGGCGCATCATGATCCGTGCTAAAACGTATATATATCTATTATGTAACGACGGATACACGTGAATAAATACAAATCACCCCTTTGTGAAAAAGGATACTTGCAAAAACTCACGTTCGTGTGTAGTGTGAAACCAGGTAAGTGATTACCCGGATCGTTTCCCAACGAGGTGTGAATGGGCAAACTGTGGAAAGTTTGGATTAGAGTGACTGATGATTAGATATTTTGGATTTTGCTTTTTTATTAATTCTAATTGATATATGAAAAAAAAAATATACAAAAGAAAATTAAACACTTATTAACTAATTATTATTAATTATTTATTATTTAATTACTTTTTAAACTATTTAAATTTATAATAAATACTAAATGAACAAAGAAAAATCTAAAATTTTTTCTATAAATATTATGAAGTGAAAAGAAGCTAAGAAAATTATAAAAATGAAAAGTGCTTAATTAAAAATTTAAAAAGATAAAATCTATTAAATAGAAGCTATCACTTATTTTATATTTTATTTTTCTTAAGGTCTACAGAGATTATTATATTTTTCCTAGATTTTACTTAATAAAAGAAAATTTTGAAAATTAAAATTATATTTTTCTGATTATTATTCTATTTATTATGATTTAATTACTATTATAAACTAATTAAAAAGATTAAAAATATCAAATGACTTAGGAAAAATCTGAAAAATTCAGGATAAGTCTAAATTAATATTCTTAATATAGGAAAATTAAAATCAAAAGTCTACTAAACCCTAATAAGCAGATGGACAGATAAGCAGTTTGGGAATAAGCCCAAAAATAAGCTAATAAGCTCAAAAATTTACCAAAGGCTCAGGACAAGTTTAAACAACTTATATAAGCACAAAACAACTTAAATCAAACAGCTAATCCCACAAAATAAGCCAATTAAGCACTTGAGCAGTTGCAAAATTTATGCAGAAAACTCAGGAAAATAGCAAACTTGTAGAGCAGATTAAGCAATTCAAATAAGCAGATAAGTGGAATATTAAGGGGGCAAAAGATAGCTAGTACTACTGGGTATACAAAAATGCAAAAAGCCCTAAATCTAACAAGCTAATTGAAGTCCAATTGAACCCTAGAACAGGTGGCCTAGGAAAATCAAAAACTGAATCAGCAGAATCAGTGAAATGGGTGGAATTTGCAGGCCTATTTTAAGCAATTAAATAAGCTATGACTTGGAATCCAGGCACAGAAACTAAAAGCTAGCTAGGTGAGCTACTTACAAACCAAAAATCAGGGTCACAGCTTAATTGGATAAGCCACAATCAAGCAGCTTATTGGGCTGCTGATCAGCTCAGTATATACTGAGTCTGCTGATGGTGAAGTTTTGTGCAGACTGCTCAAATCAAAAGGAGACTTAAACTACTCTATTGGTTACTCTATTATGAACTTAGAGGACTTAGAAAATGCCAAGGTAAAGGCCAAAATAAGCTTCTAGCTTATATAAGCTTATATGGTCTCTATGATGGCTGAAAATCCCATAGGCAATAAAAAAGTGCTAAATCTATCTATATTGCTTACTGAGACTTAGAAACAGCTTATAAGGACTATATTAAGCTGGATCAAAGTTGAGAAAATGGTCAATGTACAGTAATGGCTAGTTTGACTAGTTTGACTGCTCAAACCAAACACCCCTTTATAGGGTACTGTTTGAGATTTTCAAATGGAAATCTGATTTTAAGCTAAGAGTCTTACTGAGCTAAGTTCAACTAACTTATTTATGAACTAAGGAGTGATTAAAAAATTGAAATAAGCTATTAATAAGCAGTTTACTATCTAAGGGCTATTTTTGGTTTTTTTAACTTTTTTAAGTAAAATGATGCAAAAGCTATGAAAAACTGATTTAACTAATGAAATACACTTAAGAACTACGAATAAGCAAGAACTTATGGAAATAAGCTGTTAATAAGCTATTCAACAGTAAAATAGTAAATAAAGCAAAAATGAGAAAATAAGCTTACAACTGGAAAGCTTATGGAATGATAGAACTTATGATCAGAACACCCCTAGCTTGTTTACAACAAGCTAGAAATCCAGAAAAACTTCCAAGAACAGCTTAATTCACCCAGTATAGCTTTTTGGAGCTTATGTTGACTTTAGTTGACTTTCTTCATTTTTCTTGATTAGAACAGTTGATCACTATATAAGCTTATAAAAAGCTATGATAAGCTTATATAAGCTTATAGCAAAGGTTTGGAGTGTTTGTTTGGTTCTTAACAACTTAACAATTTATTTCTTAGTTAACAGACAATTTTGAAACTTAACATAATTGAAATTTAGAACACAAGTGATTGAAATAAGATTACTTTGATTGAATTTAACATAAATTAACAACTGAGAATGGAAAATTACAAGATTACATCTACTGAACATGAAATATGATTTAACTAAATTAACTACTACTTTTATTACAAGCTACAATGCTTCTATTTATACTAAAAACTAAGTGGGAAAAGTCTTCACTTCATCTCTGATCACTTGTGAACCCTCAGATAGCCATAAACTCATCTTAACCGTTGAAACTTATTTTGGCGGAAAAAAGGAGATAGTGGAAAAATCCACTATCTCTGCACTGATGGGATGAAGAAGAAGCATTAAATGAACTTTGGCTTGTTAGGTGGAGTGTGATGAGGAAGAGGGAGGTGGGTGTGTCAGGATAAGGGCGGTGGAGGTGGTGGTATTGGTGAGTGGTTTTGGCGGGTCAAGGTTTAGAAGAAGAAGGTTTGACTGAGTCAAACCTTCTGTTTTAACTAAAAGGTCGGGTTGGGATGGTTTTGGGATTGGGCTAGTGTAAGTGAATGGGCTGGGGTTTATAATAAGGGTTAGTTTAGGTTATTTAATTACTGGGTTGGGTTTATTGTAGCAGCTGGGTTTAGTTGGATTTAGGATTAGATTTGGATTTTAGTTAAATCTTAGGGACCAATGTTGTAACTTCTGAAAATCCAGGGACCAATCATGTATACTGCTGAAAATAAATTCCAAGGACCATAACTGATAATTTTCCATTTTTTAAAACCAAGGACTAATTTTGACAACTTTTGAAACTTTAGGGACTGAAAATGACAATTTTGTGAACTTTGCATGTTTTTTCACTTGTTTTCAATCTTTTTGTTCCTGAATCATATAAAAACACATTTTATGATATTTTCTGTATTTTGAAGCATATTTGCATGTTTTTAAATGTTTTTGCAGTTTAAATGTGACAGAAATGATGAGTATTTAGACACTCATCACATCACTATCAAGATTTCACAAGTTATAATCCAAGACGGCAAAGGACATGCGCCGCATAGAGAAATGGAGTTACGCCGCATCTTAAGGCGGTTTACGAATATTCCTGAATATATTAATCTTGAACCCCACGCGAAGTTAAGTCAATGCGCCGCATCTACTTATCCTATCGCGCGCATCTAACCCTCAGACAGAAACTATAAATACCCCAAGGCCAGACGAATTTCGAGACCTTACACACACTAAGCCTAGTTTTACAAGAAGACCGAAGACCACAAAACCCTAAGGCCGAATTCAGACGTGTTAGCAGCACAAGACACACCCTAAACGAAGATACAAGAGCTGTAAGAAGGTCCTGCATGTATTCAATTCATTAACTAGTTTTGTTTTATTGTATTAGTACACTTTAATTCATCAGGATTGATGGGCCGATTCCATGTGACTACGGAAAACCATGGGCACCCCTTAAAATTGCTTTCCCATTAATTAAAGTTTATATGTTGATGTCTTTGGTGACTTTTATTAGTGCATTGATAACCTCTGTGTCTAGCTGAGCATTGCTTGGGTCGCCATGCCCCTTCCTCGCCTATTTATTCTATCGTTTCTAGGATAGTGGGATAGACATAAGTAATCATTAAGGGTTTACTCGCCGATAAGATTAGAGCCAACGAGAAAGGTTTAACTCTCGATGCGTCGCATCGAACTATACACTTCATATAAAACTAGCAATAAAACAAGTGACAAGCTACTTAATCATCAGGACAGGTCTTCTTATTGTCTCATGTATCTATCTGTGTACGTGTGTGCTAATCGCTGATTCGTGCTCATTAGTTTAGTTTATATTTAATCATAACCAAACCGTGCCAGTCTCTCAGGCTGAACCCCCTTGCGTTAGATTAGGTTGTATAGCTAACCTAGGATATTAAAATACTGATTAGAATAACTAGATAATACGTTCCACTCTTAGTGATCGACACTCTACTTACCATTATATTCATACTGACCGGGTACACTGCTCGTTAAAGTGTGTGTTTTATTGATAAGTCGGCTAAATATAAATTTAAAACTTGAATACTGCTAAAACCACAACGACATCACGCGCGCACCAAGTCTTTGGAGCCGCTGCCGTGGATATAAAAATTAGAGCAATACACACGCACACATCAAGTTTTTGGCGCCGTTGCCGGGGAGTGAATTGTTATTATCTGTTAATTTGATTAGTATTTTAATTAGGTTTTCTTTTTAATTTTTTGATTCTAACCGCTAACCCCGTTGTATATTAGTTAAATTGCATTCATTGTATTATTTGCATATTTTCTGTTTTTGTGTGTTTTTATTTTCTTTAATTATTGTTTCTTTTCGTTTGTTTTTATTTTTGTTTTTATTTTTCTATTTCTCTGCATTCTGTTATCGTTGTACTGAGCTGATATAAACGATACGGCGCATCTATTTTCATAGATACGGCGTATTGCGTTTAATTTTTATAAAATACAACGCGTTTAATAAATTCGAGTACGACGCATCTTTTCCCCAAGATACGGCGTATTCTGTTTTTAATAAGAAAATTTTCTAAACCGTAACGCCATACGACGTATCTGTTTTAACAGATACGGCGTATTATCTATTTAAATTAAAAACAGTTTTCGAATTATTAAACAGATACGACGCATCGATTTTTATCGATACGGCGCATCTTCTGAATCAAAAATCTTGTATTTTGAAACGTAACGAAAATACGGCGCATTAGCTTTTGTTAATACGACGCATTTAATTTTAATAAATATAATCGATTTTTGATAATTAAAACTGATACGGCGCATTCTAATTTATAAGCGGCGTATCTGTTTTCTGAATAAAAGTCTGATTAAATTTTAACGATTATAAGATACGGCGTATCCAACTTTTTGGATACGGCGCATCGTCTACAGATATCAGCAAATTTTATTTTACTTTGATTTTTTCACTCTTCTTTTGCACGAGTAAGTTTTATTTCAGGAAGATGGACGATCCGGATATTACAATGGAAGAATATATCAGACTTGAAGAGGAAAGAGCCTTGAGCAATAATGGGATCTACGATTGGGAAAGAGCAAGATATGGTGCACAAGTCATCGAGGATAAAGAACCCACGATGGAAGAATACTTGTTATTGAAGCAGGAAAAGTCAGGGAGAGAAAGAAACAAATTGCCATTTCGACACACTTGGACTTTATCAAATGATGATGATGAAGAAGAGTCATATGATTTTGATGCAATTAGGATTCCGGCAATAGTTATTGATGATGTTATTTCTCCGGAAATTGCACAAGTTGAAGAAGAGTCACAAGTGTTTGATTTGAATGAAAATCCGGCAATTGTTTTCAAAGAAGCTTCTTCATCCGAAACTGCTTATGATGAAAATGAAGATGAATGTGGGACAATGGTGTATAGTGCTATTACTTGTGATTTTCCACCCGAGGTGGAAGATATATTCTCATCATATCAAAAACACCATGATAATATTCCCTCGGATGAAGATAATGAGTATTCTGATATTAAAAAGTTTGATGCTATTGCGTACGATAGCATACCGCAATTACCACAACAAACGGAAGTATTTAGGTGTGGAACGGATAAACCAGATTTTGACCCAACGAGGGATTTTGAAGAAATCTGGGATTACTTATTTAAGGATAAAATTCGGGACGATTATGAAATTGCAAGACCACTAGTTGAAGATGGAGATTCACAAGATGAATTGGAGTTACTTACAACACAAAGTGGTACAAATTTATTTAATATTATTAATCCCGTTACTAATAATCTTGCTAGTTTTCCTAAACAGGTTGCAAAATATAAGAATGATGAGGTCAAAATTATTACACTACCTATTGAAGCACATGAAGCACCTGTGATCAACCCGTTTTTGGTGGAGCTCGAGGAAGAATTTGGTGATGAGCTCTTAAAAATTGCTATGATTGATGAAGATGATGATTTCGACCCTATGAAGGATATAGAGGAACTCGAACTTTTACTTGCTAAAGACCCTTTCTCATCTTCTGCGGAAGTCAAGGGACGCCTTACTACCAAAGAGACTGACCATGAAGAAAGGAGACTCATTTTTCCTCAACATACTACTCTTTCTGATGAAGTGGTCAAATCATCCAATTTATCAACCCAACCGGGTAAGAATAGGAAAGATGTACATATATTGCCAAGGTATGATCTTTATTTATTTCTTCCATCTTTACTAGCAAATTTACACTCTTTTCATGTTTATTGCTATTATCACCCGTACTTGATCCCAAGTGGGGGGAACAACACCTTAATACACAGTAAATAAGGGTGGAGTCAGGCTCTTGACTCGAACAAAAACAAACGCTTCGTGGGAGGCAACCCATGCTTATCTTTTATTTTATTTTCTGATTTTGTATTGAGTCTGTCAGACCCGCAGAAGATACGGCGCATCTCCATCCTAAGATGCGACGCATCTCCTGCCCTGGTCATATCTTATTTAATTTTCTGCATTTTTATTTTTAACTTTAAAACTTTCTGTCAGTATTTTAATGCGGCGCATCCCTGGTTAAGGATGCGACGCATCTTCTATTATGATTCGTACTTATTCAAGGCTCGATACGGCGTATCTTCTTCCATAAGATACGGCGTATCGACTGACCTGATGATTTTCATTTTAAATTTTAAAGTTTTATTTTTACTAACTACTAATGTATTATGCAAGTTTGAACCTTCTTAACTCAGGTGTGTTAAAGTCTGAATGGTATTATAGATTCTTGCATTCTTGTGGATACATCATTTTTGAAGCTTCAACGTTCTCATCCACAAGAAAGTTGATTTTTGCTCTTATACGAATAATGGAGGATCATACCGAGCAAATCTCAGGGGAGTTTTTCTGTTCTAATTCTTTTTATTTTCCAGTTTTTAATCTTTAACACAAACAACGAGGACGTTGTTTAACTTAAGTGGGGGGATTGGAGAATTAGAACACTTACTTGTCCTAAACTTTTTCAAAATATGCTTAAAATGCGCTTAATATATCAAAATTAATTTTTTTTTTAGCATGTTTTTGTTTAAAGTCTAAATTACATAGCTGCACACATAACCTTATTTTCAAAAATTGTGAACTTTTCAAAATTCACAAATCTATGAGTGTGTCGGTGACTTGTAAACTTTAGAACTTGGCTTGTATACTATTCGAGACCACCATAATAAGTATTATCTATATAATTGGAATGACTTGTCTAAATTGGTAAATTTCTAGGATTACACCCAAATAGCCTTTATATGTTATGTGATATTAACTAACTACACTGGTTAGTTAACCCCCGTATAAACCCTTCTGTTACTCTCACTTTTAGAGTAAGATACCCCTAGAAAAACACTCAGAGCCATTCCTTTCGTTTCTTACACCTTTGTTATAATGTTTCGTTACACCCTTACACCTTAGCCTACCCTGTAGATTAAAATCCGTGGTTGGTTAATTGCTTTAGGCAAAGTGTGTTTCCTTACATTACCTGTGTTCGCGTGCGTAATTCATTATCTTTGGTTGAGTCAGGAAATTGCACAATGCAATTGGTATGAAAGTAAATATTGTATATCTTTGAGTTTATTTTTCGTGTGTTTACTACTATCACTATTACAGTTATTTCTGAAAGTATGAAAAGTATGGAAAAAATTATCCGGAAAGAAAGTGATAGAAAAGTTGTGAAATTCTACACATATATGTTGATGTCAAAAAAAAAAAAAAAAAAAAAAAAAAAAAAAAAAAAAAAAAAATTAGAAAAGAAAAAGAAAGAAAAAGTTGGATGTTTGTTTTAACCAACTTATGTAAAGTTTTGTATTAAGTGGTCGATATCACCACTATTTGTTATATATTATATTTATGGATTGAATGGGAGTTGGCCGTTATGGGAACGCCAACTAAGGTTATTCTTTGATTGAGATCTTGTTGAGTATAATTCGTGTCTACCTAAAGCGTGTGTTTCAAGTGTTAAAGCGTGAGTTATTCAATGATATGAGTCTTATTCATGGGATGGTTGGAAAAGTAATTTGCCACACTTAGGATTTTAATTTGTCTGTTTTGTTTATTTTTCATTTTACACCAATTTATATCCCAAATATTATCCATACCCTATATAATTCTTTATCCAAACCTTTGATTTATTGAGATTAGGGATTTGAGCAATCTTAAGTATCGTAGTCGTGGATTCGGCTATGTATTTATGATTTTGTCGCCCTTTTTGATATAATATTATTGGTAAAGATTACTTGGTCCTATCTTTAACCTATTCGAGTTAAGGATTTGAGCAATTGCAAGTATCGTGGTCATGGATTCGAGCATGTATTTGTGATTTTGTCGCCTTTTCTGGAATTTGAGATCGATAGAGATTAAGAAGAATGATTAACCCTTAACCAACAAACCCTTTTTACCGCTTTAGGCTTGTTATTCCTTAGCTTTAGTGGGGGAGATGCGTATACTTGCCAAGCTTATGATAGAATATTCGTCACGACTGGACAGTTAAACGATTAGATTTGCTTTTATCAAAATATTTTATTTTACTTATAATTCATTAAGTGTTTGGTTGTGCAATTATGACAAAACGAATACATGCTTTAAATATAAAAATAAATCCTAACATCTTTTAGGATACATTTTCATAAGATTAATTCTAAGGTTTACTTGGGGACAAGTAAAGTTCAAGTGGGGGGATATTTGATGAACTCAAATAAGTACATTTTATCATCATCATTTATCCTATTTATTTGACTTGTTTTATTATATTATCTGTAAGAATTGATACGTTAATGTTTACTTTTGTAATTCTCAGGTAAAAACAAGTATTATGTGAAACTTGGCGATTTTGGACTAATTATGGAGCAAAACAAGCAAGATGTTAAGAGTCTACTGAAATGTACAAGATCAAGATCATTCTGCTTCAGATACGCCGCATCCTACTTCGTACATACGGCGCATCACTATCAAGATTTCACAAGTTATAATCCAAGACGGCAAAGGACATGCGCCGCATAGAGAAATGGAGTTACGCCGCATCTTAAGGCGGTGTACGAATATTCCTGAATATATTAATCTTGGATCCCACGCGAAGTTAAGTCAATGCGCCGCATCTACTTATCCTATGCGCCGCATCTAACCCTCAGACAGAAACTATAAATACCCCAAGGCCAGACAAATTTCGAGACCTTACACATACTAAGCCTAGTTTTACAAGAAGACCGAAGACCACAAAACCCTAAGGCCGAATTCAGACGTGTTAGCAGCACAATACACACCCTAAACGAAGATATAAGAGCTGTAAGAAGGTCCTGCATGTATTCAATTCATTAAGTAGTTTTGTTTTATTGTATTAGTACACTTTAATTCATCAGGATTGATGGGCCAATTCCATGTGACTACGGAAAACCATGGGCACCCCTTAAAATTGCTTTCCCATTAATTAAAGTTTATATGTTGATGTCTTTGGTGACTTTTATTAGTGCATTGATAACCTCTGTGTCTAGCTGAGCATTGCTTGGGTCGCCATGCCCCTTCCTCGCCTATTTATTCTATCGTTTCTAGGATAGTGGGATAGACATAAGTAATCATTAAGGGTTTACTCGCCGATAAGATTAGAGCCAACGAGAAAGGTTTAACTCTCGATGCGTCGCATCGAACTATACACTTCATATAAAACTAGCAATAAAACAAGTGACAAGCTACTTAATTATCATGACAGGTCTTCTTATTGTCTCATGTATCTATCTGTGTACGTGTGTGCTAATCGCTGATTCATGCTCATTAGTTTAGTTTATATTTAATCATAACCAAACCGTGCCAGTCTCTCAGGCTGAACCCCCTTGCGTTAGATTAGGTTGCATAGCTAACCTAGGATATTAAAATACTGATTAGAATAACTAGATAATACGTTCCACTCTTAGTGATCGACACTCTACTTACCATTATATTCATACTGACCGGGTACACTGCTCGTTAAAGTGTGTGTTTTATTGATAAGTCGGCTAAATATAAATTTAAAACTTGAATACTGCTAAAACCACAACGACATCACGCGCGCACCAAGTCTTTGGAGCCGGTGCCGTGGATATAAAAATTAGAGCAATGCACACGCACACATCAAGGTTGTAAACCCTAGTAATAAGCAATTGTACTCATATTATTGAGCTAATAATATTGAAGTGTTTTGGTGAATTATTCTTGTTAATATAACATAGTTTACTGTTTCATTGTTCACTGTTATATTACAATTCTTCCAAGTATTGAAGAGTAGATTCCGCATACTCTTTGATATCATTCAAAGTTTCTAATACAAGCTCAAGTGTTTGGGATCAACAAGTGGTATCAGAGCTTTAGCAATTTTCTTGGGTTCGTCCTGAGATAGGAAACAAGCAAACAAACAAGTATGAAGGTCTTCATGTGTTTTCCCTTCATAAACAACACTGATAAAGCCTTGTTCATTTGAATCCTTTGTCATTGTTATTCTTCTTGTCTTTACACCAGACTATACATCACCAATTACAAGATCAATTGAATGATCTTTGTGAATTCTTGTATTTGGAGTTGTAGGAGCTTGATAGGTGTTAGGCATGTTATTCAGATCCACTTCATCATCAGAAGAATCAGCATCAGTAGTAACTGTTGGGCTAGTAGTATGAACATTTGGCCCAGCAGTACTATCTTTTGGCTCAGCAGTACTAACATTATCAGTACTGTCATCAGGATTCTCTTGTTCTTCCACTCCACTTTCTTTGTTTCCATCTTCAGATGCCTTCTTTTCAGCATCATTAGAAGGTTCATCATCCTTTGAAGATGAATTTAATATAGAACCATCCTTCCACAGTGGCATAAACATGTAGTCTTGACAAGATCCTTTCTCCATACTAGGTTGTCCTGCATCAAAACTATCTTTTGTACCTGCAAAATCATTAGAGTTTGTACCTGCAACAACTGGTACATAATTCATTGACTCTGTTAGCACATCAATATCAAACAACCACTTAGGACATTCTCCTGCAACACTAGGCTTATTCTCCAAAAATTCCACATGCAAGTTTTCTTCAACTTTCCTGGTTCTAATGTTGTATACCCTAAAAGCCTTACTATTCATAAAGTACCCAACAAGAAAACCATCATCAGACTTTCCATCAAACTTGCCCAAATGATCTAAAGTATTAAGTATGGTAACATGACATCCAAATGGTCTCATGAAGCTTAGAGATGGTTTTCTACCTCTAAAAAGTTCATAAGGTGTCTTGTTATGAGGTTTGACTACTAATACCCTATTCTGCACATAGCAAGCAGTATTAACTGCTTCAGCCCAAAATGTGGTAGGTAACTTAGAATCTGCTAACATGGTTCTAGCTGCCTCAATCAGTGTCCTATTCCTCCTTTCAGCAACACCATTCTGCTGAGGAGTTCTAGTTACACTAAATTCCCTCTTAATACCTTTTTTATCACAAAATTCATTCATCACTCTATTCTTAAATTCTGTTCCATTATCACATCTGATTATTTTAACTTTCTTATCAGCTAGGTTTTCTATCTCAGTAATAAAACTCTTAAGGATGCCACTATGTGACAAATGGTAATTTTCACATTGCTAATTAATATTATATGAGTATTAATTATTTTTAAGCTAAGCATTTCTATGCGCATTTGCATGTTTATGAGTATTTTTAAGCATTTTCGGGAGTAGTCCCAGCATACTGTAGCTTACAGTCACTGCAGAAAAAGTTTATTTTTGTCAGTAAAGTTAAATTATCATATTTCTGATAGTTACTGACAAGTATTATAATTTACTGAGAGCTTTCTCGCATTTTTCTGAAAAATAACCGCACGCGCGTACCGACAGCACAGTACATATGGTAAAGGTCAAATAAATATGTTTTTGAGTCAGTAATGACATTTTAGTATATTTCTGATGGAAACGTGGTTAAAAACTTTATTTTACGTTATCGGTCCAAAAACGTCAAACCGGGACTTTACGGTAACATTTTAGCTCAAACCGACACACGATATATCAACGCGGAGTAAAAATAAAATTTTCCCTCCCCTAATATACACTAAAACCGGCCATAGTGGTATCCTCCACCACTAAATGACAAAACTTTGCTAATAAATCTTCCTAAATCAAATTTTGCCATTTTTGGTGTAACACTTTCTAAGATTCCTTTTTAGCTACCAAAGCTTTCCTAGATAATTTTTGATCTTCCATAATACACGACCCAAACACACATTCTTCATCTTCAATCTCAAATTTTCTCTAAAGTTCAAGATCATCAAAGTTCATAATCAAGGTTTTTGGGTCATTTGGAGCTTGGTTTGGGTAAATTTGGTGAAGCTTTGGGTGTTCTTGGTCATCATACCCACGTTAAAACATCAATCTTTGTAAGAATTCATAAAACTTTTCTAATCTTGTTAATCTCTTGTTCATTTGATGTCTAATGATGTTTAAAAGTGTTAAATGTGTATGTTTTAATAATATGATTAAAGCTAGGGTTTGATCTTTGTTGCATAGTGCTCGACTTTTTGTGATGTTTATGAGTTAATTAGTAGATTTCTTGCTTGTGTGGTAAATCTTGTTGCATATAGTGCTTGTTTGAGGATACAAACATTAGTTATGGTTTTTACACTAATTTAAGCACTATATTAATTTTTGAGGCACATATATGGTTCGACTACTATTAAAAATAAAAGATTATTGGGGTTTTGAAAAACATAAAATTTTGGCTCAAATGGTGAAATGGTGGAAAAATATAGTGAAGTGCTTAATTAGTTTGGCTTATTTAATAAGTTATAAGTTATTGAAAATAACTAGTACAAAGGTGAAAATAAGTTGATATCTTGAAGATGGGTCGAATGAACAGTAGCAAAGTCAAAGTTTGACTTTAGATTAAGTAGCTTAATTATTAGAGATTATTTGATAAGTATAAAGTGTATTTGGTAACTAAAAATAACTAACAAGTACCAAATAAATACAAATTGGACTAAATGGCTTTTTGGGCCAAAAAGCCCACGATTTTACTGTTGGGCCGAAGCCCATATGAAAATATGTAGTTTTGACTTTTTGACTAAACGGACGTATTGGACGTGTAAAATGATTTTTAGTAACGTGTAGATATATACGTTATAACTAAAAATGTGTTTTGGGTCAAAAATGGTAAATGGGCTTATTTTGAGAGTTTCGGCCCAATTTACAAATAAAAATGATAAATTTGATTTTTGGAATATTTTCCGACTCGCCGAAGTTAAAAATGTTTAACGAAACGATAAATATAACGATAACTATTTTTGGACTTGTTTTGAGACGCTTAGTCTCCGTAAGGGTAAAAATTGACATTTTTACTAAAATGATATTGAGATTGACCTTTTGTTGACTTTTTGAAGAAATATTGACTTCGTGTCGAAATTTAGTGATATTACTTAAAAGTTAAGATAACGAACAATATAACGACGAATATATATTCACGACACTTGAAATATGTCACTAAAAGTATTTTGCACTTATTAGCGAAGTAATTGAGTAAAGTTTGCAACACGTGAGATAAATGGAAACGTTGTATAAACGAATGGGTCATGCCCAAATTTTCTAAAAATCCAACACTTAGCATATTTTGAGAAATCCACAACTTAAGTAAACTTTATGGAATTACTTAACAAAACTTGTTTTCTTATAATGAAAATAATAAACGATGTTTCTAAACATAATGATTTTCACTAACTATATTTTAGTAACCAATCTTCAAAACGTATTTAATTAATCTTTACAATTAAATATATGAGAAATAAATTTATAAAGTATATATGTATATATATATATATATATATATATATATATATATATATATATATATATATATATATATATTATATATATGTAAAGTATGAGTAAATACATATATATGTAACGGTTGCACGATAAGTTGCGAATACTAGCACGGATGTTCCGTTACGTATTCCCACCATGCACTTTCACCATGAGCTACCCCCAAAGAGTTATAAGAATAAATCGTTTCGAAATATACTTTACCACATAGCAAGCAAGAAATACACGAGCACAGGTCAAACGTAAAACTTTTCAAATAAAGTAAAAACTTGAACCACGAATGATTTGCTAAGACTTACCGTACTAATTTAGGGTGCTGATCGGCGCGGTTGCATTATTTTGATTGATTGCTGAGTTGCTGTATTTGAAAGGTGAGTTTATAGCCCCATATTTTTATATGATTTTTGGTTTTATAAGCATGGGGTGAGAAACATGCAAAACGGTTTTCATGGACCAGAATTGAAGTTGCTTTTAAGATCACACTAGTATGCAGAAACCTAAGTTTGCTGAATCCCATTTTGTGCCCACTATCATCTGCCGTTAATTCCTGATGGGAAGCCGGTTGTTATAAATAGATCTATTGGGAGTGACGTCCCCGTTCGGTTGGCTCGGCATAGCCAAGGCGAACGTATACCATTCGGGTTTTTAGCCGGGTGTCTAGGGATTAACACTCGCGGGCACCCTTATTTATTTGCTAACGCTAGTCGTGCTGCATTGTCTTAGTTTCGGTAGGATGAGGCTTAGTGTTTGCATTACTGATAGTGTGTATCTGCTGATTTGTTTTTACGATATTGCTATTGGTCCATGTGTGCTATTTACTTAAACCTATGAACTCACCAGCGTTAGCTGACTTTTAGCATGTTTTTCTCAGGAAACTGAGGTGCGTTTAGCCGGGAGCAGTGCATGGCATCGGTCACAATAAATGATGGAAATGTTTTTAATGCGTTTACTCTGACAACTGGACCTTTTGTTTAAGTGGGCTTCATTTTCATCTGAAATGGTTTTTATGTATCGCTACATGACTTGACTTATGTAATATATTTTAAAACGGATTTTTAATCCGTTCACTATATCTTGTGTGATGATTATCAACCCCGTAGCACCCCAAAGTGTATGCTTCCGCGAATATTGTGATTTTGGGGGTGTTACAGATTGGTATTCAGAGCCTAGGTTATAGAGAACGTGGTTTATAAAAACCCTTAAACTATAACCGATTTTGAAAAACTTTCCATCATGACCGCCGGATGCCTGCCAGTTTAGCTTGCTATGATTTGAGCATTAGTTGTTTATTTGATTTGAGCATTGTTTGCCTTATTTGATTAAGTGTTTTTGGCATGCTATATGAGTATATTATACTAAGCATATATGATATAAGTAATTTCTATATACTTATACGTGTCGCACTATATTTGTCACAGACCATGTCTCTCCCATTCGGCACACACTCCGAGGTGGATATTGATGGATTCACTTCTCAGACACAGCAGCCAGTTCCATTCATGGATGACCTCCATCAGGTTATTCGTGTTGCTGCTCAGCCATCTATTCCAGTTCAGACTGTACACACCACTCCATCTACCTTGCCGTATTTACACAGATCTACCACAGCACACCGTTCATCACCAGCTCAGTTGTACACCGTTACTCAGCATGATCTCGATGCTCCACCTGTCAGACGTCGGGCATCATATAGGCGAGTCCGTGGACGTCGCATTCAGTTATCATCTGTGTTGACTTCATCTCGTAGTAGGACCCGTTATGGTTATATGGGTACTCCTGCTGATTCACCACCTCAGTCACCTGTACTATCTCCAGATGATTCCCCACCTAGTCAGAGACGTAGGAGATCAGTGGAGACTTATTCTGATGAGGATGAGGATCCGGTGGAGGATCCAGAGCAGGTTCAGGATGAGCCTACTCCTACTGTGACAGCACCTGTTGAGCACACTTCTATGGGTTTAGAGGATGATAGGGATAGGGATACTCCTATGGATGTAGATCAGGTTATGATGCCGAGGGATGGCAAGGGTATTATGGAGGATGTTCAGGGATTGTTTGAGGTTGGACAGAGCTCGAGAGATGCACAGATTTAGGGTTTGGATGATAGTCAGTGGTTGGACATTGCTTGTGATGTTGGCACGGGTGTACGTGCAGCTAGCCCAGAGTACACACCGTCATCTCCTTCTTTTATACCACCATCTCCGATGCCTACTCCACTCCCTTCACCAGTAGGTTCCCCACTTACAGAGCCTGAGCTTACTGAGATGGATCAGATCTGGATTCAGTTGACGAACCAGGCGAGCTTACTTGATGTTCATTCTGATCAGCTTGGGAGATTGGAGCAGTCTGAGCGTATTCAGACTGTGGAGAGGCGGATTGGGACTATTGATCAGGCAGCTTGTGTTTTGTTTGAGGAGTTGTATTCTGACCGTAGAGTGATGATTGGATTGAGGGCTAGATTGGATGCTTTAGAGAGATTACATGGTAGGGAGCTTAGAGGTTTGGACTTTAGGGCCATTGGTTTAGGTAGAGGCCAGCAGAGGATTCAGGGTATGTTGCGACGAGCTAGAGGAGTCGATCGTACTCAGTGGCAGAGGATTGTGACCGCTGAGATTATCATTGGTTCAGTGATGAGGGAGAACCAGGAGCTTAGAGACCGTGTAGCCCAGCTAGAGACCACCATTGGAGGATTGACCCGAGCATTTGAGGAGCTACGCATTGCTAGGACCGACCATTAGATGTAGTAGCAGTGATGATGTATTCCTAGATGTAGTAGTAGTGATGATGTATTCCTAGAATAGTAGTAGTGATGATGTATTCCTAGATTCGTAGTAGTGATGATGTATTCCTAGGACTAATAGTATCTCCGTAGTATCTTAGAACTATCTATTGACGAGCTTGTAATTTTGTAAACCTTCATCTTTCGATATATATAACAAGCTTAGTCTTTCTATCCGATTTATATTTTTTCTTTCCTTCTTTCGTTGTTCCTCTGTGGTTGACTTTATTCTTGTATTTGTTTTCGCTATTCACATATTCGTATAACTTATTTTCCCATAACCAAAGATCTCATTTATCGCCATCTTTTATGATGCAGATAAATGGCACCAAAATGAAAGTCAACCAGGGCCACACGAGGACAACCGCTAACACACCCATGCAGACAAGGTCAGTGAGGGGAAGGACTGCTGAACCTGCTGCCCCGACTAGAGTCACACGAGGACGACCTGCTAACACACCGGTTCAAACAGCAGAGGAAGAGGCACCAACTAGGGCCGCAACTGCTACCCCAGCAATGAATCAAGCAACACTGGATCAACTTGTTGCTGACCGTGTGGCAGCCGCTCTTGCAGCTGTGACCAATTCGACCACCAACACCGGAACATCTAGGCCAGTAACCAACAGCCGAGGTTGTACTTACGCTGAGTTCCGAAAAATCATGGTTGGAGGATTTGGAGGAACAGAAGAAGCCGTTGGTTTGACTAGATGGATTGAGAAACTTGAGACCGTATTTCATATCAGTGGATGTCAAGAGAATGACAGGGTCAAGTTTGCGTCATTTACTTTCATGGATTCCGCTTTGACCTGGTGGAACAACTACATGAAGTCTGCTAATATGGAAGTTGCTTATGCCATGCTTTGGGAAGATTTTAAGGAACTAGTAATTAGGAAGTATTGCCCACGAAATGAGATTAAGAAGTTAGAAATTGAGTTTTGGAATTTGAAGGTGCAAAATAACAACATCGTTGCTTACAACCAGAGGTTTCAGGAGTTGGCTTTGCTATGTCCAGAAATGGTTCGGACGGAAGCCAGATTGATTGAAAGGTACATCGGTGGTTTACCGAAATCTATAAGGGGTGATGTGATTACCTCGAGGGCTGTAGATCTTTATGAGACCATGGAGACAACAAACAAGTTAATGGATCAGGAACTAAAGGATATTCCAGAGAAGAGTACTGACCACAAAAGGAAGTGGGAAGATCAATCTAAGGGTAACAACAACAGCTCTCAAAACAAAAAGCAAAATGGAGGCAAGGTTTATGCAATTGGTTTAGGAGACAAGAAGGGTTATGATAAGAATACGCCTTTTTGTAACCGCTGTAAGTTACATCACAGGGGACAGTGCACTGTGAAGTGTAACAATTGCCAGAGGATAAGACACATAGCAAAGAACTGCAGATCAAGACCACTAGCCACAGCACAAGCAACACCAGCCTACAATCGTAAGGCGGATGTCACCTACTTTGGGTGTGGTGAAAAAGGTCATTATCGGAATGAGTGCAATAAACCCCGAAACCAAGGAAATGGTGGTAGACCAGGGAACCAAGTGGCAATGATTAACAATGGGAATCAGGGAAATGAAGGAAGAGCTCGTGGAAGAGTTTATGCCGTAGGCCGAAGAGAAGCACAGGACGACCCGAACGTGGTGACGGGTACGTTTCTCTTAAATAATCGTTATGCTTCAGTACTTTTTGATACGGGAGCATATAGAAGTTTTGTATCAACCAATTTTAGTCCTTTACTTGACATAGCCCCGGCCACCTTAAATAATGCCTTTGACGTAGAATTAGCAAACGGAAACCTAGAAAGAGTAGGTACCATCATCAGGGGTTGCACTCTAAAATTGTTGAACCATCCTTTCAACATTGATCTGATACCAGTGGAATTAGGTAGTTTTGACGTCATCATAGGAATGGATTGGTTATCGAAATATCATGCCGTCATCGTTTGTGATGAGAAAATTGTTAGAGTTCCCTATGGGAACGAAGTTCTGATTGTTGAAGGTGACCGTTGATCGTGCGCGTGCGATGTTGCGTTGCGGTTTAGCAGTATTAATGCCTACTCAAGTTTTAAATTTATATTTAGCCGACTTATCAATAACACACACACTTAACGAGCAGTGTACCCGGTCAGTATGAATATAATGGTAAGTAGAGTGTCGATCACTAAGAGTGAAACGTATTATCTAGTTATTCTAATCAGTATTTTAATATCCTAAGTTAGCTATACAACCTAATCTAACGCAAGGGGGTTCAGCCTGAGAGACTGGCACGATTTGGTTATGATTAAATAGTAAACTAAACTAATGAGCACGAATCAGCGATTAGCACACACGTACACAGATAGATACTTGAGAAAATAAGAAGACCTGTCCTGATAATTAAGTAGCTTGTCACTTGTTTTATTGCTAGTTTTATATGAAGTGTATATAATTAACCCTTTCTCGTTGGCTCTAATCTTATCGGCGAGTAAACCCTTAATGATCACTTATGTCTATCCCACTATCCTAGAATATTGAGCATTTGTGATACCCATGTTTCGTATACGCTAGAATAGATAGGCGAGGAAGGGGCATGGCGACCTAAGCAATGCTCAGCTAGACACAGAGGTTATCAATGCACTAATAAAAGTCACCAAAGACATCAACATATAAACTTTAATTGATGGGAAAGCAATTTTAAGGGGTGCGCATGATTTTCCGTAGTCACATGACATCAGCCCATCAATCCTGATGAATTAAAGTGTACTAATACAATAAAAAAAAACTACTTAATGAATTGAATACATGCAGGACCTTCTTACAGCTCTTGTATCTTCGTTCAGGGTGTGTCTTGTGCTGCTAATACGTCTGAATTCGTCTCTGGTTTGGTACTCGTACGTATGGTATCTTGCACACTGTCCAACTCTCAAATTCGTCTGACCTTGGGGTATTTATAGTTTCTGTCTGAGGGTTAGATGCGGCGCATAGGATAAGTAGATGCGGCGTATTGACTTAACTTCGCGTGGGGTCCAAGATTAATATATTCAGGAATATTCGTACACCGCCTTAAGATGCGGCGTAACTCCATTTCTCTATGCGGCGCATGTCCTTTGCTGTCTTGGATTGTAACTTGTGAAATCTTGATAGTGATACGCCGTATGTAAGAAGTATGTTGCGGCGTATCTGGAGCAGAATGATCTTGATCTTGTACATTTCAGTAGACTCTTAACATCTTGCTTGTTTTGCTCCATAATTAGTCTAAAATCGCCAAGTTTCACATAATACTTGTTTTTACCTGAGAATTACAAAAGTAAACATTAACGTATCAATTCTCATATATAATATAATAAAACAAGTCAAATAAATAGGACAAATGATGATAATAAAATGTACTTATTTGAGTTCATCAACCGTTCTGATCGTGCGCGTTCGTCAAGATTGGCAATCATCTCGTGTACGAAGGTGCAGAAGTAGATCGAGAAGGGATGTTATCTCTTTTTAGCTCATGTCACTGAAAAGAAAGAAAAGGAACCTGGGGAGAAAAAGTTGGAAGATGTGCCAATCGTAAGGGATTTTCCAGAGGTCTTTCCAGAAGACTTACCGGGACTTCCACCGGCCAGACAAATCGAATTCCACATCGAATTAGTGCCAGGAGCCGCACCTGTAGCGCGAGCACCCTATCGTTTAGCACCTACGAAATTACAAGAATTGTCAGATCAATTAGCTGAATTATCTGGAAAAGGTTTCATTAGACCTAGTTCATCGCCTTGGGGAGCTCCTGTGTTGTTTGTTAAGAAGAAGGATGGATCCTTCAGGATGTGTATAGACTATCGGGAACTGAATAAGCTAACCATTAAGAATAGATACCCACTCCCGAGGATAGACGAATTGTTTGATCAGTTGCAGGGATCATCGGTTTATTCTAAGATAGACTTGAGATCGGGTTATCACCAACTTCGAGTCCGGGAAGAGGATATCCCGAAGACCGCATTTCGAACCCGATATGGCCATTATGAATTTCAAGTTATGCCATTCTGCTTGACAAATGCACCAGCAGTATTCATGGATCTCATGAATCGTGTGTGTAAGCCGTATTTGGACAAATTTGTGATAGTGTTCATTGACGATATCTTGATATATTCCAAGAATGAGCAAGAGCATGAGGAACATCTCAAGCTAATTCTGGAATTATTGAAAAAGGAAGAGTTATATGCTAAGTTTTCGAAGTGTGAATTTTGGATATCGACCGTGCAATTTCTTGGTCATGTGATCGATAAGCAAGGAATTCACGTAGATCCTGCTAAGATTGAGGCCATTAAGGATTGGGCAACGCCCACAACGCCGACGGAAATTCGACAATTTTTAGGACTTGCCGGTTATTACAGAAGATTTATAGAGGGATCCTCGAAGATAGCTAAACCGTTGACAAAATTGACTCAAAAGAATGTGAAATACGACTGGGGAAATGATGAGGAGGAAGCTTTTCAACTCCTTAAGGAAAAATTGTGTAGTGCGCCTATTTTAGCTTTACCCGAGGGTAGCGAAGATTTTGTTGTGTATTGTGACGCATCACACAAAGGTTTGGGAGCCATGTTGATGCAAAGAGAGAAGGTAATAGCATACGCTTCTCGACAGCTGAAAACCCATGAGAAAATTTACACAACCCACGACCTAGAATTAGGATCAGTCGTGTTTGCACTGAGAATTTGGAGACACTACCTTTATGGAACTAAGTGCGTAGTGTATACTGATCACAAGAGTCTACAGCATATATTGAACCAGAAGGAGCTGAACATGAGACAGCGCCGATGGTTGGAATTGCTTAGCGACTATGATTGTGAAATCCGTTATCACCCAGGCAAGGCAAATGTTGTTGCCGACGCCCTTAGCAGAAAAGAACGGATCAAACCTCTTAGGGTTAGATTGTTAGGGATGACGATTAATTCGCCGCTTCCAGCAAAAATTCTTGAGGCTCAGTATGAGGCACTCAAAGATGAAAACCGACCTAGTGAAAGGATTCACAGAATGCCAGAACTTGAGAATGGATTAGTAAGAAGATCCGATGGGATTTTGCGTTATGGAGACAGGTATTGGATTCCATTGTATGGAGGAATTCGTGATTTTATTATGCACGAATCCCATAAGTCCAAGTACTCCATTCACCCAGGATCTGACAAGATGTATTTAGACCTGAAAAAGTTATATTGGTGGCCAAACATGAAGGCCGATATAGCAGAATATGTCAGCAAGTGCTTAACGTGCTCGAAGGTTAAGGCAGAACACCAAAGACCGTCCGGTCTGCTTGTTCAACCTGAGATTCCGGAATGGAAATGGGAGCGCATTACTATGGATTTTATAACGAAATTGCCTAGGACATCGAGTGGTTATGAAACGATTTGGGTAATCGTTGACCGTCTCACAAAATCAGCGCATTTTCTTCCTATAGCGGAGAAAATTGAGATGGATAAACTCGCGCGTTTATATGTTAAGGAAATTGTTGCAAGGCATGGTGTGCCTGTTTCTATTATCTCTGATAGAGACAGTCGATTCACGTCAAATTTTTGGAAGTCGCTTCAGGATGCATTGGGAACTAAACTCGATATGAGTACGGCTTATCATCCCCAAACGGATGGTCAGAGTGAAAGAACCATTCAGACATTAGAGGACATGTTAAGAGCCTGTGTAATTGATTTCGGAAACGGCTGGGATAGGCATTTGCCTTTAGTCGAATTTTCCTATAACAACAGCTATCACACCAGCATTAAAGCTGCACCGTATGAAGCACTTTATGGACGTAAGTGCAGATCACCAATTTGTTGGGCAGAAGTTGGAGAAAGCCAACTTACCGGGCCAGAGCTAGTCCACGAGACTACTGAAAATATTGTACAGATTAAGAACCGAATGCAGGCGGCTCATGACCGTCAGAAGAGCTATGCTGATAAGAGGCGAAAACCCCTTGAGTTTCAAGTGGGAGATAAAGTAATGTTGAAGGTCTCGCCATGGAAAGGCGTGATCAGATTTGGCAAGCATGGAAAATTGAACCCTCGCTATATAGGACCTTTTGAGATCCTTGATAAGATCGGGCCGGTAGCCTACCGACTCGAACTACCGTCTGAGCTCAGTGCTGTGCATGACGTTTTTCACGTCAGTAATTTGAAGAAGTGTTTATCCGATGAAAGCGCAGTTATTCCTTTGGATGAAATCCAGCTTGATGAGAGGTTAAATTTCATTGAAGAACCGATTGAAATCATGGACCGGGAAGTGAAACGACTAAAGCAGAGTCGTATCCCAATTGTGAAGGTCCGATGGAACTCTCGCAGAGGCCCCGAATACACCTGGGAGCGAGAGGACGAGATCAAGCAAAAATACCCTCATCTTTTTCCGAAAACCAAGAGTGGCGTCAATTAAAATCCGGGACGGATTTCCCGATTAGATGGGGAGAATGTGACAAATGGTAATTTTCACGTTGCTAATTAATATTATATGAGTATTAATTATTTTTAAGCTAAGCATTTCTATGCGCATTTGCATGTTTCTGAGTATTTTTAAGCATTTTTGGGAGCTGTCCCAGCATACTGTAGCTTACAATCACTGCAGAAAAAGTTTATTTTTGTCAGTAAAGTTAAATTATCACATTTCTAATAGTTACTGACAAGTATTATAATTTACTGAGAGCTTTCTCTCATTTTTCTGAAAAACAACCGCACGCGCGTACCGACAGCACAGTACATATGGTAAAGGTCAAATAAATATGTTTTTGAGTCAGTAATGACATTTTAGTATATTTCTGATGGAAACGTGGTTAAAAACTTTATTTTACGTTATCGGATCCAAAAAGGTCAAACCGGGACTTTACGGTAACATTTTAGCTCAAACCGACACACGATATACCAACGCGGAGTAAAACTAAAATTTTCCCTCCCCTAATATACACTAAAACCGGCCATAGTGGTATCCTCCACCACTAAATGACAAAACTTTGCTAATAAATCTTCCTAAATCAAATTTTGCCATTTTTGGTGTAACACTTTCTAAGATTCCTTTTTAGCTACCAAAGCTTTCCTAGATCATTTTTGATCTTCCATAATACACGACCCAAACACACATTCTTCATCTTCAATCTTAAATTTTCTCTAAAGTTCAAGATCATCAAAGTTCATAATCAAGGTTTTTGGGTCATTTGGAGCTTGGTTTGGGTAAATTTGGTGAAGCTTTGGGTGTTCTTGGTCATCATACCCACGTTAAAACATCAATCTTTGTAAGAATTCATAAAAATTTTCTAATCTTGTTAATCTCTTGTTCATTTGATGTCTAATGATGTTTAAAAGTGTTAAATGTGTATGTTTTGATAATATGATTAAAGCTAGGGTTTGATCTTTGTTCCATAGTGCTCGACTTTTTGTGATGTTTATGAGTTAATTAGTAGATTTCTTGCTTGTGTGGTAAATCTTGTTGCATATAGTGCTTGTTTGAGGATACAAACATTAGTTACGGTTTTTACACTAATTTAAGCACTATATTGATTTTTGAGGCACATATATGGTTCAACTACTATTAAAAATAAAAGATTATTGGGGTTTTGAAAAACATAAAATTTTGGCTCAAATGGTGAAATGGTGGAAAAATATAGTGAAGTGCTTAATTAGTTTGGCTTATTTAATAAGTTATAATTTATTGAAAATAACTAGTACAAATGTGAAAATAAGTTGATATCTTGAAGATGGGTCGAATGAACAGTAGCAAAGTCAAAGTTTGATTTTTGATTAAGTAGCTTAATTATTAGAGATTATTTGATAAGTATAAAGTGTGTTTGGTAACTAAAAATAACTAATAAGTACCAAATAAATACAAATTGGACTAAATGGCTTTTTGGGCCAAAAAGCCCATGATTTTACTGTTGGGCCGAAGCCCATATGAAATTATTTAGTTTTGACTTTTTGACCAAACGGACGTATTGAACGTGTAAAATGATTTTTAGTAACGTGTCGATATATACGTTATAACTAAAAATGTGTTTTGGGTCAAAAATGGTAAATGGGCTTATTTTGAGAGTTTTGGCCCAATTTACAAATAAAAATGATAAATTTGATTTTTGGAATATTTTTCGACTCGCCGAAGTTAAAAATGTTTAACGAAACGATAAATATAACGATAACTATTTTTGGACTTGTTTTGAGACGCTTAGTCTCCGTAAGGGTAAAAATTGACATTTTTACAATAATGATATTGAGATTGACCTTTTGTTGACTTTTTGAAGAAATATTGACTTCGTGTCGAAATTTAGTGATATTACTTAAAAGTTAAGATAACGAACAATATAACGACGAATATATATTCACGACACTTGACATATGTCACTAAAAGTATTTTGCACTTATTAGCGAAGTAATTGAGTAAAGTTTGCAACACGTGAGATAAATGGAAACGTTGTATAAACGAATGGGTCATGCCCAAATTTTCTAAAAATCCAACACTTAGCATATTTTGAGAAATCCACAACTTAAGTAAACTTTATGGAATTACTTAACAAAACATGTTTTCTTATAATGAAAATAATAAACGATGTTTCTAAACATAATGATTTTCACTAACTATATTTTAGTAACCAATCTTCAAAACGCATTTAATTAATCTTTACAATTAAATATATGAGAAATAAATTTATAAAGTATATATGTATATATATATATGTAAAGTATGAGTAAGTACATATATATGTAACGGTTGCACGATAAGTTGCGAATGCTAGCACGGATGTTCCGTTACGTATTCCCACCATGCACTTTCACCATGAGCTACCCCCAAAGAGTTATAAGAATAAATCGTTTCGAAATATACTTTACCACATAGCAAGCAAGAAATACACGAGCACAGGTCAAACGTAAAACTTTTCAAATAAAGTAAAAACTTGAACCACAAATGATTTTCTAAGACTTACCGTACTAATTTAGGGTGCTGATCGGCGTGGTTGCATTATTTTGATTGATTGCTGAGTTGCTGTATTTGAAAGGTGAGTTTATAGCCCCATATTTTTATATGATTTTTTGGTTTTATAAGCTTGGGGTGAGAAACATGCAAAACGGTTTTCATGGACCTGAATTGAAGTTGCTTTTAAGATCACACTAGTATGTCGAAACTTAAGTTTGCTGAATCCCATTTTGTGCCCACTATCATCTGCCGTTAATTCCTGATGGGAAGCCGGTTGTTATAAATAGATCTATTGGGAGTGACGTCCCCGTTCGGTTGGCTCGGCATAGCCAAGGTGAACGTATACCATTCGGGTTTTTAGCCGGGTGTCTAGGGATTAACACTCGCGGGCACCCTTATTTATTTGCTAACGCTAGTCGTGCTGCATTGTCTTAGTTTCGGTAGGATGAGGCTTAGTGTTTGCTTTACTAATAGTGTGTATCTACTGATTTGTTTTTACGATATTGCTATTGGTCCATGTGTGCTATTTACTTAAACCTATGAACTCACCAGCGTTAGCTGACTTTTAGCATGTTTTTCTCAGGAAACTGAGGTGCGTTTAGCCGGGAGCAGTGCATGGCGTCGGTCACAATAAATGATGGAAATGTTTTTAATGCGTTTACTCTGACAACTGGATCTTTTGTTTAAATGGGCTTCATTTTCATCTGAAATGGTTTTTATGTATCGCTACATGACTTGACTTATGTAATATATTTTAAAATAGATTTTTAATCCGTTCACTATATCTTGTGTGATGATTATCAACCCCGTAGCACCCCAAAGTGTATGCTTCCGCGAATATTGTGATTTTGGGGGTGTTACACACTAGTCTCATCCTTGGTAGCTAAGAAGAAAACCCAAGTAAACCTGCTATAATCATCAGTGACAACAAGACAGTACTTCTTATGCATTAAACTACTCACAGAAGTAGGACCAAACAAGTCCATATGCAACCTGAATAATGGCTGACTAATAGAGTTTTGAATCTTGGACTTACAAGTGGCTTTATGTTGCTTTCCCTTTAAACATGCAACACAAGATTGGTCATTTTCAAAACGTTTTTGAGGTAAACCTCTGACAAGATTATCCTTAACAATTTTGTTAATGTTTTTAAAATTAATGTGACCAAGCCTCCTATGCCAAAGCATTGATTCATCATGTGTGGCCTTTGCAACAAGACAATTTAGACTCTCTTTAGGAACAATCTTCTTCATATCAACACTGTACATGTTGCCCTTTCTAGGAACTTTAAGTAATACTTGACTTTCATTAGGTAACTTAAAGTCAGGAGACAGAACAAGACATTCAGTGTCAGTAAAAAGAACACTGTTCTTTTTGTCACACATCTGTGAGACACTAAAAAGATTTAACTTAAGTTCTTGCACAAAGTAAACATCTTCAAAATCAAGTTTACCAGTTTTGATTGTACCTTTACCAGTAATTCTACCTCCTTTTGCTCCTCCCCCAAAGGTAACATATTCTCTACCAAAAGCTTTGAAATCTGAGAGGTAAGACATGTTCCCTGTCATGTGCCTAGAGCATCCACTGTCAGCATATCCTTGATCTTCATCATCTTCTTGTGGATGTTCCTGCACATAAAAATAAGGAAATTAGATTCTTTTGGGGACCCAAGCCATCACTGACTTGGATCTGCCTCGTGCATCAATATAGTTATGTTTCTTCAATATGATTGATGCACTATCAGGTTTGGTAGGTCTCCAAACCCAACATGCTGAGGCCTTAACAACATTAGCCCCATTTTCCTTGACAGCATTTACCACATGACAATTTGGCCTACCAGTTCTAACTACTGGCCTAGCAGTATTAACTCTTGGTCTAGCAGTATGAACTGTTTGGCTAAACCTTTTGTTTGTTAATGCTGTTTTCTTATGAAAAGGCCTAATAACAGTTTATTGTGCTGATTTAGAAAAACATGATGTTGTTTTAGCACCAAAAACTGTTGATTTGGGGTGAGCAGTACTAACAAGCCTAACAGTATTAAATGGTCTAAGGCCAGTTCTCATTAACACTGCTCTGGGAGCCATGTTTCTTTAAGCATTAGGGTAATCCCTTTTAATAAAACAATTTTTATTCACCCTTGAATTCACATTCCCATATACCACCCTTTCCCTTTGGTGGTAATTGCAGTTAGCCTGAACATGATAAAAACTTCCACAAGTGTAACAGGCTTTATTATACATGACAAAATCACTTCCTAGCTGTTTGGACTTCAGATTATTCCAATTTCTCTGGTTACCTCTAGGACTTTGTGACCTATACATCTCTGCATATCTAACCTGTTTCCTAACTAGTTTTTCAACTTCTATTTTAGCCACATTAGGAACAGTAGTTTTCTTTTCTTCTTTAACTTCTGACACATTTTCCTCAACCAATGAGGTGTCGCTTGCACTCTCAAAAGATTCGTTAACCTCTTCAGGCTTATTTATACTAGTACTCTTACTGGCCTTAGGTCCATATTAAAACTTAGGCTCTTGAGATTCCTCCATACCAGTATGTGACAAATCAATACCAGGGGGTGGAAATAAACCTGTATGCGGAGGTGCAACAACCTTATATCCTATCCCTGTCTTAAATTTATCAATAATCTGACACTGAACAATCCTATCTATGCTTTTAGATGCCCCTGCAAATCTCTTTATATTCACTTCAATGTTGTCCTTATCTAGCTTAATCTTTTCTAACTCACCTTTAAGCTCATTAATTTCTAAGTCTTTAAACATAATGTCTCTTTTCAAGACAGCAATATCCTCAGTGAATACAGTTTCATTCTTTTTGTAGAAAACAAGTTGTTCTTCTACAACAGATAAACCTCTTTTATAATTTGCAAGATTAAATTCAGATTGGTTGAGCTCTATTCTTAAGTCATCATAATGCTTTTTAAGAGATTCGTAGCTTTTTAAAGCTGCACAAGATTTTGAACAAGCATTATCAGTATATACCTCAGAATCCGAGAAAGCCATCAGTGCCATGTTGGCAGGAGCTTCCTCTTCAGCCATGAAGCTCCAGTCAAATCCAAGTCCATCTATTGCCACCATAGCTTTTGAAGAAGTTTCTTCCTCAGTCACAGCCTTCCTGGTGCTTTCTTCATTCCTGGAACCTCTACTATCTTGATTCCTACCCATGTTGTCCTGGTTCCTTGGCCCTCTGCACTCTCTAGCAAAGTGTCCCAACTTATGACAGTTGTAACACTCCACTTTAGACTTTTCATAACCAGCAATATCACTATCATTGATAGTGATCTTCTTTCCTGTCTTCTGGAAAAATCTCTTGGCCCTCATGCTCAGCAAATCCAATTGCCACTTCAAATCTATCTCCTCTAAGTCATCTTCATGAATTTGAACTAAGTCCTCATGTACAAGCTAGGACCCATTAGGTTGACTGGCTAGAAAAGCATAAATAGTAGCATCACTTAAGGAAGCAGTACTATCTTTTGGGCTAGCAATACTAATTTTAGGGTTAGCAGTACTAACTCCAAAATCAGTATTAACCTCCTCAGTACTGTTTGTGCTTGGAGATAACACAAAAGCCATATTATGAGAGCTTGAACTTGATCCTGCAGGCCTTTTCACCTCTTGTTCTACAATCTTGAAGTTGTTGTAGAGGTCATCAAAACTCATAGTTTCTAGATCAGGCTTTTTCTCAAGACTACTACACGAGTGTTCCACTCAGCAGGTAGACTTCTCAAGAATTTTAAATTGAGATCTTCTTGAGAAATCTCTACTCCCAAAATAGCCAGTTGGCTCACAATCTTCTGAAGCTTATTAAAGATTAAATCAAGAGACTTAGTGCTTGAGGCACTAAAATTCTCATACATTTGTTTAAGAAGAGTCTTCTGTGTCTTCTTAGTTGCTTCATTCCCTCCAAACCTTGTTGTTATAGCCTCAAACAAGGTCTTTGCATCCTTGTACTTGCTAAAAGTCAACAGTTGCTCATTGGGGAGAGCCATCAGCAACATACTTCTTGCCTTGACATCGTTCTTCTTCTGAAGCTTCTCTTCTGCAGTAACAGGACCTGATACAGTTGGGGCACCACCTTCACTTGTTGATGGTTTAATTGTAGGTTTGAACGAGTTGCCATTCTCTATGATGTCCCATAGAGCATAATCCTGCACCTGAAAGTATTGCTCAATTATGAGCCTCCACATCTCATAGTCACCCTGCTTTAGAATAGGCAGTTTAACACTGGTAGTTGTCTGAATAGTTTCGAGATCCATTGTTTTAGTGGAAATAGAGAATTCTTCTGGTATGTTTCTTCTAGATCAAAGTTTCAGAACCTAAGCTCTGATACCACTTGTTGATCCCAAACACTTAAGCTTGTATTAGAAACTTTGAATGATATCAAAGAGTATGTTGATGATATTATTTTTGGCTCTACAAAGAAGGAGATGTATATTGAGTTTGAGAAGCTGATGCATGACAAGTTCCAGATGAGTTCCATGGGAGAACTTAATTTCTTCTTAGGGTTGCAAGTCAAGTAAAAGGAAGATGGTATATTTATCTATCAGGATAAATATGTCACTAATATCTTAAAGAAATTTGGTTATACTGATGTCAAGACAACTAGCACCCTAATGGATCCAGACTAGCATTTGCTTAAAGATGCAGATGGTGATGATGTTGGTGTTCATCTCTACAGGTCAATGATTGGATCATTGATGTATCTCACATTATCCAGACCAGATATTATGTTTGCTGTATGTGCATGTGTAAGGTTTCAAGTCACACCTAAGGTTTCCCACTTACATGCTGTGAAAAGGATCTTTAGGTATCTAAAAGGCCAACCCAAATTAGATCTTTGGTATCCTAGAGAATCTCCATTTGATCTGGTGGCTTATAGTGATAGTTACTATGCTGGTGCAAGTTTAGATAGGAAATCAACAACAGGTGGTTGTTAATTCCTAGGAAACAGGTTGATATCATGGTAGTGTAAAAAGCAAACTGTGGTGGCAAATTCTACAACTGAGGCTGAATATGTGGCTACTGCTAGTTGCTGTGGACAAGTACTCTGGATTCAGAATCAAATGCTGGACTATGGGTATAGTTTTATGCACACCATGATTTTCATTGACAATAACTGTACTATATGTATTATTAAAAATCATGTTTTGCATTCTAAAAAAAAACACATAGAGATTCGACATCATTTTATAAGAGACTGCAATGATAAAAAGTTAATTCAAGTTGTTAAAATTCACACAGATAACAATTGGGCTGACTTACTTACAAAAGGTCTTGATGTTGGAAGGTTTCAGTACTTGGTAGCAAGTATTGGAATGCTCAATCCATAAAGTTTTAATCTCTAAGTGTCTTTGTAAAGTTTTTTACAGGATTAGTACTGTTATATGTTAATACTGTTAGACAATTGAGTTAATACTGCTAGTGCAAATTAGTACTGCTAAGTTAAAACTGTTAGTCAAAATTGATACTGTTAAATAGAAAATGCTCTGCATTGTGTTTTCTTGGTTTTGGACTAACACTTGCAGGTTAAGCAAGCAGTATGATTGGTATTGATGTTGTGTGAGAAGCTAAAGTGGTGGAATGTAGGTAATGCTGTTATTCCAAGATGGATTCATGATAGAAGGGATTTGGGAATCACTTGACAAGGGTTTTACACCTGAGTTGTGAGGTTCTTTAATTTTTTTTTTCTTGAAATTAACTTATGCCTATCAGGTGGTTTTGTTGAACATGAATTGATGGTCATAGTTAGTCAGATTGTAAATGAGCTGACTCACTCTTTACCATTCTATCATTTGATAGTGTGTTAGTCTAAGGACATCTGGTATACAGAACAGCGAGCAAAAGTGAATCTAATACATTTGTATTAGAGGTAACACCTGCCACGAGCTGGAAATCTGATGAAGCGAAAAGTGTACCGCTTTTAGGGGGTCATTTAAGCCCTAAATCGTATTTATTTGATCAAATATTGCCCTAAATCGTTCCTTTTGTCATTTTAGGTACTTTGGAGAAGAAATCTGGAAAAGGAAGCATTTTGGACGTTTTTGGAGCATAAAAGTGAAGAAAACGACAAAGTCTCAAAAATATGCTGGAAAGTACATGTGACGGCGTCAAGCTCTATTGTGACGCCGTCAGCCCTTGATAAGCCAGAGAAATTTTGGAAGATTAAAGGGGGACGGCGTCAAGAAGGTCGTCAAGCCTTGATAAGCCAGGGATGATTTTGGAGGATTAAAGAGGGACGGCGTCAGGAAGACCATCCGGGAACCCTAGCCGCGGCGAGGTGACGGCGTCACCTCCTACAACGTGACGCCGTCAGCCCCTAAATTCTATATATAGTTTTGCAATTTTTAGTCATTAGTGTGCAACTTTGTGAGGAGAAACCCTAAGACGAATTTCTGCCATTTTTAAGGGTTTTCATACCCTTGGATCTCCCATGTTTAATTGAAGATAAGTAATCACTTAATCAATCAATATGTCTATGTGTTGTTTGATTATATCTTGTTCTTGTCTTTTGATTAACATGCTAGGCTAGATTTATCTTGTGTTTGCTTAGATCTAATGAAACCTAATTATTGATTATTGGTTGTTAGTGTGTTATTAATTGTTTTGGATGATTGTTTATCGATGTTAGGCTTAAGAAAACTGGCTAACCTCCTATACGGTAACTTGCTTGAACGTCTTAAGAAACATGAACCAATGCGTACTAAGGTTATTATGGTTGTATTTAATGCATGAGCGAATTCTAGTGATCCCATGTTAGGAGCTTCTTAGCCGGCTCGACATAGGAGTGAAGTAGGAGCTTTTAGAGTTGGGGAAGTACGTACGCCACCCCATGATTGGTATTAAGGAATACACCCGTCATCCACGCAATTAATACACACTAATCAACCGGTAAAAGATAGTTAGGGAGTAAGGAAATCTAAGTAAACACATTTCTCCCCATATAAGTTTCACGACCTTTTCATTTTCAGTTATTTTATTTTATTTGCATTTGTAGTTATTTGGGTTAGTTGACTAGCAACTAATTCCACCCACTCCTTCAAACCCGAGATTTTACTTGCTTTCATAAAAAATTATAAAAATACAAAAAGAATCTTCCCTCACCCTTAGACCTAGTAGAGTAGTTTTTCAATCCTAACGACACTATTCCCCTAGAGAACGATCAATCCCCCGGTACTTGCCACTTCACTATACTACATCGGTCAGGTACACTGCCTGGTGGGGATTGCAAGCCTCTTGAGATCCCTCGAGAGGTAAAACCTGTTGTAAGGTCGCAAAACCACGCATCAAAACCCTATCAAGAAGGCTCTTTTAATGAGTCTATCTAATCACAGGCAGTATTTTATATTGAAAATTATTGGTTCTCACACAACCAGGGGTTAAATGCAACCGAAATTGATTAAGTGTCTTCCTTTACACTTAATCCCTTCCAAATGTATGAGTATAGTAATGTTTTGAATGAAAATTTGAGTTAATACTGCTGAAAAAGTTTTTGCAAAAAGTTTGTACTGCTAAGCAAAAGTTTGTACTGCTAGCGTAAAACTTAGTACTGTTGGGTAGCCGTTTGTACTGTTTGGTCATAACCGTTTTTTAAATATAGCCGCTGAGATTTTTTTTGGCACTTACTTTGCTTATAGGTTTCTGAAAAGTGGATAATACATATCTTGTCTTTAATTAAAATATTTCTTCACGATAAGGAAAGTGATTGTACAATAAATTGCATGACCAGGCCTTCGACGATGATCAAAGGATATATGGGGTGTTGAGGTTGCACCAAGCTTGTTCTTAACCTGAAATAAGAAATACTAAAACACTACGTTAAGTGATTGCGCAGGGGTTGGACCCTGCAAACCACCTCCGGCGTGCGAATATGTGATATGATAAGTTGGTTGTGAAATGTGAGAGTCTAGTTTTTCATACCATTGTTCTTACCCATCTAGCTATTTATAGGGGAGGAAATAGGCCTTAGAGAGCTCTTGCACATAATTTAGAGATCATGGGGGCGTCCCATGATTTGTGGTAACTGCTAGGGCTTTGTGACACACGATCTCATCCTTGGCGGGAAAGCCCGAGGGAAGAGGGAACGTGGGTGTGACCAGGTCAAGATGGTTCTCCGTTCTAGTTCCTTCGAAGGAGATACCCCGAAGGGCTTAGGGCTTCGATTGGCGGATTCCCACTTGGTAACCACTTCATAGATGAATGGTTTTACGCCAATGAAACGTTTTAGGAGATTGACCTGGGCCTTCGAAGAGAAGGCTTCGTACAGGCTCGAAGGGGTGTCCTTCGACCCGTTCGGAGGGTACATCATCAAGCCCCCCAGTCGAAAGTTATATATACGTACGAGTATATATTGCTCACGACTTAAAAAAACTGCCTACACTCTATCCCCTTCGTCCATAAGTCGTACGAAAAAGAGATAAGTGCTTAACTAACTGCGCATTAAATGCGCCTAATGATGATCCGCCCACTTGCGTCCTAGGCCATAACAGCTAGGATTTCGGTAAATGTAAACGTCCATTCAAAAATTTAAAATCCCTTTGAAGTCCGCATATGTGTCAAAGTTGGATAGACACGTGTGCGGCTAGGATTAAAGATACAATGGGTATATAAACCCTTAGGTACGGTAAACCCTAGCTCATTTTTAACTTCCGCCCAAAATACACATACACATTACTGTGCTTTTTGTGCTTCCGTTGATTCGAAAGGTAAAATTCCGTCATCCATCTTTGATTTCTTGCTCTTATTATTTCAATACGATATGAGTATGGCAGCCAAAAGAATCATTAGACAACAAAAATGCACTTTAACAAAAGAAGCTTTGTTCGATTTTCTTGACCAATATCCCATCCCCAAAGAGTTCAAGGTTATGCTTCCGAGCAAAAACCAGAACATCTTTGATGCACCCGCAGGGTATGTGGGCCTATATGTTCATGCATTCACCCAATCTAACTTTAGGATACCAATCCACCCGTTAATTTTGGAATTTTTACAATACTACCAAGTACACATCTCTAGGTTGAACCCTTTTGGCCTAGCCAAATTGACTACCTACATTGTAATGTGTAAGGCTTATGGTTACGAGCCTACACTAACTGTGCTTAGGGGCTTTCTTAACCTGTATCCTGGTGGTGATTGGATAACCTTAGCAAAGAGAGGTGAGCATGATGTCCCTTATTTGGTAACAAAACCATTTTCAAATATAAGAAATTGGAAATGTCCGTTTTTCTTTGTACAAAACGCAATCATACCTCCAGAATACCCTGCTTTGTTGGATGAAGCGAACCAGTTTGATGAAAAAAGGTTCAATGACCCCTTGCCATACGAAATAAGAAGCAGTCCCATGTATCAACGCCTTACACGCCACCCAGTGGATGTCCAAACGTTTCCTGAGCCAATCTTGTTCATGGCGGGCATAGTTGATCGTTGGGAAGGGTCTCCGTCAAAACCTGAGATTATTTGTGAAGGAAAAAGTATGTACATTCCCATTTAAATAAAGTAAATAACTTATCTGCTGATATTTATCTCTTTTCTTTTGTTGTTGCAGAAATGGCGTTCAGGAACTTCGTTGTGTCAGGAGGTGCTAAGGAAGTTAGCTTCATTCCCAAGGATCCGAAGGATGTGAGCTACGGAGTAGGGTCTCCGTTTGTATCTGTTAATAACAATGATGTTGATGCCGAAACAGTTCAGCCTATTGCAGTGATCTCACCTTCCAAGCCTGTAAGCACTGAGGAAGCCCCCCAGTTTGTGGAAAACATTGCTGATTATGATGATTGATGAGTGTCTAAATACTCATCATTTCTGTCACATTTAGACTACAAAAACATTTAAAAACATGCAGATATGCTTCAAAATACAGAAAATATCATTTGAATGTGTTTTTATCTGTTTCATGTGCAAAAGAATTGAAATCAGTTAAAAAACGAACAAAGTTTGCATAATTGGCAGTTTCAGTCCCTGAAGTTTCAAAAATGGCAAAACAAGTCCCCCGGTTTTCAAAAATGGAAAATTATCTTTTATGGTCCTTGTATTATTGAAACTTGTCAAGATTGGCCCTTGGAATAATCTTTGAACAAATGACAAATATGGTCCCTGAACTTTCAGAATATTACACTTATGGTGCCTAAACTTAAAACCTAATCACCTAAACTAACATTTACTCTAAACTATATAACCTGTCCAACCCTTAACCATATCCAACCCAACTCACTAATCCTAACCCAATAATCCCACAAGCCCAATAACCAAAAAGCCCAACTTCCCATCCTTACCCTACCCCGTATTTTAGTTAACCCCTCGGTCAAACCAAAGTCAAACTTGCCTTCTTCCCAATACAACCCGCCAATACCACTAACAAAACCAGAAACCACCTTCCACCTCCACCCCCAGCTGGCTACTCTACATCACACCTCACCCCATACCTTTTCCCTGATACACGCAACAACCCCCCTCCTTAGCTATCTACTCACCCCTCCCACGTGCAGAAGAAGCTAAAATACCCACTTGGTCTTTTCCCGCCAAAATGGCAGTGGACGATCCAGATTGATTTATGCTAATCCGATGGTGGAAATTAATCAGAAGAGTGAGATGAAGCATTTGGAGTGCTATAAAAAAAAGAAAGAAGACCCAGAAGAAAGGTTGTCACCAGTTTTTAGACCAACTTTCGTAGTGTAAATTTTAGTTAAGATTTAATGTCATTTAAATTTCAGTTAATTGTAACTTTCAATTCAGTTTAAGTTTGATTTCAAGAATCTGGTTCTAAGTTCATTGTAATCTCAGTTTAATTTTAATTCAAAAATCAGTGTTGTTTAAATCCTTGAAAAGTTCCTTGATCTCAGTTGTTTTAGCTTATACATGCTCATGTTAGCTTGTTGATTAATTTCCTAGTGTTCAATCAGTGTTAATTTCCAAAGAGTCAAAAAGTCAACCAAAGTCAACACTTGGTCAAATAAGCAGTTCAGGAAGATAAGCTGTTCAGAGGAGCTTATTTGGGTATTGTTAAGCTTATTGAATAAGCTTGGGTATGGTTTTGTGGTTGGATCAGTCCTGTGCACTCATAAGCCCACTTGTAAGCTTTTTCATTTAATTTCATTTCATTATTTAGCTTAACTGAGTTCTGCTTATTTAGAGCTTAAGTAAGGTTTAGTATTTGCTTTTTAGTGGATAAGTAACACAAATAATCTTAGCACAATCAGTAGCATAGGTTTAATTGGAAGTATCTAGTCTAAATTTGCAATAGCAGTTTGATCAGGGGTGTTTGGATCAGTATGCATTTCTGTGTTTCAGTTTGTGTAGAGTAGTGTTTACAGTTTGGTTAACTCATATTAGGCTAACTTGGTATAGCTGCATCATAAAATCCATAGGCTATAAGTTAAAAAGTCAAAATCAGCTTCAATTCATATTTTTCTTGTTAGGATCTCTGGGAAATTAGGGTTTCTCAGTGATGGGAGGATTGTTGGGATTCATGAGAAATAAGGAATTTCTCATTGCTGCCGATAGTGAAGCTGGTTCCTGCCGATAGTGTTGCATTGCTGCTGCGGTTGGTTCCTGCCGATAGAATTGTTTTGTTTCTGCCGATAGGGTTTATTGCTGCGGATAGTTATTATTTGTTATCCGTAGGTTTAGAAAGTTTGTTAGATTTATTTTTAGAAGAGATTGCTGTTTATCTCTTCACACGTTTTCTTGTAAGACGGGTTAGGGTTAGGGTTTCTTATCATTATAAAAGAAACATCCCGTCCATGAGATTAATGTACCTTTAACCTTTAACGATTTACAATATTCAATATCATCATTCTTAGTTTATAGTCTGATCCATAGAGGATCATTGTCGTCTAGAGTTTTCTTCTTTATTATACTTGTTGTTTAGTTTCCGCATAAACACTTGTATTCCATACAGAGGTTCTTGTTTAACCAAGCTCAATCAAGCTCGAAGTACTCAATCCTACAAGTGGTATCAGAGCCTGGTAAGGATCTCTGATAAAGAAGAAAAAGTTCGATTTCATATCTCTTAACCCTCTTTCAATGGAAGACGAAATCCCTCAAAACAATGTCATTAACCAGGAAGATCACCAACCCAAACCTGAAACATCACAAGTCCAAACACAAATCGTCACCACTATGTCCACCAACAATGCTAAATTCCCATATCTGAAGAAAGACGAGTATGAAGTCTGGGCTATGAGAATGGAATATTGGATCACGAACAGTGATTACAATCTGTGGAATGTGATTCTTAGGGGAAATAGCAAGAAGAATACTGGAAGGGATAATGATGGTGTAACGCCCCGTGACCAAAAACAACTAAAACATGAAAATTTTTCGCAAAATGTACACCTTGAAACTGACACCCTGTTACTCTTTTGCAAGCTGACAAAAATCTATACATATCTAGACCGTGAGACTATTTTTAAATGAAACTAGACTCAATTACCTTCAAAACGATAGGTGGCACGACCCGTGACGACTTACGGATCAAAAGTTATGATTTTTCAAAAAGTGCCAAAATTTTTACCGAGGCGCCCATCCGATCGGATCGCCATCCATCCGAATCGGATGGAGCCTGCTGATCCACCAAAAACACAAAAAAGTCCGTAACTCGCAAACCAGACCTCGAAACTTCACCAAACTTTCCAGATTTACTTGGTACACTATTTGGCTCATTTTCATATAAAAACTTTCACCGTTTGACCTCCCGAGATAGTACTTCTCATATTAACCACATTAAACCCATTTTGACCCATTTCACTACAAAACCACTTATACCCTTTCTTTTTCTTACCAAAATTGACCACTAACATTACTTTAACATATAAAACATGATCCATACACACTTGACTCGTTTATACCTCAAAATGGGTGAGAACCCGTTTATACCAAACACCCCCTTAAATACCATTTCAAGTACACACTTTTTACCCATAACACTTATTCACTACATAACCATTTAAACTCATTCATAACTTGACATTTCTAATATATTGAAAGGTTGTTAGTACAAGGTCTTGACCCGTAACTTCCCAAAATGGGTGGGATTGGCTAATGGCCAAACACCCTCCTTAGACCACCATAACCACAAACATAAAGACTTCTTGATATGCACATAAACTTGACTCTTGAACTAACATGAACAATGACCGTTGACTAACAAAATGACCATAGGAGATGAAATATACCCAAAACACGAAAGACACGTCGGGGGCTTCCAACTTCAACACGCTTGGTCCAAAAGAAAACGGTCTTCTACTACAAACTTCTTCTAGCATGAACTTCTACTACATACTCACATAACCTTATCTTTACCTTTGCTTGATCCTTCAATACCTATCAAGAAAAACATCACAACTAAACACGTAAGCGAAACGCTTAGTAAGTACATGGCATAACAAGCTAAACATCATACATATCCATAACTAGTATAGCCACTAGTTAAGCTAGCGATATAGGGGCACTTACCTCACGCCAACATAGTCGGCATAAACACGATCAACCCGTAAGGTTGAACCTCATCCCATAGTTAGCCCAACGACTAACTAAGCTAATCCCATAGTTAGCCCAACGACTAACTAAGCTACTCCTAGTGATGGATCCATACTAGCTACGCACCCTATACCCTATCTTTCACCATTACCATGTAACAAACATGATAAAGCTAACACATAAACCATTATCATACATAATATATGATAAAGCTAATAATAACATGTTAATACCAATGTACTTACCTTGATTCTTAAGCACAAATCATACTAATAATAGCTTCCCCACTTCTTACTTGCTTCCTATATCAAAATCATCTCAAATTAGAGACTAATTAAATAACTAATCATGAATTACCAACCTTTGATCATTATGATCAATTATTACAACATGAACCCTAATTTCATAAATTTGGGGAAGAACACTTACTTGTTAAAGAGATTACAATTAAGGGTTCTCTAGTGAATCTTGATCACTTCTTGATACATAAATGAGCTAGATGATTTACTTGAAGTCTTCCCTCTCTTTTCTCCTTATGAACCGGTCATCACAAATAGATGCCAAAGAATGTCCTGGACATTTCTAAAATAATCTAGGCATATGGCATTTAACTAATAAACTTTACCCATTTGGCAAATCTTAGCCCTTTTAGTTTCATTCTTTCTATAATGCCCTCACATTAATTTATTTAGCTAACTCACCATACATAACTTATAATATACAATACATATTATTTACATAACTAGTACCTTATCGGGATATGGGTGTAACAGATGGCAATATCTATATAGAGCCACCTGTTACGGCAGAAGAACACCTTGCTGTTCAAAGGGAAACCAAGGCAAGAACCCTTCTACTTCAAGCTATTCCAAAGGATCATATGAGTGATTTTCATCACTTGGATGATGCTAGAAAGATCTGGCATGCTGTTAAAGCCAGATTTGGAGGGAATGATGAATCCAGAAAGATGAGAAAGTCTATGCTCAAGCAAGAGTTTCAGGAATTCAAGATTTCTGAGGCTGAGGGAATTCACAAAGGGTATGACAGATTCCACAAGATCCTGAGCCAACTCAACCAGTTGAAAGCTAGGCCGGACGATGAAGATTGCAACACTAAGTTTCTGAGGGCTTTGCCACCATCTTGGTCTCAAGTTTCCATAACACTCAAGGCCAAAGGAGGACTGGATTATATGAGCTTTGATGATCTGTGCAACAAGCTGAAAACCCTTGAAATTGATATCAAAGGGTATTCCACCTATACACCCCATACTCCAACCCATACTGCTTTTGTTAGTAACTCTGGTCCTAACAAAGCATCATATGGAAACAGTCCAACACCATCAAAATCATCAATCTCCTACTCACCTGCCACATCAAAAGCTCAGACCAGATCTGATAATCTTGTAGTGGATGTGCTTCATTCATTTGTTGCTGAGAGTACACCACAGCAGAAGATTGTGTATGAAGATTTCAATCAGGTTGATGAATTGTATCTAGAAGAGATGGACTTAAGACGGCAGGTGGTTATGATATCGTTGAAATTGGATAGGTTTGAAAAGAAGGCAGGAAGAAGGGTCAACTTTGATGGACAGGAACCTGCCAGGTTTGACAGAAGGAAGGTGAGGTGCTATAAATGTTCTCAAACAGGACATTTTGCCAGGGAATGTACAGATAAGAAGGTGGATGATAAAGCACGATATTCTGCTTTCAAAATTCAAGAGCTGGATTCAGAGGACCCCAAGGCTTTGGTATCTGCGGATTCAATGGTGGACTGGGAACATCATGAGAAAGCTGTTGCAAGTGGAGCAGAGAAGGTCTATGGGATGATAGCTGGATATGGTGAGAAGAAACAAGTGGCTGGTCAGTTTGGAATGATGGGTCATCCATCTCAGGTACAAAATTGCCCATTTGGTTGTGAATCTATATATGCTAAATTGAAACTGGAATTTGATGATATAGAAAGTGAAAATAAGGATAACTTTATTCAACTTAAGGCTCATAAAAAGGCTGTTAAAACATTAGAACAACAAAAGGTCTGGTATCAACAACAACAGTCTGCTTATGAAGTAAAAATAAAGGTGTTGGAAAGAGATTTAAAAAATGCTACTAATGAGTTTAAACATTCTGAAAGGGAAAAAGCTAAGGTAGTGTTAGAAAATCAGGATTTGCAGTCTAAACTAGATGATTCCTTAGCTAGATTTGATAAATGGAAAATCACATCCAAAAACCTTCACAAGCTTATTGATAGTTCTATGTCTAAAAAAACTAAAAGAGGTTTAGGGTTCGGTGACCTGATAGGGCCAAATCAGTATTATGACTCTAATGAGTATAGTGTTTTTAACCCAGAACCTATAGATTATAGAAAACCTGTAAAGTATGTGAAGGAGGGAGGAATGAATGATGTTTCTCCACCCATAACTGGAACATTTAAACCTGCTAATCCTTTTGATGAATTTGATGATTCACAAATGACCTTTGGCAAACAGGCAAAGGACTTGCCTAATCTTGATTGTGACTCTAATGAATTTGTCTTTTGTTCTTACAATGACAAATCTTCAGAAATCAAGACTAATGACTATGCCACATGTGGATCAAGTGACAAGTCAGCATCAATAAAGTCAGAAGATCTCTCCTCGGAAGTAGCTACTGATGAATCTCACTCAAAGACAGCTGCATTTGAAGATATTTCTTTTGATAGTGTAAAAAACAATAATGTTTCTAGTTGTGGTTCTGTTTCTAATGTTTCTAGTTGTGGTTTTGTTTCAAACAATTATGGTTGTAGTTCAGTTAAGGATAATTGTGTTTCATGTGTTGGTTTGAATAATTCTGTTTGCAATGAGAAAGTTATTGTTAAGAAAAAGTCCCCTAAAAAGAAATCTTGCTTTGTGTGTCGTAGTTATGATCATCTTATTAAAGACTGTGACTATTATGAAAAACAGATGGGATTATATGCTTGTAAAAATAGGTCTGTATGGAAAAATGTCAATGATATTTCCCCTTATATTCCTCAAGCAGCAAGAAGAACTTTAGGTGCCACTGGCAAGCCAGTTTCTGCTGGTAAGCCTGTTGCTGCTGAAAAGTTCATTCCTGCCGATCAGTCTGTTGCTGCTGTTTATTCAGTTCCTACCGGTAGGATCAATCCTGCTGGTTGGAGAAGCAATATGGCTAGACCTTTCAGCAGACCTACTAGTACTTACTTTCAAAATGATATGAGACCTGTTTGTTTTGACACCATGCACAAGGGAGGGGCAAGATGAAAAACTGCTGTTAAGTCCTCAGCAGGTTGTTCTTGGAAAATCAATAACCAACATATGAAAATGGGGTCCAAGATCAATGGTGGATCTCATCAATCTCCAGGGTTTAATTCTTATTGATCCACTAGGCAGGCTCAAGTCAGCAATGGCTTGAGTCTCTCTTGTATCTAATGTTATATATGTATTCTTTTTCTCAGGATTTTCCTTTTAGAAGTAAAGATGTTGGAATTGTTGACAGTGGATGTTCCAGGAGTATGACAGGGAATTTGGAAAGATTGCATGACTTTGTGCCTTTGAATGGAGGTTCTGTGACATTTGGAGGAGGAGATGGAATAATTTATGGGAAGGGAACTATCAAAACTGCCAAGCTGGACTTTGAAGATGTACTTTATGTGACGGAACTCCAAAACTTCAATTTGTTCTCTGTCTCTCAAATCTGTGACAAGAAGAACAGTGTTCTCTTCACTGAGAATGATTGCTTTGTGCTGTCCAAAGACTTCAAGTTGCCTGATGAAAGTCAGGTTGAACTTAAAGTTCCTAGGACTTACAATCTTTATACCTTCAATCTTAGTGATGTTCAGCCTGAGGGTTCACTTGCTTGTCTGGTTGCAAAAGCTTCTGTGGATGAATCTAATAAATGGCACAGAAGAATGGCCCATGTGAATTTTAAGACCATTAACAAGCTGGCTAAGAATGGTTTGGTTAAAGGGCTTCCTCTCAAGATTTTTTCAAATGAACACAATTGTGTTGCCTGCAACAAAGGAAAGCAACACAAAGTTTCATACAAGGCTATTTCTGCTGTGAGCACCATTATTGAGCCTCTGCAGCTTCTCCATATGGATCTCTTTGGTCCTACCTCTATCAGAAGTATTGACCACAAGTATTATTGCCTGGTGGTTACAGATGATTTTAGCAGGTTTTCTTGGACTTTCTTTTTGGGTACTAAAGATGAAACTTATCCAGTTCTTAGGGATTTTATTGCCTTAATAGAAAATCAGCTAAGTAAAAAGGTTAAGTCTATAAGGTGTGATAATGGCACAGAGTTTAAGAATTCTAATCTTATTGAACTCTGTGTGAGTAAGGGGATAAAAAGGGACTATAGTAATGCTAGAACTCCACAACAAAATGGGGTTGCAGAAAGGAAAAATAGGACCCTGATAGAAGCAGCTAGGACTATGTTAGCTGAATCTAAGATGCCCACTATGTTTTGGACTGAAGCAGTATGCACTGCTTGTTATGTGTTGAATAGGGTATCTATTACTAGTCCTCACAATAAAACACCTTATGAACTTTTGTATGGGAAGATTCCAAACATTAGTTACTTTAAGCCTTTTGGATGTCATGTCACTATTTTGAACACTAGTGATCACCTAGGCAAGTTTGATGGGAAGGCTGATGAAGGATTTATTATTGGATATTCTGCTCATAGTAAAGCCTATAGGGTTTATAATCTGTCTTCTAAGAAAATAGAAGAAACTCTCAACTTAAGATATCTTGAGGATAAACCTAATTTGCAGGGTGCTGGTCCAGAGTGGTACTTTGATTTGAACTATCTGACTGACTCTTTAGGTTATAATAGATTCAAATCAAATCTATCTGTTGGTACACATGTTTTTAAATCTAACAGTGCAGGTACCTCAGATGATGAGTCTGATGCAGAGAGTGATGAACGACCTATAGTTGTTCCTTCTTTTCCCTCTAACAACATTTCAGGTTTAAAGCTCAAAGATTCTTCTGATATGGCTGGAGGTGACTCTAGTTTTGCAGAAGATCTTGCTAGGCTTCAAAGACAAGAGTTTAATGCCAAGAGAGCTGCTGAGATATTTGGGTCTGGGTTTTCTAAAGAGACAGAGGAGATTCTGAGAAAGGCTGAAGCTGAAGTTAGAAAGCAACTGAATTCGTCTGGTGGAATTCCTGTTCCTGCTGATGCCATTCCTGCTGGCAGTGGATCTGTTCCTGCCGATCCTTCTAATGTTTCTGCTGATGTTTCTATTCCTGCTGATGTTCCTGTGTCTACTCCATCTGTTGACACTTTGGGTATTGATAACTCCCCTAAAAGATTTCCAATCCCTTCTGATCTTGGAAATTCAGTCTCTTCAAAAGATAAGCTGGAAGATCCTCATCATCAATCTAGAACAGGCATTTTCACTTCTTCCTCATATGATGATGACTTCAACCCCTCTATTACTAATTAGGCATCCTCCATTGATGTCAATCCCATTGTTACCAAGAGGATCAATACAGTTCATCCTCAGTCTTTGATTCTTGGAGATCTTAATTCCCCTGTTCAGACAAGAAGTAAACTACATCAACCCAAGTTTGGAGAATCTGCTTTTCTCAGTTATATACAGGATCAGTTGAGGAGCAATCATACTGATTACTTACATTGTCTGTATGCTTGTTTCTTATCTCAAGTTGAACCAACTAGTATAGCTCAAGCTCTTGCTAATGATGATTGGGTTGAGGCTATGCAAGAGGAAATGCAACAGTTCCAGAATCAGAAAGTATGGATGTTGGTTCCTTTGCTTGCTGGAAAGCATGCTATTGGAACTAAATGGATTCTAAAGAATAAAAGGGATGCTAGGGGAATTGTGGTTCGAAATAAAGCTAGGTTGGTAGCTCAGGGTCATAGACAAGAGGAGGGGATTGATTATGATGAGGTGTTTGCACCAGTGGCAAGAGTTGAAGCTATCCGATTGTTCTTGGCTTTTGCTTCCTTTATGGGGTTTGTAGTATATCAGATGGATGTGAAAAGTGCATTTTTGTATGGAAGGATTGAGGAAGAGGTTTATGTTACTCAACCACAGGGATTTGTGGATCCTCAGAATCCTAATTTGGTTTACAAAGTGGTTAAAGCACTTTATGGTCTTCATCAAGCACCAAGGGCTTGGTATGCAAGGCTGTCAGCCTTTTTGCTAAAACATGGTTACAGAAGAGGGGCTATTGATAAAACTCTTTTTATCAGAAAGAACTTCAAAGATATCATTCTGTTACAAGTTTATGTAGATGATATCATCTTTGGTTCCACTAATGAAGCCTGGTGCAGGGAGTTTGAAGAATTAATGAAGAGTGAATTTGAGATGAGTGCTATGGGTGAAATGACTTTCTTCTTGGGTCTTCAGGTTAAGCAGAAACCAGATGGGATCTTTATTTGCCAGGAGAAGTATGTTTATGACATGCTTAAAAAGTTTGATATGGAGAATGTGAAGATTGCTGCAACTCCTTTTGAGCCTCCAAAGCCTAAGTCCAATAATGAACCTGATGCTGCTGTTAATGTTCATCTATATAGGTCTATGATTGGATCACTCATGTATTTGACAGCTTCAAGACCTGATATCATGTTTGCTGTTGGTGCATGTGCTAGACATCAGGTTACACCATTGACTTCTAACCTAAATGCAGTTAAGAGAATCTTCAAGTATTTGAAAGGACAGCCAAAGATGGGACTTTGGTATCCCAAAGACTCTCCTTTTGTGTTGGAAGCCTATAGTGACAGTGATTATGCTGGGGCTAACTTTGATAGGAAGTCTACTACTGGAGGTTGTCAGTTTCTGGGTCAGAGGTTGGTTTCTTGGCAGTGCAAGAAGCAGACTATAGTGGCTACATCTTCTACTGAGGCAGAATATGTTGTTGCTGCTAGTTGTTGTGGACAGGTTCTTTGGATGCAAAATCAGCTGTTGGATTATGGGTTCAACTTCATGAGAAAAGAATAATGTAAAACCCTCAAATTCAAAACATGTAAATTACCCAAAATGCCCTCTAATTTTAAAGTTTTGAGAAGACGTTGAATAAACTAAGACATTACACTCCGATTTTGACCTAAGTATTTAATTCGTTAATATTTGATCAAATAAACGTTATAAGAATATTAACCGAAAGTATAAACTAAATAAAAGTGTACAAGATTTAAAAGTTCCCTAAGACCTAGCACTATGACACGTTTTGCTAAGTTCAATCCCACAAATTTAACTTTCCTATCACATCCGATTTATACTTCAATTTCGGCTTTAATATAGTACCTATAACTGACAATGAATGATACAGTCAAGCAAATTAAATTCATTTATTAACCTACCAAAGTAGAGTCACGCTCTCCTTATTTTTAGTCATAAAACGTTTTTTTCTTTCCTCTCCCATGCCTTCATACGACAAACCACAATAAACACAAAACCCTAAACTCTTCCAAATCAAAAATATGCGGCTGCTATCTCCTTGTTTCCTCTCCTGTCGATCAGGTGCAGCAGCCAAAGGAGGCACTTGATGATATTATTCGTGACTTTGGGAAGCCATTCGAAGGGTGGCTTGGATTCGACCTGGTGTTGGTCGTGGTGTCGCAACAGGTTCGAGAAGTTTTGCTCGTGGGGTTCTTGTGTTATGTTCTTCGTCCTTCATATCCGACCAAAGGTACTCCATGTCGTCGATGTGTTTTCTTGTTCAATCGAATCATTAATATACGAAAGTGTACAAAATATGAAGACTTAATATAACATGTTATCATCTCACAAATATGATCGTGACTTCCATTCGAATGCTTATACGATATAATGATAAGAAAACAAAGAAGAATAAATGAGAAAACATGTATATATGTGGATTAAAGTTTGGGTGAATAGGATTTCAGGTGTTATATATATGGGGCGTACATATGTAAAATAAAGAAAATGGTTAGAATGAGGATAGAACTAATGTTTTTAAAGTTGTGATTTTATGTAAGCGTGAGTATGGTCTGGTCAGGTGGTTACAAAGTCTGGTGTATGATTTTATGTGTGTCAGTTTGGTTTCGAATGGGGCTGAAGTATGGGGCTCCTGGTTGGGTTTTTGTGGGTGTCGATTAGGGCATGTTGGGTTGTTTGTATGGGGCGCAAAAAGGTAGGGCAAGACATGGAAGCTAGGGTCTAAACGTTGGGTCTTTTACTGTTGTTGTGTCTAGTTATTTGACTTTGGGTTATGCATGGATGGTCTCGTGTGTGGGTGATTTTAATGTCAAGTGTTGTGATTTTGAAATGGAGTCTATTAGTGGTTCTAGCTTGCATGAAATACGAATAAGTGAGGTGGTCACAGTATGTCAATTGGCTGTTGACACAAGGATTTAATATAGGGCATAAGGGTTGAATGAGTTAGGCTTAGTTGCATGAGATAATTAACGAAGTGATTAAATATACAAATATGAGAATCTCTATATAATTATGTAACTTACTCTTTAGACCCTAAACTTTGATATGTTGGCAATAAATTAATTATAATAAACCCTAAACTACTTTAATTGTCATTCTAACTCTTAAATATTTTAATTGTTAAAACCTTAAAGTATTAAATGTATTAAATGACTATTTCGGGAAATTGACTAACTATAGAATCTTACTAAATATAGAAAATTTCTTAAAATGGTTGACCTACTTAAAGAGGAAAGCTGCTATAAAAGGAAAGTTACAAAAAAATGGAAAGTCGACTAAAATAAGTAATCTAATTTAAATAAAGTTATTAATTAGACGGTCATGAATTCGTGTAGATTCGCTGAAGATGGAGTTGACTTCCGACCTTTATGTTCTGTTGTGTTTTCACTTGCGGTATAAGGTACAGATATTCTGACCTTTCTTGTAAGGTTTCTCATGATCTCTTTCATATTCTGATCCGTTAGTTTCTGAACTGATGCCATTGCTATGATTCCCTTTGCTTGAACCTTCTCTGTTGATCCTATTTGATATGACCTCTGTTGTGAACCTATGTTATGAAAACCTTTCGAATTATACCATGGAAATGTTTTGAGAAAAGCCATTTTAAAAAGGATGTTTATAAATGTTACTAACTTTTATGAAAACTATATTTCGAAGACTATCTTTATAAAAATCGTTTTGAAAGATTGTTTTATGAAAACCACTTTAAAGGATCGTTTTATGAAAATCATGAATAAAGGATTGTTTAAAATGGACTTTTGATAGAAACTATTGAAATGAACTTTTGATATGAACCTTGACTTGATTACTTAATATGAACCTTGATCTGGTAAACTCTGATTTGGACCTTGGGCATTACATCTGATATATCTGTTATGAACCATCTGTTATGAACCCATTTGATATGGACCTTTTGATATGACACTCTGATTCGATATGATATCTGACTCTTAGTTTGATACCCGAGCCACCTTTCTGTTACCTAGCCAGGAAGGTAACCTGGCCGTGTCTGTGATGCACCACTGGCATGACTCCTGTGTGGGGGAGTGATTTCTCACACCGTCCCCATTCTGATTATGATATGCGCATTACTTTGATTATGGATTATATATGTTTCTGGGGGGCGTATGGATGCATCCTAGATCTGTTCTGTTTAGTGGATTTAACATGATATGATATGAATTCTGTTCTGGTGACTGGTACTGTGTGCAATACATGCCTTTCACATATGTCTGGGAGTTAGCTACTCCATTTGAAGAATGAGGACACCCCTCATATTATCTGATTATCTGAGAGGTCTCCCCTCTATATAATTATGAAGATTATGGTTATGATATGATATGATCTGTTTCTGGGCTCGTGGTGGATTACTATCCCTTTCTCTTTCCCTTATACTTATTCATTGACTTATCCCTTGAACCATATTACATCTGTTTGACCTTTGTTTCTGTTATTCTGTACTATTCTCTATTTCTGTTTATTATCGTTATATCTGTTCACTGGGCTTTTTAAGCTCAGCCGCACGTTTTCTTTTCGTGTGCGGCAGGTTATAAGCAGGATGACGGGTTGGGTATGAGTGAAGAGACTTTTGGACTTAGAAGACCTTGACAGTTATTCTGAAGTAGAAGTCATTAGAAGGATTGCATTCGCAGACTTAGTATTTAGTTTTGATTCATTCCTGACCTTGTAATGTTAGTATTTCTATTGTAACCTTTGGAAGTTATTGTATTACTATTGAAGTATGCTTTGTTTGATCTGATATGAAACCATTAACGTGACATCTTTACCCTTGCCGGGTTGGGGTGTTACAATTATGGTATCAGAGAGACAGGTTGCGACTCGTAATACATTTACCCTTGACCTGTGAAGTCTGGACTATTAAGTTTCCACTGTAAGCGCTCATAAGATAACCTTTAAGATTTTGCGTTAGGATTTCCCTATAGGAACTTAAGTTCTGATCAGTGAGGAATGGGTAGACTATAAGGCTTTTGTTTAAGTATCATTGCTTCCGCATCACTCTGATTCGTGCCCCACTTGTTGAGAGCATTTTGGAGATTGAAAGCTCACGCTTTGCACACCTAAGATTCCGACTCCGACCTCTGATTCTTTTGTTAATCATTTTGATGTCTCTTCGGATATTCTGAGAATCTCCATGACGATAACCTACTTGATACATTCTGTTAATTGCTTTTGATAATCTATGAATCTTCTGACCCTATCTAAATTCGTCTTAAACTCCCATGAGAAGTCTGGTGGTGTTTTAACCACGCGTATAAGGATGTTCTTCTCTCACTTCTGAATGATATGACTTGCGATGTCGATATGCTTTCATTGAATAGTTACCGTTCATTTTTATAGGTTGATTGATCATTGACGACTACCCTCCTATGTTTCACCTTCGGTGTTTGAAACTATTTTGAACTCCCTACCATGATTTTCGATTGTTAAACTTTTGCTATACCTACCTGTTTTGATCTTCATTTCCGATCTGTTGATAAACAGTTTGATACCTCTCCGACCATCCGAAGGTCATTTAACCCTAATGTGTTTGACACATTCTATTAATTCATTACCCGTGCCGGATATAAATGTATCATCTGATATTACTCTGTTCTTGCAAAGTCTATTACTACACCTATGAGAACTCTGGTGATTATTAGCCATGGATATGACGATAATTTTGTCTCGATGTGAAATGGTTAACGGAGCATGATGATGCTGATAATTGAGATTCGATATGCCTCATTTTGACAGTTATACGATGTTCGTATTACCGATGACTCACAACCTACCTGCCACTTATGCTAAATAGGTAAACAAGACTCCAACACCTTGAATTGTTCGATTATCTATCTCCACACTTTGATGAACCATGTACTTGACCTTGATATATGAACTATCCGTCTGGCTTGGCGACTGTACTCATCCTACGAATCCGTTCACTTTTGACATATTCGATTTTGAGGTCTTTAAGTTATGGATTGGCTGGCCCTCATACGCTGCCAGGGACTACCGTATCTAATTTGTGACCTTTAGTAATATGTTTCATCCCACTTTCGTTATGGTAACCTTTAACCGCTCCAATCTGTTAAGCTTAATGCTGTTATGGAAACATTCACCTCGGTCTCATTTGATTGATGATTGTCCCTTGACACTTATTTGTATCCACTCTTAAGAAAACTTTAGCATTGGAAATTTGTTGTGCAAATTTTCTGGTGTTCGATGATGGAACTCTTGGGTTTCCTTTCCGGTTGGGAAGTAGAAGGAAAATTTGAACCAATCCCGGTTGACGGATCATGATGCCATAGAAGTTGAGAAATTGGATAAGATGATGGAATATAATTTTGTTCACCTCGGTGTTTCATTTTGAATACCCTGTTAGCTTGTGAAGAAGAAAGAGAAAACTTTGGAGTATTGACTATCGTAAACCTAATCGTATCACTACCATTACCACCTTTCAAATCAGCGTATCAATGATTGATTTTATCTTTGTAAACTCCGTACCAGACGACCTCTGTGGATGATTGAAGGACTGAAGAAGCAACCACAAGAACTTCTAAGAAGGGAGATGACAAACTGAGAATAACCACCGGGAAGTATTTCAGTTTTATGCACAAAGAGGAGCATGTAAATCATCTTGTAAAAGGACCCTTATTCTGGAGGAAACAGACTTTATTGGCACCTAGAGATTGTAGCAGACAACACTACCATGCATCCGGCGATGACGGCAGTTTGAGATGGCTGAAGACCTGTCAAAGACACGCAGTCTTGCTTCTCTATTCGTCTTAGTTGTACTAAGAGGAATTGAGAGCAGAAGCAGACTAGCGAACGGAAGAATACACAGTGACCATACCGGAGATTCACGTTACTACACCACAGTTCCAAGAGGAAGTGCCGAAGGCTTGAGGGACCAGACTCGAGTTATATTTTCCCTTTCCACCCTATGATCATACGATAGACTGCATGGACTTGGAAGAAGTTTAAGATCATGTATTTGAATGGACGATAATTCTGAAGCGAACGTTTGTGTTTGGAAGAGTTGATTTTGTGAAGAGTGAAGCTATGGATGACGTTATTCATTTCCTCTTGACCTACTCAATTTCCGTTAACTGATGATAGGACCCCTTGAATGAGTTATGTTCTCTGTTAGTAATTCCGCTTGGTGTTCATTCTGCGAATGCTGGACGATGGATTTGTTATGAGAAATTGACGAATGATGAACGATTTGATGCTTTTATCGATATACCAAATTTTGATAGACATTCTGGGACTTCCGTTTTTCTCTTAGTTATGGTGTTTGATTTTGATGACCTCTGAGACTGTAGAAGTACTAGGTGGATTAAGATAGGTGGTTTTGATTACGACTTGAGATAAAGTATGATCATCATGAAGGCATATTTATGTGGTGCTAGTATTATGACGCCTGATCAACGTGATAATACTTACACCATATAACGTGCACTCATTGTGGCCATAGGATGTCTTGGGGGAGTACCAAAGAAGTTTAGAATCTGAATCTCCGTAGGATTATCTGTGATTAGTGAGACGTTAGGTTCATCCTATCTATGCGTATACTCTGCTTTCGTTCATTAGATATCCGGATGAGTTTGGACTCTCGTTCTGCATTCTGTTGACCTCAGTCATATATCTTAAACTCTTTGTAGAACTCTCTACTGATGATACAGTTAATCTGATTTGAAATTCTGTTCATATTCCATGTAAGCTTTTCAGAAGATCCACCCATCATCCATTTATGTTTTATGGTTCTTTGAATCCGAATCAACCCAATTTGTCTCCTTCTGAGGAATCTGAACCCACCTTATTTTGATCGAGTCATGAGAAACTTTTGGACTGAAGATCTTTTGGAGGAACCTCCTCGGGCATGAGAAGGTTGTGACGACTTTTTTTTTTCGATTTGCTACGACTTCGTCTTACCGTGCAACTTCAAATTTCGAGGACGAAATTTTTCTGTTAGAGGGGAAGAGTTGTAAAACCCTCAAATTCAAAACATGTAAATTACCCAAAATGCCCTCTAATTTTAAAGTTTTGAGAAGACGTTGAATAAACTAAGACATTACACTCCGATTTTGACCTAAGTATTTAATTCGTTAATATTTGATCAAATAAACGTTATAAGAATATTAACCGAAAGTATAAACTAAATAAAAGTGTACAAGATTTAAAAAGTTCCCTAAGACCTAACACTATCACACGTTTTGCTAAGTTCAATCCCACAAATTTAACTTTCCTATCACATCCGATTTATACCTTCAATTTCGGCTTTAATATAGTACCTATAACTGACAATGAATGATACAGTCAAACAAATTAAATTCATTTATTAACCTACCAAAGTAGAGTCACGCTCTCCTTATTTTTAGTCATAAAACGTTTTTTTCTTTCCTCTCCCATGCCTTCATACGACAAACCACAATAAACACAAAACCCTAAACTCTTCCAAATAAAAAATATGCGGCTGCTATCTCCTTGTTTCCTCTCCTGTCGATCAGGTGCAGCAGCCAAAGGAGGCACTTGATGATATTATTCGTGACTTTGGGAAGCCATTCGAAGGGTGGCTTGGATTCGACCTAGTGTTGGTCGTGGTGTCGCAACAGGTTCGAGAAGTTTTGCTCGTGGGGTTCTTGTGTTATGTTCTTCGTCCTTCATATCCGACCAAAGGTACTCCATGTCGTCGATGTGTTTTCTTGTTCAATCGAATCATTAATATACGAAAGTGTATAAAATATGAAGACTTAATATAACATGTTATCATCTCACAAATATGATCGTGACTTCCATTCGAATGCTTATACGATATAATGATAAGAAAACAAAGAAGAATAAATGAGAAAACATGTATATATGTGGATTAAAGTTTGGGTGAATAGGATTTCAGGTGTTATATATATGGGGCGTACATATGTAAAATAAAGAAAATGGTTAGAATGAGGATAGAACTAATGTTTTTAAAGTTGTGATTTTATGTAAGCGTGAGTATGGTCTGGTCAGGTGGTTACAAAGTCTGGTGTATGATTTTATGTGTGTCAGTTTGGTTTCGAATGGGGCTGAAGTATGGGGCTCCTGGTTGGGTTTTTGTGGGTGTCGATTAGGGCATGTTGGGTTGTTTGTATGGGGCGCAAAAAGGTAGGGCAAGACATGGAAGCTAGGGTCTAAACGTTGGGTCTTTTACTGTTGTTGTGTCTAGTTATTTGACTTTGGGTTATGCATGGATGGTCTCGTGTGTGGGTGATTTTAATGTCAAGTGTTGTGATTTTGAAATGGAGTCTATTAGTGGTTCTAGCTTGCATGAAATACGAATAAGTGAGGTGGTCACAGTGTGTCAATTGGCTGTTGACACAAGGATTTAATATAGGGCATAAGGGTTGAATGAGTTAGGCTTAGTTGCATGAGATAATTAACGAAGTGATTAAATATACAAATATGAGAATCTCTATATAATTATGTAACTTACTCTTTAGACCCTAAACTTTGATATGTTGGCAATAAATTAATTATAATAAACCCTAAACTACTTTAATTGTCATTCTAACTCTTAAATATTTTAATTGTTAAAACCTTAAAGTATTAAATGTATTAAATGACTATTTCGGGAAATTGACTAACTATAGAATCTTACTAAATATAGAAAATTTCTTAAAATGGTTGACCTACTTAAAGAGGAAAGCTGCTATAAAAGGAAAGTTACAAAAAAATGGAAAGCCGACTAAAATAAGTAATCTAATTTAAATAAAGTTATTAATTAGACGGTCATGAATTCGTGTAGATTCGCTGAAGATGGAGTTGACTTCCGACCTTTATGTTCTGTTGTGTTTTCACTTGCGGTATAAGGTACAGATATTCTGACCTTTCTTGTAAGGTTTCTCATGATCTCTTTCATATTCTGATCCGTTAGTTTCTGAACTGATGCCATTGCTATGATTCCCTTTGCTTGAACCTTCTCTGTTGATCCTATTTGATATGACCTCTGTTGTGAACCTATGTTATGAAAACCTTTCGAATTATACCATGGAAATGTTTTGAGAAAAGCCATTTTAAAAAGGATGTTTATAAATGTTACTAACTTTTATGAAAACTATATTTCGAAGACTATCTTTATAAAAATCGTTTTGAAAGATTGTTTTATGAAAACCACTTTAAAGGATCGTTTTATGAAAATCATAAATAAAGGATTGTTTAAAATGGACTTTTGATAGAAACTATTGAAATGAACTTTTGATATGAACCTTGACTTGATTACTTAATATGAACCTTGATCTGGTAAACTCTGATTTGGACCTTGGGCATTACATCTGATATATCTGTTATGAACCATCTGTTATGAACCCATTTGATATGGACCTTTTGATATGACACTCTGATTCGATATGATATCTGACTCTTAGTTTGATACCCGAGCCACCTTTCTGTTACCTAGCCAGGAAGGTAACCTGGCCGTGTCTGTGATGCACCACTGGCATGACTCCTGTGTGGGGGAGTGATTTCTCACACCGTCCCCATTCGATTATGATATGCGCATTACTTTGATTATGGATTATATATGTTTCTGGGGGGCGTATGGATGCATCCTAGATCTGTTCTGTTTAGTGGATTTAACATGATATGATATGAATTCTGTTCTGGTGACTGGTACTGTGTGCAATACATGCCTTTCACATATGTCTGGGAGTTAGCTACTCCATTTGAAGAATGAGGACACCCCTCATATTATCTGATTATCTGAGAGGTCTCCCCTCTATATGATTATGAAGATTATGGTTATGATATGATATGATCTGTTTCTGGGCTCATGGTGGATTACTATCCCTTTCTCTTTCCCTTATACTTATTCATTGACTTAACCCTTGAACCATATTACATCTGTTTGACCTTTGTTTCTGTTATTCTGTACTATTCTCTATTTCTGTTTATTATCGTTATATCTGTTCACTGGGCTTTTTAAGCTCAGCCGCACGTTTTCTTTTCGTGTGCGGCAGGTTATAAGCAGGATGACTGGTTGGGTATGAGTGAAGAGACTTTTGGACTTAGAAGACCTTGACAGTTATTCTGAAGTAGAAGTCATTAGAAGGATTGCATTCGCAGACTTAGTATTTAGTTTTGATTCATTCCTGACCTTGTAATGTTAGTATTTCTATTGTAACCTTTGGAAGTTATTGTATTACTATTGAAGTATGCTTTGTTTGATCTGATATGAAACCATTAACGTGACATCTTTACCCTTGCCGGGTTGGGGTGTTACACATGAACACTAAGATCTTTATTGATAATCAAAGTACTATGTGTATTGTTAAGAATCCTGTTTATCATCAAAGGACAAAGCATATTGAGATTCGACACCATTTCATAAGAGATGCTTATGAGAAGCATCTTATTCAGGTGGTTAAGATTCACACAGATGATAATGTGGCTGATTTGCTAACCAAGGCTTTTGATGGACCAAGGTTTAAACATTTGGTGGTCCATATTGGGATGGTAAATCCCTAGATACTGAGCTTAAGGGGAGGATTGCAGCTTCAGGGGAGGATGAAGCTTAAGGGGAGGATTATTCTTGTTGTTGTTGTATATCTTTCTATTTTTTTTCTTTCTTTTTCTTTTGGTGTGTTTCTTTTTTCTTAGTTAAAAAAAAATAATAAAAAAAAATAAAAAATAAATAAAAAATTGTATATTTTGTGTGCTAATAAGTTGGTTTTGAGTAACACCTTGCAGGTACAGTGTTGGTGTTTACACCTACACAATAAATGGTGCTCAACTCACCATGTCTCATAGACAAGAAAGAGTTGACTCACCATGAGGGTACGGCTCTGGTGTGATAATCAAATCCGTTGATAGCTGTAATAGCTTGCTCAAAGCTATAGGGTATTTCAACTCACCCATGATTCAGTTCTGAGAGTTGAAAATGGTTCTCAATTCACCATGGATGTAACCCTTTATGGGATCCAAAGAATTGGCTAGTCCACAAAAGTATGGTTTGTGGTAAAGACATTTGGTATCCATATTTGGTATTCAATTCACCAAGGTTTGCTTTAACCTAAGAATTGACTAGTCCTGAGCAAACGGCTACAGGTAAAGACAAGTCAAATCCGTTTATAGTTGCTGATTTGCTAATAAATCAGATGGTTATCAGTGTACCATGGTCTAACAAACCTAAACATTGGCTACTCCAGTAGTGATGACTATTGGTAAAGAAACATCAAATCCATTAATTTTCAATGATTCACCTCTCACAGGAGTTAACACACCTGGATGTGATGAGAATAGTATGAAACTTAAGTGATTTGATGTACATCTAGTCATAGTAGCAGCCAAGTTCAAGTGAATGTCATGGTGACCAGTATACATGTTTTGAAGAAGATTTCCTATTCCTGCTGAACTATTGAGGTTGCTGCTGGATGCTATAGAGGTTGGAATCTTGCAAGTTATGGATGTTGCTGCTGGTTACTACTTATTGCTGCTGCTAAGTCGCAGTCCTCAAGCCTGAGAAGTTAAAGCTCTATCACATTGGAATCTTACAGGTTAACCTAGTCAACCTCAAGATTAGGGGAGGATTGTTAGGATCTCTGGGAAATAAGGGTTTCTCAGTGATGGGAGGATTGTTGGGATTCATGAGAAATAAGGAATTTCTCATTGCTGCCGATAGTAATGCTGGTTCCTGCCGATAGTGTTGCATTGCTGCTGCGGTTGGTTCCTGCCGATAGAATTGTTTTGTTTCTGCCGATAGGGTTTATTGCTGCGGATAGTTATTATTTGTTATCCGTAGGTTTAGAAAGTTTGTTAGATTTATTTTTAGAAGAGATTGCTGTTTATCTCTTCACACGTTTTCTTGTAAGACAGGTTAGGGTTAGGGTTTCTTATCATTATAAAAGAAACATCCCGTCCATGAGATTAATGTACCTTTAACCTTTAACGATTTACAATATCCAATATCATCATTCTTAGTTTATAGTCTGATCCATAGAGGATCATTGTCGTCTAGAGTTTTCTTCTTTATTATACTTGTTGTTTAGTTTTCACATAAACACTTGTATTCCATACAGAGGTTCTTGTTTAACCAAGCTCAATCAAGCTCGAAGTACTCGATCCTACATTTCTGCACAAGAGCTAGTTTAACAGTTAGTTAATCCCACATATAGTTGCAATAGTTGTTAATCTAGCTTAATCTCATCATATAATAGCTTATTACATCAATATCAGTTAACTAGGATCAATCTAATTTGGATTTGGTCAAAATAGTTAAAACAAAAAAAAGTCCAAATCACTACATTCTGCACTATCAGTTGCTTTTCTCAGCTTTTTCTTTTGATTTTATCTGCTTATTCAGTTGGTAATTTTGCATGATTTTTGTTTTTATCATTAGCTTGCTAGTTAGTCTTTATCTGTTTTTGTTTTATTCTGAATATGTAGCTTATTTACCAGCTTATTTCCTGTCTGCAAGTATGCCCTTAATTCTGATCTCAAACCTGCTCAGTTTTCATGTTTTTATCCCATCTGATCTAGCCTCCAATTAGGGTAGCTATTGATTTCAACTTTTGGACATTTTCAGTTTGTGGGTAGCTTATAGTATGAGCTTTTAGCTTGTGCTTTTGGATTCCCCAGATTTGCTCTTTCCTGGCTTATTGATCAGCCTGAAGTAGGCTGATAAGCCCTTTCATTTCTGTCCAATTTGTGAACCTGTTCAGCAGTTTATTTGCTTATTCCTTCTACTTATTTGTAATTTTTCAGTTGTTTTAAGTTTAATATAGTATGTTAATCAGTTCCTAAGCTTTTTGTAATTTTTAGTTAAGTTTTGCTTACTTTTAGCTTATTAGCAAACTGCTTATTTGCCCAAAACAGCTTTTTAGGGTTAGATAAGCTTTGCTTTTATTTTTCCTAGCTTTTAAATAAAATTTTAGAATTACCCTGAATTTTTCAGATTTTTCTGTTGTCAGTTTCTATTTTTAATCTTTTAATTAATTTAAATTAGTAATTAAATCATAATAAATAGAATAATAATCAGAAAAATATAATTTTAATTTTCAAAATTTTCTTTTATTAAGTAGAATCTAGGAAAAATATAATTATCTCTGTAGACCTTAGAAAAATAAAATATAAAATAAGTGATAGTTTCTATTTAATAGATTTTATCTTTTTAATTTTTTTTAATTAAGCAATTTTCATTTTTATAATTTTCTTAGCTTCTTTTCACCTCATAATATTTATAGAAAAAGTTTTAGATTTTTCTTTGTTCATTTAGTATTTATTATAAATTAAAATAGTTTAAAAAGTAATTAAATAGTAATAAATTAATAATAATTAAATAAATAGTCAAATAAATATTTTTATTTTTCCAATAATTTTCTTTTATCATTTGGATTCTAAAAATATAATTTTCACATCCGCGGGATTTATATTGGTCAGAATTCACGTTTTATTTCGTACATTTACGTAAATTTAAATTAAACGTACGCGTCTTTAGATTTTAGACGTTTCTAAGTATTTTGCTTTCACGTATTTGTTCTTATAGCTTGTTTAAGCTATTTCCTTTTATATTTCATTAGTTTAATCACTCACAACCTTTTCCGTTCAATTATCACCCGATCACAAATTTGTTTTATTACAGTTTACACACCTCGCTGGGACTTAACGACCCGGGGATACACTAACTCCTTGGATAATTGCATTGTACCCTAGATTGTTTGAATCTTGTTGACCATTAATTTGGTCAATATTAGTTGACCGTTTGGGAGGCGATCAATGATCCTTCCTTCGAGGGTGGCCAAATGACAATCGTAGGGTCCTCCGGCATCGCGGACAGAGTGCGAAGCAGAAAGGGGACAAGTGCAAGGCCTTCGAAGGCTACCCCCAAGAGGAAGTTAAACATCCCTACTCCTACATCAAGGACCACAAAGCAAAAGACTTCTCATGGGAAGGCGATCATGTACTCGACCGAAGAAGTCACTGATGATGATGACATCCATGGTAAGTAAAAATTTCTGTAATTCCCCCTTTCTTAATGTGCTCCGTATCTGATGGATGTGTTTTATGCAGGATTGCCGAATACCAAAGAGCTACCAAATGCACTCACCTGCCATCTACTGGTTGAGAATGTTGCTCCTCCTAAATGGAGGAGAACTCTGAGTGATATGTCCATTGAGAAGCTTTGTGACTTGCACGACAAAAGCTATACAAGACAAGCCATGCTGGATAATCATCTCAACACCCGAACAAGGGATTTGATTGGTATGGTGAAGGATGCCAAGGAAGAGGTAGCTGTGATTGTTGCTAGGGAGAAGAACAGGGAAAGTCAGTATGCGGAACTAGAGGCTAGATGTGATGCGGCTATGTTGGATTTCGAAAAGAATCCTCGGTATGAAGCCCTTCGATCCAAGATTGACAACCTTGAAGAACAATTGAAAGAGGCTCAAGCGGAGTGTGGTAGACTGAGGATGGAGGAGGCTAAGGTTTCTGGTTATAAGACACAAGTTACTACACTTGAGTCTAAATGTGCCGGTCTAGAAGCCGAAAGGGCTAGGTTGGTGGAGCAGGAGATCAAGCTACATGAGGAGTTAGATGGACTAAAACTCCAATGCAAAAACTTGAAGAAGGACAGAGCTGAGGTGGTGTCGAAGGTTGTTCCTTATGTTGCAATGGAATTGTACCACAGTGATGAGGTGGGGGAGATAGTTGGGAAGTTGGTGAACGGGCCATTTTCTATGGTAAATGCACGACGTTGGAAGAAATCGCAGAGACCAAGAAACCAGTGGTCTTGTCGGAGGTACCTTACTACCGCCCAACGTCCGAGCAGGAGTATAACGATGTTGGCAACGCGTACACTTCAGCAGAGTACCCTTTCCTCACCGAAGCAACCAAGGACCCCTCAGCCTCAATAGAAGATCTGTTGTCAAAGAAACCAAGAAAAATTCAGCCTCCGTCTCCAACCAAGAAGACCGCATCTGTGAAGCCTCCGTCTCCATCACATCAAGAGGATCCAAAGTCCTCGAAAAATGCATGAAGGCTGCCGTGTTGGTAGTAATTTGGCCTCAAGGGTGGCATGCACCCTTTGAACAATGTCCCATGATGCTTAATAGGCCTGTGCCTATGTGTTGAACAATTTATCTCTTTTGCTGTCTGGGCTTCGACCCATATGTTAGACAATTGCTTTGATGTTTACTGTTGGCTTATGACTATATTTAGCCTTATGAATGCCAGTCAGGGGACAATGTCCCGCTTTTGATATCATGCTTATCTTCTCTTACGCTTATGTATAAACGTAAAGATACAACCTAAGGTTATAACCTTATTGTGTGTATTTTGGACCAAGATTTTTAGCAATCGTATAATTTGATTGCGACAGAGGGGCGCGACCCACTCTGTCTTTATCCTTAAGATACAAAGGGCTTAGAATACCCTAAGTCTTTTAGGAAAGTTAATGTGAATTATGATGGATGTGATGTGTATACAAGACATGTGTCCTGATTCATCCTTCGACATTGAAACTTGTAAAGTACTTGGCTGAACAAATCTTTGTTGTATAGAACGAAACAAGAGATTTTGAGGGAAATATGTTATATCATTAATTGGGTAGGGAGAATTACATCATTTTAAGAAATGAACACTAGGACACCTACCATTAATGCTTCTTTCCCAAACGAGAAGAATGCAATACATGAATTGAAAACAAGCTAAGTGTTTTAAAAGTGGTAAGTTTCATATGTAAAACTTACGAAAGTTAGCATCATCCCAAGTCCTATCCGTGACTTATATGCTTTGTTGTTGTAGGCTTCCGAATGTCGTAGGGTCCTTCTTATGTAGGCCCTAGCATTTCCTCCTTCTCAACTTTGCTTACGTTGTTTAGCCGAAGGATATATTCCTATGTGCCTGCAGAACCCGGGGTAGTTCGTCTACCCATCCATGATGGTGTTGTCCTAACCTTTTCTCGATTCCGTTCACAATGCCTTTGTCAGTGGCTTCACCTTGTCTGTTACTATGAGGATGGTATACAGAAGTGAACGTCTGTTGAATGTTTAGTCCGTCGCAGAAAGCTGGGAATGCTCCTTCGGCAAATTGTTTCCCGTTGTCGGAGATGATTATATGAGGGACTCCAAATCGACAGATTATGTGTTCCCATACAAACTTTTCCACATGCCTTCCTGCTACTGATGCCAAAGGCTTGGCTTCGACCCATTTGGTGAAGTAGTCTATGGCTACCACCAAGAACCTTACTCCTCCTTGAGCTACTGGTAAGGGTCCGACTATATCGATTTCCCACTGGCGGAAAGGCCATATAGTCATTACGGAGGCCATGTCTTGCTCTGGTGGTCTTGGAACTTTGGAGTGAATCTGACATGCCATACACTTTTGTATTATATCTGCTGAATCTTTGTCCATTGACGGCCAATAATATCCAAGTTCCATTATCTTCGAGACAATGGAGCGAGCACCTGCGTACAATCCGCATGATCCTTCATGTACCTCATAGATTATCCTCGAGGCTTGCTTTGGGCCCACACAATGAAGCCATGGGGATAAGAAGGACCGTCTGTAGAGATTATCCCCAATGAGCCTATATTAGGGAGCTTTGACCCTGAATTTCCTTGCAAGCTTATGATCTTCAGGCAGGATACCACTGAACAAATACTCGCATATCGGAGTCATCCAATTGGGGCTTTCGTCAGCTATGATGTCAGATTCTTTACTTTGTTTGATTGACCTTTCGGCCAATACTTCCACTAAAATGAAGGAGGCTTCGTTTGCTTTCTTGTTTTGGTTTCTGCGAACATGTGCTATCTCATAGGACTCGAAACCATGAAGGAGTTCTTTAGCTTTATCCAAATACTGTTTGATGGTGGGCTGCATTGCTTCGTAAGAGCCCTTGATTTGGTTGGCGACTAGCTGCGAGTCAACAAAAATGGAGAGGTCACGAACCCCCATGTCCTTTGCGAGTCGGAGGCCAGCTAGCAAAGCTTCGTACTCAGCATCATTGTTTGTAGCCTCGAACTCAAAACGTGATACATAAGTGTACTCTTTTCCTTCCGGACTAACTAGCATTAGACCTGCTCCCGAACCATCGGAGCTTGAGGCTCCGTCTGTGTACAATTTTCACCCCTCCTTCGTCTTTGGGGGCTTCTCCTTTGGGATTTCCTTGTCTTGACTAGGTCCAAAAGGTGTTTCAGCAAGAAAGTCTGCAAGTATCTGACCTTTGACGGAGTTTCGACCCTTGTACTCTATCTCATGCTCTCCCAGTTCGATAGCCCATTTGGCTACCCTGCCTGATTTCTCAGGCTTCAACAGTATCTGCTTAATCGGCTTGTCAGTCAATACCGTAATGGGATGAGCTTGAAAGTACCTTCGAAGGTGCCTTGCAGCGTAAACCAAGGCTAGGATTAGCTTTTCAAACTTCGGATAATTTAATTCAGCCCCTTGCAGGACCCTGCTGACGAAGTAGATTGGGACTTGCTTCTTTTCCCTTTCTGCCAAGAGTACAACACTGATGCTTTCGAAGGATGCCGCGATGTACATGAATAACACTTCGCCTTTGATTGGGGCTGTAAGTGTTGGTAAAATTTCCATGAACTCTTTCAGCTTCTGAAAAGCGGCTTCTGCCTCACAACTCCATTGAAAAGTCTTTTTGTCTGTACACCCCTTGAGTGTTTTGAAAAATGGCAAAGATCGATCCGCGCCTTTTGACAGGAACCTGCTAAGTGCTGCGAGCTTCCCGTTTAGGCTTTGTACTTCTTTCAACGACTTCGGAGCTTGTAGATCAGTGATGACTTTGACCTTCGAAGGGTTAGCCTTAATCCCTTGCTTCGTTATCAGATGTCCCAAGAATTGTACTTCTTCCATGCCAAAGGAACACTTCTTAGGGTTAAGCTTCATGTTGATTGCCCTCAATTGATCGAAGGTTTCCTGAATGTCGGAGAGTAGGGCTTCTTCAGTCCTACTTTTTATTACCATATCATCAACGTAGGCTTCCAAGTTCCTCCCTATTTGCTTGTGGAAGGCTTTGTCTACCAACCGTTGATAAGTTGCCCCTGCGTTCTTCAGACTGAAGGGCATTTTCTTGTAGCAATAGACACCCTTTCTTGTGTAGAAGGCTGTCTTTTCCTCATCTTCCTCCGCCATTTGTATCTGGTGGTATCCTTTGTAGGCATCCAAGAAGCATTTCAAATGAAACCCCGAGAGGGATTCGACCTTCCAATCAATTTCTGGCAGAGGGTAGCAGTCCTTTGGGCAAGCTTTGTTGATGTCGGTGAAGTCGACACACATTCGCCACCCTCCGTCGCTCTTTTTTACCATAACTGGATTAGCTACCCAGGTTAGGTATTTTACTTCTATAAGTATTCATGCTCGCACAAGTTCATCCACCTCTTTGCAAGCGGCTGCGTTCCTTTCAGGTGTCAGGCTTCGTCGCTTCTGCTTAATTGGTTCAATGTGCTTGAACTCATTAAGCTTATGCTCTGTGCCGAAGGGCTTGCCATCGATCATAAGTGTCCTGGGGACCCCTGTCATGTCTGAGTACGTCCATACGGAGATATCCTTGTTGGCTTTGAGTAGCTTCTCCAGATCTGCCTTGAAGTTGGCAGGGAGTTGCTTTCCGATTACCACCGTTTGCTCTGGATAGAGCTCATTTACCACAATGCATTCTTCGACATCTGTACAACTTAGAATGGCCTTCGGAGGCTCTTCCGGACTTTCTTTGATCTTTTTGCCAGCATCTCCTGCCTTTCCCTGGTTATAACGAGAAAATACGGTTCCTATCCCATAAGGTGTATGGAATTTTACCGCTGCGTGTATGGTGGAGACTACAATACCCATCTTTTGCATGGCGGTCCTTCCTATCAACAAATTGTAGGGAGAGCCGGACCTTATGATAGCGAATGTGAGGGTTTTTGTCCTTGCGAGCTTGCCTTCTCCGATTGTTATGTCCAATCTTACTTCTCCCAGAGGCCACAAATGTTCACCGGAGAATCCTACCAAAGGTATCTTCGAGTCAACCCGTTGCGACCTGATCGAAGGCTTGAGCTTAAGGAAACAATGCTCGTATATGATCTCGCAGGAGCTTCCGCAGTCCATGTAGGCTCTATTCACTTCTCGGTTGGAAATTAAGACTTTGATGACCACTGGGTCGTTCGAAGGGATTTGTCCTGTAATAGGGGGAAATGTCACCTCTCCTACTCCGTTTACCTCCTGCTCCGTCACCTTTCTTTTTAAACTGGCTTCGCCCCAACGAACCATGAGTATTGGGGCTTCGGGAGGAGTAGTGTCTTTAGCCAATTGAGTGTCGGACATTTTTTCCTTGCCATTCTTTATACCCTTCATCAAATGTGCCAATTATCCGGACTTTATAGCTTCTTCTATCTATTTCTTTAGCTCCCTGCAACTGTTCGTATCATGACCATAGTCTTCATGGAAGTGACAATACTTGCTTGTATCCCTATTTTTACCCTTGCTTGTCATGCGAGGGGGTGCTTCGAAAGCTTTAGCAGCCCTCTCCGTTGCGAGTATTTCCTTCGGAGACTTAGTTAGGCTTCCTAGCAAACCGTGGTTGGGACCTTTGTTGTACGGAGAAAACCTGTCTCTGTTTTTGTTCTTGTTCTTTGATCCTTCCCACGTAGAATGCTTCGAAAACTTTTTTCTATCCATCGGAGCACCATTGGTAGATACTTCCTTTACTTCAATCCAGGTATATGTCTTTTCCATTAACCCCTTGTAAGTTGTTGGAAGGTCAGTAGACAAGAATTCCACCAAACTTTGATTTCGCAGGCCATGTACGAAGCCAGAGATACGCTGATCTTCATGTAGACCCAAAATCTGCAAAGCTTCATCGGTGTACCTAGTGACGAAAGCCCTTGTGCTTTCGTTCTCCTTTTGTTTAATATTGTGCACCTTCAGATGGGTCCTTGTGAACTTCTTTTGAAGATTGAAGTGTGATCAAAACTTAGCCTTGAGATCATTGAGGTTGACAATGCTGCCAGGCTTTTGCCCATTCCACCAAGTACGGGCAGAATCCCTTAGGATGTATGTAAACATATGACAGGCTACAGGCATGACCCACTTTTGCATCTTAATGGCCCCTTCGAACAAATGTAAGAAATTGTCTGGATCCCCCTTCCCATCATAAGTCCCAATATGTGAAGACATTTTCAACCCATCAGGCATGGGTAGTCTTCTATCTACCTAACAAAGGGTGTAGCCGAACCCATGGGGTCCGAATATAGGCAATTATAGGGTGGTGCATACATAGGAACAACATTATATGGATTATGGTTTGGGGGTACTCCCATAGGAGTTTGGCTAGGGTAGGACTGATAAGATGTGTTCATGCCGAACGGATAACCGTTTCCCATGGCATACGGAGGGTATACCGTAGGATGCCCAAAGGGTATGCTCCCATAAGGTTGAGGGAGACCTGGGTTATTAGGCTGCCCATTTACTGGAGGATATAAACCTTGAGGGTAAGACTGAGTTTAGAACGAGGGGTACATACCATTGGGAGGAAGATTTTCTCCCATATTAATTGTAGGCGGATTGCCTTCTACGCCTGATGCGTGAGAAGGCTGCAACAGAACCCCTGTTTCAGTTCTCCCAAGATGAGCTGCTAACAAAGGAGGTAGATTCACCCCCGTCCCTTCCCTTCGTTGGCTCCTCCCATTGGAACCTTCGGCAACCGCTCCTTCTCTCCTAGTCGAAGCCCTCTCCGGGACTCCTTCGAACCCAACGAACCTTCTACTTGGCCTTCGACCAACTGTTGACCCTATCCTTAGGGCCGAGAGTGTTGCTCCTTGCGTCGGAGGCCTAGGCTCCATTTCCATCTCTTCCTCATAGTCATCACTTGAGTATTCCAACTCCCTTCGCATCTCAGTGTTCCGAACCTGCCTTCTGCGAGCCCTTAAAAGGGATTCCAACGCTTCGTGGTTGGCTTCGACAAAGGCTGGGCTGATAACAGGCTCCAGATTGGCTGGTGTCGAAGCATGATGGTTGGGTGTTATTTCTGGGTGAGAACGTGTTGTGAACGTGGAAGTGGTTATTGGGGGAAGATTGTTGGAGTCGTTAATTGGTATTAGCGCCAAGATTGAGAAACCCGGAGGGGGAGTATCTTCTCTCCCTTGATCCATGCCGGATATATAGTGAAAGTAGTTGGTTGGTTATAAGCTTGGAAATAACGAGACCAATTGTAGCGGTCCCACGGATGGCGCCACTGATTGTACAATAAATTGCACGACCAGGCCTTCGACGATTATCAAAGGATATATGGGGTGTTGAGGTTGCGCCAAGCTTGTTCTTAACCTGAAATAAGAAATACTAAAACACTACGTTAAGTGATTGCGCAGGGGTTGGACCCGGCGAACCACCTCCGGCGTGCGAATAAGTATGTGATATGATAAGTTGGTAGTGAAATGAGAGAGTCTAGTTTTTCATACCATTTTTCTTGCCCGTCTAATCTATATATAGGGGAGGAAATAGGCCTTAGAGAGCTCTTGCATATAATTCAGAGATCATGGGGGCGTCCCATGATTTGTGGTAACCGCCAGGGCTTTGTGACCTACGATCTCATCCTTGGCGGGAAATCCTAAGGGAAGAGGGAACGTGGGTGTTACTAGGTCAAGATGGTTCTCCGTTCTAGTTCTTTCGAAGGAGATACCCCGAAGGGCTTAGGGCTTCGATTGGCGGATTCCCACTTGGTAACCACTTCATAGATGAATGGTTTTACGCCAATGAAACGTTTTAGGAGATTGACCTGGGCCTTCAAAGAGAAGGCTTCGTACAGGATCGAAGGGGAGTCCTTCGACCCGTTCGGAGGGTACATCATCAGAAAAGATTTATTAAGTCGGTCAAATCGAAACCCTAAGCATTATCTTTTAAATCTCAATTAGCTTTACCAAACTCACTTTCACTCATTAACGACCATAACCCAGCATTCTAATCAACTTTTCTTGCTCATTATGGCTACTTTGGAATTTTACGACAAGTACAACATGGTTGCATTCTTGGAGAAAATAGAGGGTAGTGATGAATTTCATCAGATAGTAGATTTCCTTAATTCTAGCCACATCAGGTATGCTCTCACTGTGAATTCTACTATTTCTGTCTCTCAAATCAAACAGTTTTGGCAGACTGCTACTGCCAATACACTTGATAATGGAGACAAAGAGTTAAATACAATAGTGGATGGCAAAACCATAATCTTACTGAGTCATCTGTTAGGAGACATCTCAAACTAACAGATGATGATGGTATTAGTTACTTTCCAAACACTGATATTTTTGAAACTCTATCCAGGATGGGGTATGTGTCCAATTCTGATAAACTCACTTTTCAAAAAGGACACTTTGCCCCTCAATGGAGATTTTTCATACATACCATCTTACACTGTTTGAGTTCTAAGAAAACCTCTTGGGAGCAATTCAGTAGCAATATTGCAACTGCTCTCATTTGCTTAGCCACAAACAGGTCTTTCAATTTTTCTAAACTAATTTTTGATGGTATGGTAAAAAGTGTGGATAGCAAATTCAAGTTTTTAATAACATGAGATAGCAAATTCAAGTTTTTAATAACATGAGAATCCACATTTTTAATAACATGAGAATGGCTTCTAGGGGGTATAATGGGATAGAAGTACCACTATTTGATACTATGTTTGTTCAAAATCAAAATATTCAGGGTGACGGATCAACAATCCCAGTTGAGTCCCAACACACACCCATAAGTGCTCCATCTTCTTCACAACCACCTATCACACAAACCTATAGGAGAAGGAACAGACAAGAATCTGTGGTCCCTCAGCCCAGATCTCCTCCTCAAATCAATGTAGCAGATGAGGCTGTCCTTGACAGAATGGTGAGGGCTACCACTACTGCTTCTGGCTTAGAAGCTGGGCAGGTCAGTGGTAACATCAGTAAGACCCAACCCATGGCAACATCTACTGTATCAGGTTCTCTTGAACTTGGTTCAGGTGATGGACTCCCCAGCCACATGGATACTATAGGGGAAATGCCCCATGATTCACCTCTCCCAAGAGGTCACACAATTGGAAGTGATGAGGGCAGAGTGACACTTACTGAATTGATGGATATTTGTACACAACTAACAAACAGGGTTACTGGCTTGGAGGCAGAGTTGAAAGAGACAAAGAAACTCTATGGTGCTGCCTACACAAAACTCATCAAGAAGGTGAAGAAATTGCAGCACAGAGTCAGGTCCCTTAAGGCTAAGAGAAAGACAACTATTGTGGAGTCCTCAAGTTCAGATGAAGATGATGATGATGATGGTGATTTGGATGATTCTTCCAAACAGGGGAGGAAGAATGCTGAGACTCAGGGGAGACAGTCTACCCCTACAACCCAAGAGGATGTTAGTACTGCTTAACAAGTTAGTACTGCAAGTGTTGCTGTGTATACAAGAAGAAGTGCAGACAAAGGGAAAGGCATTATACAGGAATCTGAACCACCAAAGAAGGTCAAGAAAAGTATACAACTTCATATGAGCTTTGATGAACAAATGGAAAAAAGGATGCATGAAGAAGAACAAGCTAAGCTAGATGAAGAACAAAGAATTGCTAGGTTTCAGGTTGAACAGAAGCTCAGAAGTGAAGAAGAAGAGAGGTTAGCTCAAGAACAAGCTGATGCACTCTTAGCTCAGCAATTGTGTGAACAAGATAGAGCAGCTATTCCAGATGAAGAAATGGAAAATGCTCTCAACGAATTGATTGAGATGATAAAGAAGAATCAGAATAAAAAGATGGCTGCTGCAAGAAAACCTCCAACTCAAGCACAGATGATGAGATACATGAAGGAGTACTTGAAGAACCAAGATCATTGGACTGCTAGTTAACTAAAAGGCAGACCATTTGATGAAATTGAAGGATTATACTTCAAGGCTTACAAGAAGGTACAAGATTTCATCCCTATGGACACTGAAGAAGAAACAAAAAGTACAAAGAGGGCTGGAATTTCTTTGGAGTCAGAGTCTTCTAAAAGACTAAAGATTGATGAAGACATACCTACAACAGAAGAGGAAGAAGAAGAGGAGTTAACTGATGAACAACTACAACAGATGATGATTATTGTTCCAGAAGAAGGCATGAATGTAGAAGCTCTACAGGCCAAGTATCCAATCATTGACTGGGAAATTTATACTGATGACATAGGAAAGCTTTGGAAGATCATCAGAGTTGGAAATCATTCAGAGGTCTACCAACACTTTGATGATATGATCAATGTATTTGATAGAGATGACTTGGTGAAGCTGTTGACATAAATAATGCCTAAAAACATTATTCATATCTCTATGTTTTAATGATCACAAAATATAGACTCATTAAACATAAAATTATCAAATAAACAAGTATTTAGTTGTAAATATTCATTTCTACAACTTAATCACTTAAGGTATGAATAAATAAGTGCTTAATGCATTATATGATCAAAGGAACATTTTCTTAATAACTAGATTTTTTATAAAACATCAAAAACATTTTACATATTTTTGAAAAACATTTTTGGTATTAAATAAAATGTTTAATCTTTTATAAAAATATGAATTCAAATTTTTAACCAAAATCAGTTAAAATGTTCCAGAAAAACCTTCCCCACAAAAGGACAAATCTAGGCAACGGACACCTTGGGCGGCCCCCTTAATTTTACTAGGCGGCCCCCTTAAAATTAAGGGGACCGCCCCCTATTTAAGGGGGCCGGCCACGCTCCAGTAGGTCTCCAGCTGTCCAGTTTTTCTCCTATAAATACCCGCCTTCTCCTGGATTTTTACTCACCTTTTGCACACTGAAACTTTCTGTTTTAAATCACATTTCATATCTTCAAAAACCCTTTGATCATATAATCTTAAGCTTTGGTTTCTAAGTGATCCAAGCTTCCTCCATTCAAGTGCAAAAGAAGAATACTCCTTCAACAACTAGAGAAGAAGTATTGCAACTTAGATACCTAAGTTGTTTGTGTCATCATACATTTGTTTATAAGTTGTGTATTGTAGTTAGATAGTTGTGTGTATAATTGTTTGGGATAGGTTAGTGTGTAAGTAGAGAAGTTGTGTTGTAAAAGTGTGTAAGTAGTGAAGGTGTGAAGAAGTAGAAGTGTACATAGGTTGTGCTTAGTTGTGAAGTGTCGTAAAGAAGTAGTGAAGAAGTCATGAAGAAGTTGTGAAAAAGTTGTGAAGAAGTCGTGAAGAAGTCGTGAAGTAGTCGTGAAGAAGAAGGTGTGATTAAGTCGTGTTTAAGTTGTGAGATTGGTTCTAGCTACGATTAGAACTCGACATCTAGCTTTGTGTCGTTAAGCCGGTGTAAGCTAAAGTTGTGTAAGGTTTTCTCCGCCATAAGGGAGCTTGTTGACATAGTGAAGAAAACTCTCGAGTTAGGTGCTCGGGGAGTGGAGTAGGGCAAGGAAGGTGTCTTTGTAGCCGAACCACTATAAATCTCTTGTCTCTCGGTTAGATCTTTCCATCTCTAGCTTTCATTTCATTTTATTACCTTACTTGCATTACTTATTTATATTTACTTATATACATATTGTTCATATTGTTCAAGGAGTTAAGATCACATAAATTCGAATCTAAGTTTTAAAAAGTAAACAAAGTTTTCAAAATAAAATTTAAAAGGACATAAAACTATTCAACCCCCCCTTCTAGTTTTCCACAATTGGCATCAGAGCCAGGTTAAACAAGATTTTTAAAATTAACTGTATTTTAAAACTTGAAACGATCTATGGAATCTTTAAAATATTTAGAAGGGCAATCTATGTAAAGACCACCACTATTTGAAAGTGATGGTTTTCTTTATTGGAAAAATAGATTCGAAACTTATGTGAAATCAAAGGATCTTGATCTTTGGCATGTTATTACCTATGGTGATTTTCCCCCTATTCAATATAATATCCTAACTAAAATAGATGAAATTGTACCTTTTGAAAAACAAAATGTTGATTTAAAAAAGAAACTAGCAAAAAATAATGAAGCTAAAATAGTTATTTATAATGCGTTACAACGCAAAGAATATGAAAGAATTTTTATGTGTCAAACCGCAAAAGAGATTTGGGATTCTTTACTAATCATTCACCAAGGTAATAGTCAAGTCAAAGATAATAAAATAGATCTTCTTGTGCAACAATATGAACAATTTACAATTCCTGAAGAGGAATCTATTGATAATGCATTTGCTAAATTTAACACAATCATCACAAGTTTAAAAGCACTTGATGAGACTTTTTCTAGCAAAAATTGTGTAAGGAAATTTCTTAGGGCATTACATCCGAAATGGCGCGCGAAGGTCACGGCGATTGAAGAATCAAAGAACTTGATGACGTTATCACTTGATGAGCTTATTGGCAACTTGAAGGTTCATGAAGAAATTATAAAGAGGGACTCGGAAACGGTCAAGAGCAAGAAAGATCAAATCAAGTCTCTCGCGCTAAAAGCCAAAAAGGAACTTAGTGATGACGATGATTCAAGTGACGATAGTGAAGACGAAGAATATGCAATGGCCGTTAGAGAATTCAAGAAATTCTTCAAGAGACGAGGAAGATTCACGAGACAACCGCGAGATGAAAGAAGATCGCTACAAAGAAATAGAAATGATAACTACGGGAAAAGAAAGTGCTTTAGATGTGGAAGCCAAAACCATCTCATTGGTGAATGTCCAAAGCCACCGGGTTATGATTACGAAAGCGCATTTGTTAGTGGAACATGGAGCGATAGCGACAAAGATGAAGTGGACAAAGCAAAAGACGAAAAGTGCCTTGTAGCTCAAGCCACCGATGAAATATGTCTTGGGATAAATTTGGAGCCCGACGAATGGATTAAGGATAGCGGATGCTCGAAGCACATGACGAGAAACCGGAAGCTATTCTCCTCCTACAAGGCATACAACGGAGGTAATGTTATTTTCGATAGTGATTTTCGTGGAAAAATCATTGGCAAAGGTACGATCTCTCAAGACTCCCTAACTATTGAAAATGTTGAGCATGTAGATAACTTAACATATAACTTGCTTAGTATAGGACAAATATGCGATAATAAGTGTAGGGTTACTTTTACAAGTAAAGATAGTGAAATAGTTAAGGACGGAAAGGTCATGGGTAGAGGAGTTAGAAAAGGTGGCGTATATGTTATGAAACTAGGAAATAAACCGGAAGATAAAATATGTCTAGCAACCTTAGATGAAAACTCTACATTGAGGCATAGAAGATTAGGTCACGCAAATATGCAACAAATACAATCCCTAGCCTCTAAAGAATTAGTTAAAAACTTGCCTAATCTAAGATATGACCAACACTTTTGCGATGCATGTAAAATAGGAAAACAAGCACATGCTAGTCACAAAGCTAAGAATATAGTCTCCACTACTAGATGCCTAGAATTATTACACATGGACCTTTTTGGTCCAACCGCTGTGCGGAGTTACGGAGGTAATCGTTATACCTTAGTAATTGTAGATGACTATTCACGATACACGTGGACTAGTTTTTTAAGTGATAAAACTGAAGCCTTTAATAAATTTGAAATATTTAGTAAAATGCTTCAAAATAAATTAGGATGTTCTATAGTATCAATTAGGACGGACCATGGTCGGGAATTTGATAACGAAGTGCAATTCGGAAAATATTGTGATTTAAATGGGATATCTCACAATTTCTCCGCTCCTCGCACTCCACAATCAAATGGGGTAGTAGAAAGAAAGAATCGAACCTTACAAGAAATGAGTAGAACAATGCTAAATGAACAATCTATCCCACAAAAATTTTGGTGCCATGCCGTAGATACATCAACATATATAATAAATAGAGTCTCAATTAGGCGAATTTTAGGAAAAACCCCATATGAGTTATTAAGAGGTAGAAAACCTAATCTAAATTACTTTAGGGTATTCGGGAGCAAATGTTTTGTTCTCAATACAAAAGATTACCTTACTAAGTTTGATCCTAAGTCGTACGAAGGAATCTTTCTAGGGTATTCGCAAAATAGTAAAGCATACATAATACTTAATAAACACACTATGAAAGTAGAAGAGTCCTTAAATGTAACTTTTGATGAAACTCCACCACCACCTAAGACATTGCCCCTAGAAGATGATGACCTAGTTGAAGAAGAAGCTATTGAGGTTAGTAAAATTAGGTGAAAATGAAATAGTAAATGTTAAGGAATCTAAATCACACCCGTTAGATAATATAATAGGAAACCTAAATCAAAGAACCCTTAGATCACAAGCTCAAGATAAAAATAACTTCTTTTGTTTCCTATCAACTATAGAACCTAAAAATATAAATGAGGCATTAAAAGATGAAAGTTGGGTTATGGCTATGCAAGAAGAACTAAATCAATTTAAGACTAATGACGTTTGGGAACTAGTCCCAAATCCCATGAACATGACCATCATAGGAACTAAGTGGGTTTATAGAAATAAGCTAGATGAAAATGGAATAGTTACTAGGAACAAAGCTAGGTTAGTTGCCCAAGGATATAATCAACAAGAAGGAATAGATTATGACGAAACTTATGCCCCCGTAGCTAGATTAGAATCCATAAGAATACTACTTGCCTATGCATGCGCCCTAGATTTTAAGTTATTTCAAATGGACGTGAAAAGTGCATTCCTTAATGGTTTTATCAATGAGGAGGTATACGTGGCACAACCTCCAGGATTCATTGACTTCGCAAAACCTGATTATGTTTATAAACTCAAGAAAGCTTTATATGGACTCAAACAAGCTCCCAAGGCTTGGTATGATCGATTAAAGGCATTTCTTATTAAACCTGATTATTCCATGGGAATGGTAGATAACACTCTTTTCACGAAAAAGAAAAGCCCAAATCTCATCATTGTCCAAATATATGTCGACGACATTATATTCGGATCGACTTGTCAGGATATGTGTGATGAATTCGCCAAAATCATGCGTGATGAGTTTGAGATAAGTATGATGGGTGAACTTAATTTCTTCCTAGGATTACAAATAAAATAATTAGAAGATGGAATATTTTTTAATCAATCTAAGTACATTAAGGAAATGCTTAAGAAATTTGGATTAGAAGACGCTAAGCCCATGAAGACACCAATGTCTACAGAAGTAAAACTCACAAGAGATGAAGAGGGTGAGTCCGTAGAAAACACTAAGTATAGAGGAATGATAGGTAATTTACTATACTTAACGGCAAGTAGACCGGATATCATGTTTAGTGTCTGCCTTTGTGCTCGCTTTCAAGAGGATCCCAAAACCTCTCACCTAGAAGCGGTTAAGCGTATCTTCCGATACATTAAAGGCACTATACACTTAGGATTATGGTATCCTAAGGGATCGGGCATAGAAACCATCGTCTATGCGGATTCGGATCATGCGGGAGACTACGTGGATAGAAAAAGCACTAGCGGAATTTGCACGTTAATGGGATGTTGTCTAACATCTTGGTTCTCGAAGAAGCAAACCACTCTTGCTATTTCTACCACAGAAGCCGAATATGTAAGCGCTGGAAAGGCATGTCAACAAGCACAATGGATGAAACAAGCTCTCGTAGATTATGGCATTAGGTTAGATGATGTCCCAATTATGTGTGATAACAAAGGTGCTATAGATTTAAGTAAGAATCCCGTTCAACACTCTAGGACTAAACATATAGAAATACGCCACCACTTCCTCCGCGATAACGTTCAAAAAGGAAACATATCTATAGAAAAGGTTGCATCGGAAGATAACTTAGCAGACATATTCACTAAGCCCCTTAAGCGTGAACTCTTTAACCACTTACGTTTAGGCCTAGGAATGATGGAACAAATTGACTGAATTTTCTGCATCTTCGGTACATTTTTTTTCTCAGATGGGCGGACCCCTTAATGTTATAAAGGCGGTCCCCTTATTTATTAAGGGGACCGGCTTGTCATTAAGGGGACCGGCCATTTGTCTGTAACATTTTTTTTCTGTTTCCTCCCATCTGAGTCTAGGAATCTGTTTTGCACAAAATAAAAGATTGGGATATTTCTTTGCATAAACATATTTATAAACAAAACCCAATCTATCTTCCACAAATCATTCTCACATCTAGGAAAACACATGAAAACCATTTTTCTTACATTGTTGAATAATGCTAAAAACATTTTTTTTTCATGCATAAAGATCTCACATGAATTGTCAAAGTATATAATCTAATATATACATCTTTGATATTCATATATTGAGCAAAATCAAATCAAGGAGACCTTGGATTGTTTCTTAGGAAATTTTTGCATTTAGGAGTCGAAACAATCAAATCTCCACATTTGTTGCATATAGGCACACACTAGAACAAGCTTATTAATCACATCCTCACAATTGTTCCATCATCTATTCCCCATTAGTTTCTAGTGCCTTTGCTTCATTACCCTTGCCTTAGATGATTAGGTTCCTTAATTCTCTAAATTGCTAGATATTAATTATTGCTTGCTTATTTATTTATCTTATATGCCATGCATGCTTAATATGTTTCTTTATTGCCTTAAGGAGTGGGACTTGCCTAAAACCAGAAGCTCAAAACATAGCCATCCTCACCTATTTCTGCAGAAAAACCCATTTCTCGAACCCAGAAAGGTACCAGATGGGTGGCCCCCTTAATTCATAAGGCGGCCCCCTTAATTATTAAGGGGACCGCCCATAATTAAGGGGACCGGCCATCTGCTGGACGGGTTCACAGAATCTTTTTCTGCTTTTTAGCCCATTTGATCCTATACTTCCCCAAATTCACTAACACATTTTGTCCTAATCACCCAACAAGCCTATCCATTCCTAAACAACACAAATCCTCCACTATAAATAACCCCATATCTCACCACATTCAATCATCCCATCATGTCTTCCCCTATCAACCCAAAACCAAAAACCTCAAAGCTAGCAATGATGACCTTAAAACCCGGGTGGAAAAGAAAACCTCACCTTCACCACAAGCCCATCACAACTAGACAACCAACACCTCCATCATCATTCATCCCCAACTACTCTCCAAGATCACAACCTCATTCCATTGAACCATTTCACAAACCCTACCATTTTGGCCAAACATCCACATTCATTCCAAACTACTCCCCTAAACATCAAACCAACTTCAATGGAATCCTTGAAAACCCTCATCACCTTGGTCAAACATCAAACCTTTCACCCCAATACCATCCATTTCCACCAAATAACCAAATCCCCATTCATGAAAGGCAAAAGCTTCATGAAGAGATTAACCAAATCCATGATCTTAGTGATATCCTTGCTATGCACCTCACACAACGCAACAAGGGACAACCTCCATCCTCACCTTACTCAAATTGCCTACCCCACTCTCTTAACTTGGATCAAGTTACAAACCACACCCACTATTGCCCTTGTTGCATCTTTCTTCAAAAACAAATCCTCCACTTAAGTGAAGATATTTCTTGGATCGAATATCTACTCACTCGTCCTCATCCCATTCCTCCACTACAACGATACAACATCAATGGATCCGCTCCATTTCCCTCACCATCACATAACTAAAACCCATCCACATGCCTTCCGCCTCAAAATAAAATACCTCACCCTTTTGTGTCGCAAGCAAGTCCAATCGCTCTCTTTGGCAATATGTGGACCATTAGTATTTCTAGTTATGTTGTAATCATTATGTTTCAAGTATTTTATGTAATGAAGATTCATATGTTATATATGATCATCTTGAATGCATAAATAAATTAGTTGGTTGTTCTAAATATTTTTGCTATGTATATGTATCTTGTGTCTCCTAACTTGTTTTTGCAGCCAAGATTTTCATAGCTCGTCTCCTTTGTGCCCTCGAACGAGGGGGAGTAAACATCAAGGGGGAGTTCTCGTCCCGACAAATTTAATTTCTAAAACTTGTCGGCATAACCTTTTTGATTCTACAAAAAGGGGGAGAAGTGAATGTAAACTCACTAAATACTTGTCCAAAAATAAATTTTTGGATTTAATAAGTTTAAGTTTTGTAATAATCAAAAAGGGGGAGATTGTTGACATAAATAATGCCTAAAAACATTATTCATATCTCTATGTTTTAATGATCACAAAATATAAACTCATTAAACATAAACTTATCAAATAAACAAGTATTTAGTTGTAAATATTCAGTTCTACAACTTAATCACTTAATGTATGAATAAACAAGTGCTTAATGCATTATATGATCAAAGGAACATTTTCTTAATAACTAGATTTTTTATAAAACATCAAAAACATTTTATATATTTTTGAAAAACATTTTTGGTATTAAATAAAAATGTTTAATCTTTTATAAAAATATGAATTCAAATTTTTAACCAAAATCAGTTAAAATGTTCCAGAAAAACCTTCCCCACAAAAGGACAAATCTGGGCAACGGACACCTTGGGCGGCCCCCTTAATTTTACTAGGCGGCCCCCTTAAAATTAAGGGGACCGCCCCCTATTTAAGGGGGCCGACCACGCTCCAGTAGGTCTCCAGCTGTCCAGTTTTTCTCCTATAAATACCAGCCTTCTCCTGGATTTTTACTCACCTTTTGCACACTGAAACTTTCTGTTTTAAATCACATTTCATATCTTCAAAAACCCTTTGATCATATAATCTTAAGCTTTGGTTTCTAAGTGATCCAAGCTTCCTCCATTCAAGTGCAAAAGAAGAATACTCCTTCAACAACTAGAGAAGAAGTATTGCAACTTAGATACCTAAGTTGTTTGTGTCATCATACATTTGTTTATAAGTTGTGTATTGTAGTTAGATAGTTGTGTGTATAATTGTTTGGGATAGGTTAGTGTGTAAGTAGAGAAGTTGTGTTGTAAAAGTGTGTAAGTAGTGAAGGTGTGAAGAAGTAGAAGTGTACATAGGTTGTGCTTAGTTGTGAAGTGTCGTGAAGAAGTAGTGAAGAAGTCGTGAAGAAGTTGTGAAAAAGTTGTGAAGAAGTCGTGAAGAAGTCGTGAAGTAGTCGTGAAGAAGAAGGTGTGATTAAGTCGTGTTTAAGTTGTGAGATTGGTTCTAGCTACGATTAGAACTCGACATCTAGCTTTGTGTCATTAAGCCGGTGTAAGCTAAAGTTGTGTAAGGTTTTCTCCGCCATAAGGGAGCTTGTTGACATAGTGAAGAAAACTCTCGAGTTAGGTGCTCGGGGAGTGGAGTAGGGCAAGGAAGGTGTCCTTGTAGCCGAACCACTATAAATCTCTTGTCTCTCGGTTAGATCTTTCCCTCTCTAGCTTTCATTTCATTTTATTACCTTACTTGCATTACTTATTTATATTTACTTATATACATATTGTTCATATTGTTCAAGGAGTTGAGATCACATAAATTCGAATCTAAGTTTTAAAAAGTAAACAAAGTTTTCAAAATAAAATTTAAAAGGACATAAAACTATTCAACCCCCCTTCTAGTTTTCCACAGAAGCTATGGGATATAGTCAAAGAAAGATTCAGTTCAACAGATTCTATAGATGATAAAGACAGGATGTTATGGGTAGAGCTGAAGAGGATCTTTGAGCCTGATGAAGGTGATAAGATATGGAAGTTTCAGACTGGTAATCAAGGGCTAACATGGACTCTGTACAACTCATGTGCAGTTCACCATGTGTCAACAAAGGATGGAACTGATATCTACATGCTGGTAGAAAAGGACTATCCCTTATCAGTTGGAACACTCACTTTGATGCCAAGTGCAAAACTCTTGGTAGATGAAGATACTAAAATGGCAAAGGAACTGCTGAGAAGGATATTTATGCAGGCTGAAGGTTTCAGAAGGTGAAGTGTTTGGAAGAATCCTCTCAAAGACAAAGGTTTAATTCAGAAACTTGATGATTTGGAGGTAAATCACAAGTTTAGGGGAGGATTGTTGGGAATTAAATGATCAAGCACTTTGTACTGCCAAGCTAAACAGTTGGAACTGCTGAAGAATATAACTAACAGTACTAACTGAGTTAGTACTGCTAGTTATAATATTAGTACTGCTGGTAGAAAGTTAGTACTGCTGAAGACTGCTGATGAAGAATGTACTGCCAGAGATGAAGACGCGTAATGTGATTTGTATAGAAGATATTTAGTGTATATCTTATATGTTAAGAAAGATACGAATATTGTATATTGATAGTTATCTTGTAAAGGACTCCTTGTGCCTATAAAAGGAGGTCCTAGGTTAATATCTTATATACATCTCTAGAATACGTTTTTGTAAAGCTTCAAGGTTGTAAACCCTAGTACTAAGTAAGAGTACTCGTATTATTGAGCTAATAATATTGAAGTGTTTTGGTGAATTATTCTTGTTAATATAACACAGTTTACTGTTTCATTGTTCACTGTTATATTACAATTCTTCTAAGTATTGAAGAGTAGATTCCGCATACTCTTTGATATCATTCAAAGTTTCTAATACAAGCTCAAGTGTTTGGGATCAACAGTATGGATTCGAAGATGAGCCCGGATTGTTGGCCGGATTCGAAGACGAGCCCGTCATTTGGTTCGAAGGGTCAGTTAGCATATTGTTAATCCATGGTGAATTGGGATTCATTTGTTTGGAAAAAAATGAGAAAAGTAGAGAATAATATGTTATAAAATATATTGGAAGTGTGTGTGAAGTATGAAATAATAAGGAGGTATTTATAAGATTTTAAATGGGTAAAATTTGATTTTTTGAGTGTTAATTATGTCCAAACGGTAATATTACTGTTGCCAAACGCCCCCCCCTTTTTTTACTAACGTTCTAATTTTTTAAACAAAAAAGAAAAAGAAAATAAAATAAAATAGTATGGCGCTGGCTGGTGGCTACGGCACAACCACCGTTGGTGCGATAATTGATACAGTGCGTCGTTCGTCTTTTTGGGTTGCTAGCTTGGCGCTAGCCTTTCACTCGACGATACCCCCCGCTTTTAATGTTATTATGAAATGAGCGTCCGCTATACACCAATTGGCATAAGACACAACTCTTGATGCATTTGTTGAATAATTACAAATGAGTGAACATTGTGCACACGATTGTTTACATAATTTTTGTAAGTGCATTATTTATTTGTATATGCCCGAGTTTTTAAGAAACCCGACTTAAATGACATTCAAAATTTATATGCAATGCATAAGAGGGTTCATGGATTTTCGGGAATGTTAGGAAGTATTGATTGTATGACTGAGAATGGGTTAACTGTCCAAAAGCATGGCACGGGCAATTTGGTAGAGGTGAAAAAAAAATGTAACAATAATGCATGAAGTTGTGGCGTCGTATGATTTATGGATTTGACATGCATTTTTTGAGGTAGCGGGTGCGAATAACGATGTTACCATCTTAAATAATTCTCTGTTATTTGACAGCCTTCTGACGACATCGCCGTGGTGGCTCCATTTGAGGTAATGAGTTACATTTCAAAATGGGTATTACCTAGCTGACGGGATTTACCCACGGTGGACAAGTTTTGTCAAGTCATTTTCGGTTGCACGAGACAAGAAAATTGGCTATTTTTTAAATAGCGACAAGAAGGTGCTCGAAAGGATGTTGAAAGACCTTTTGGTGTTTTCCAAGGACGTTGGTGAATTATACAACAACCAGCACGAGCTTACACCATCAACACCCTACGAAGAATCATGTACACGTGCATCATATTACATAACATGATTTTGAAAGATCAAAAGTTTGCTAAGTGAATTCAACAACTTGTATATTACTCCGCAGGACAAATATACAATGTACTTGTATCGAGAGATGCGAAGTGCAACGGAAGAAAGCCAAAGAACTACGTGATAAACAAACACACGCAAGTCATCAACGAAATCTTATTTAGCATATTTGGCAACAACTTCTACAACATCAACAAGGAAATTAGTTTATTTATAATTTCATGTATATTTTAATTATTGTATTGTTTTTTTAAATTTCGTATGTTTTTTTTTTTTTTTTTTTTTTTTAATTTTCGTATTTTAATTTGTATTTTTATTTGATGAACTAATGAAATTTAGTTTATTTGAAAAAATGAAAAAGAAAATAAAATGGTGAGTGGGCCCCTTTTGGCTGAAGCAATGAGGGAGGGGGTATTTTGGTGTGTTAGTGATAAAAGTGAGTTTCTGAGGTGGCAAAATGGCTTTAGCCAGTTTGAGCTACGGTACCTAGCAATCTAAATGTAAAAGGTTTTAAGTTCATTTCTTGCTAGTGCAAATAATCTTGAAGTTAGAGGTGAACAAAAAACCGAAAACCGATCCGATCCGGGAAAAAAACCGAAAACCGGTTTCCCTAAAATCCGGTTTAGGGAAAACCGGTTTCCCTAGAAATCGGTTTAGGGAAAACTGGTTTCCCGAAAACCGATCCGCCAGTTTGGAAACCGGTTTGCATTTTTTTTTGTCAACGGTTTGAGAACCGATTTAAACTGGACCGGTTCTGGGTAAAACCGGTTTAAACCAGACATTTTCTCTCCTAAAATTGGTTTTGGGTCAAACCGGTTTTTGACTATTTGACTCGAACTGAAACCGGTTCTAAAACCGGTTGGGTTTTAAAAAAAAACCGAAATGTGTGGTTCTATTTGTAGTTATAGCACCAACTTCCGGAATAAAAAAGAGAGATTTATATGGTTTAAGTCTATGTGACAATTTATTTAAACCCTGTAGACTAGTCGACCAGAAAATCAGAAACCTTGATTAGCAACAAAAATAAATAAGTATGCATTGTTGTATGATTTTGCGTATTGTTTTTGTAAGATGTTAATAAGCGACGACACTTACCGTGCACTGTTGGAGAATATGACTTTGTTAATTAAAAAAGGGGGGGGTGTCATTATCCTAAACATTTAAGCGGGTGTTGTTAGGGTACCTTTATAAGTTAGTTGCACCCCCTTTAAGTCATTTTTATCAGTATGTGAACAAGAAAAAATAAATTTTTGTCGTTTTCTGACCTATTTTATGTGTTTTAATACTTTTGACTTATCAAACTTTATATTTACTGTTTCGTACTTTCAATTTTGTTGTTTATAATAAACCAAAATTATAAAAGTTTATAAAAAATATAAAAATAAATAATAAAGAAAAAGAAAAAGTGTCATTATCCATTTAGGTGGGTATGTATAACCTAACCGTATGCAATAAAATTTTGGATGATGCATTGATGCGCTTATTTATCACATGCTAGATGGCAAATTTTTGGTGATCATCTAATTATCGTGCAAGAAGGGAAGAAGATGTTAATGTAGATGGAAAATTATGTGATAGAAAGTAAATGATAGTGATGGTGATCATGAAGTGGGGCTGCGGTCAAACATTGCAATAATGTTTTAAGCATATTTCAAAACACCTTAATTCTTGCTTTACTTATATGACAGTACAATAGATGAATACCCGTGCATAGCAACGGGATTTTTAGCGGCAAGTTTGAAATAAGCATTTATAAGTCAATAAATTCAAAAGTTTCAAATATAAAATTCTTTTCATCTCACCATATATAATAGACCAAAAGGCAAAAGTCATTTGCCAAATCATAGAAACTATTATCTAAGATATGAAAATTTTCGTGGCTCATTAACATGAAATTTTCGGCTCAAAAGTCAATAAAGTCAACATTAAGTTTAAGGAATTCAAGATTCAATAAATGAGATGCATGGTTTGTAAGTAGTAAAGATAAAGATATTTGGAATATAAATTTGATGATATAGTAGGAATTTACATAAAAATTGTTGTAATTTTTCTATATATCTATAACGAGTCGAATATAGTTTTTTTTACATATAATAAAATAAATTTGGTTTAATTTTCAACATAAAATTTGCCATTCGAGTTCAAAATATATTTCAATCCAAGCAATCCAAAAAACATAAATACAGGGTAGTCGCAATGTCGAGTCGGAAACCGAGGTAACCCAAAAACCTTAACGCACTACAAATTTGTACTCTACATTCACGCAAAGCCTTAACTACCCGTAAAACAACAATACCCTCCAATTCACACACTAACTAACTAACTAAAACTTTAACTCTATATATTCGCCTAATAAAACATTCACGATAAAAAAAACCCTTATAACGCGTAAAAACAACAATGTAACTAATTCCAAATCTTACATCAAATCACAATCACATCATTTAATTATTAATTCAAAAATTGGGGGAAATGAAAAACACCTAATTTCCCAATCACATTATTAATCTCAACATACCCTAAAATGAAAATAAAATTATTACATTTATTTAAAACCAAAGACAACGCTTGATGATCGAATTAAGGTGTACCTGAATATCACCGTGCAACTTCCACATTGATGAAACATTCTTAGCCAAGCATGTACCGGTATTTGTAACTGTTGATGCATCCTGCGAGTTTATAAAATTTCATATTAAGTCAATATTGATTTCATAAATAAAATCAACAATCAAAATCCATAAATGTATACAAAACTAATCCTCAATTGATCATACAAAAAAACTGATCAGCTAACCTAATCTGATTCAATTGGACCAAAAATCAAAATAAGAATGACCATAACATAGGTTAATAAAAAAGACACCTCCAATCAGTGGATGATAGTGCCAGATCTTTGTGCGTGTTTTTTTGAATCCCAACTCTCGCCATATATAATTACTGATTCGGGTGATTTGATTTCAAAAGTGGTAACTTATATTTGGAGATGATTGTTTGAATGTGTCAACATTAATTGATGGATTGTAACCGGCTATAACTTTGCAAGAGATTAAAGAAGAAGCGTATGAAGGAAGAATGAAGCGTATGAAGGAAGAATGTATTGAAGAAGGGCAAAATCGGGATTGACCCAAAATTCAGTTTTGTACTTTTCCACTTTTCCACTTTGACCATTCTTCCATTATAAGTAGTATAGATAATAGAGGTGGCAAATCTTGCCCATATTGTAATTTTCATGCGTTTTTTGACACCTTTTTTAAAGTTTGGGGCGTTTTTTGCCCCCTTCTTTTTTTTGATGGGCTGTTACGGGCTCTAAATAAAAATAGATAAATGTATGGGCGGGCACTAGTTACATAATCGGGCGTTTTTTGCCCTTTTTCTTTCTTTCTTCCATAGTTAACGTCTGGACGCTTTTTTTCCTTCTTTCTTCACAATTAACACTCTTAACACAATTCCAACTCCTAAAGTCCTAACTCCTAAGCAAAATCCACACAGAGACAATCACACAGGCATCTTTTTGGTTTTTATGCATTATTATTTAATAACATATGATATGAAAAATAGAAAATCTTTATATGTTAATAATCTAATTAATTGATAGATATATTTAATTAGTTGCATTATTATTTATTAATTTTTACCAGCAGGTTTTTTTTGTCAAATTTTCAGATTTTTCAAATTAATTTTTTTAATTGATAAATAATTAAATATAGTTAATTATTTACATTAAATTTAGCCATTTAGGGTTAATAATTGTAGATTTGTAGATGCTGATTTTTTTTTATAAAGGATGAATCTAGGGGTTTTTAGGACTGTTTGTAATGCTGAATAATGGGTGTTTGGGACTGTGTAAATAGATGAGTTAGTGGGGCGTTTGGGACTGTTTTTACTGCTGAATAATGGGTGTTTGGGACTATATTTATACCTGAATTAACGGGTTTTTTGGACTGGTTTTATACCTGAATTAAAGGCAGTTACTATGCTGAGTTTTGTGTTTAATTATGACTCCAATAATAATTGAAGATACTTATCATTTTGTGTTGTGTTTTTTTATCTTCAGATTATTGGAAGAATTTCCAAGTATGTCGAGGCAAAGTATGGAAGGGGATAACGAAGATGAGGCTTCTTCAGCGACTTCAATAAAAGAACATTCTTTGGTATGGAGGTGTTTCGATAAGATTGAAGGAGAAAACCCTAAAGATAGAAAGGCTACTTGTCATAAATGTAACAAGGTCCTTAGTGCCAAACCGAGTTCAGGAACACTAAATTTGAAGCGACACATGAAAAATGATTTCCAAGCTGTGAGCTTTAAGGCATGGCATGGGGATGGGTCAAGTGCCACCAAGCATAAGCCGCTGGACCGTGAAATCCACCCTTTTTATTAAGTCTTTGATCAATGTTTTAACTGAGTGATTGTTTTTATCATTCTCAGAATTGCACAATCAAGGATCCAGTGAATGGCTTGTGAAGAAAACATGGATGGGAAAGGATGGGAATTTAAGTGGAAGAATGGAGGCAAGATTAGTCGTGTTTATGCTGATTGGATTGATGATACATCGCTTGACGTTTAGTTTTACAACTGCGATAGTTTAACTCTAGTAAAATATTGAAAAGATGATGTAATTAGTGAACTATATTCTACGATAGCACTGCATTACTTACTGCAGTTTTGCTAAAGTCTATCAGTCTGTAACGAACATATCTTCGTGTACTTTTTGCTAATCAAGAACCCAAGAGGAGATTGCTCTTACTAGTACTATTTTCTCAATATGTTTTCTTTATATTTATTTCTTAAATTTGCGTCTGTACATTTTTTCGAACAAGGATGATCAAATGGCAAAAGTGCCTTTATCTGATGCAAGAATGATGATATTCACAAATCACATACTCAACTTGGGTATTACTTTTACCAGGTCTTATTTTGTAAATAATGTTTTTTTCAAAATAGCCCGTTTCACCCGTGCCCGTTTTGACCCGTGCTTGTTTGATTCGAATTATAATTTTCCCGTTTTAGCCCGCGCCCATTTGGCCCGTACCCGTTTTGGACCGTACCCGTTTTGGAGCGTGCCCGTTTTGCCCAAATTATAATTTGCCTGTTTGGCCCGTGCCCGTTTTAGCCCGTGCCCATTTTGGCTCGCGCCTGTGCCTGCCCGTTTTGCCACCTCTACACTATTGTGACAAACGGTAATTTTCCACTGATATTTTAGTAATAAATGTCAATTTATTATTTTCCTAAGTGTTAGATTTAAACATTTATATGTTTACATAACGATTTCGGGAAACAAATCCGCATGCTGTGACAAACAGTAACTCACCAAAAACTATTTAATTTTATCAAAAAGGTAAAATTTTCACTTTTAGACAGTGACAGATACAAACGTAACAAACACGATAGGTTATCTCGTTTTCCTGGAAAACAACACCACACGCGTACCGACACCACACCAGTAAAAGGTTACTTTACAAATTCATATCAGAGTCGCAGAAAAATATACTCTGTGTCAGTTTAATTAAAACGTCTCCTAAACTATATTTTCCGTACTCATAACAAACCCGAAAATCTCAGGAGATACCGGGATTCAACGGGACACGAGGTACAACTAATACACACTAAATACAAAACTTATCCTAATAAACCCACTAAAATCGTCCACTATCTCTAATAAAAAAAAGAAACAAAAGAAGAGAGAGAGAGAGAGAGAGAGAGAGAGAGAGAGAGAATATCTCATCTCCCTCATCCCTCCTTCATCCCTAATCGAGCAACCATCACCATCATCCTCAAGATTCATCACTGATTCAAATCTACTCTATAGATCGAGGCTACAAAACGAGACAACAAATTTTTGAAACCTTCCTATTGTTTCTTTCGATCTTGTCGTTTCCTATAAGTCAACGAGCCAAAGGATGTCGACATACTTTTCTAAAAACGGCTATGGAGTTCCTGAGGTTAGAGAAAGGGAGGGTAAGAGAGCGTTGTTTAATTTCTTTAAGAGTCCGTCCATTCCCAGCCACTCTCTTCACCACCGAATTAACAATCATACACAATCAAGGGTTAAATAGTGGTGAAGAAGGAAAGTAGGTTGCTTGGATTGGGTTTAGTCATTCTTGGGTTTTCTCCTCATCATTCACAGTCGAACCAAACTTGATTGTAAGAATCCTCAACAATCTTGATTTTTCCTATTCCAATTGTAGTCATGTTTTTAGTTTGTTGTTGCTTGTATCTTTTGACTGAAAATATTAAACTTATGATTGTTGTTGTTTTTGTTAATTTATAAATGTTTCTGTCGACACATATAATGTTGTGGAATCACGATCTTGGTTGTGTTATGTGTTGGTGTGGCTCATTCTAAATGAAAAACTAATGATAAGGTTTAAACATGGCTCGGTTTTGGAAGTATTTAGTTCTTTTGCTTGTTCTTGATTCATACTCATTCGTTGCTATAAAGTCTCGGCTTAAATCATTTCGAAAATAAATTTGAGATGTAACTTGTGTAATTTTGGTGTCGCGAGTGTTGTCTTGCTTAAGTTTGATCTTGTGTGTTGAAGCTAAAAATAGTTTCTGCTTGTCGAATTGTGGTCAAGGTATTGAGTTGTACTCAATCCTTGGTAACATCTTGTTGTGTTTCGAATGGGATTAAGAGTCATAGTTACTCAAGTATTCGATCTTTTTGTGAAATGCGATGGTATTAGGACTCGAGTGTAGTCACCTGTTAGTATTGGTAGATTCGTAAGTCGTTAGACCTTGTTTTGATGAGTCAAATTCGTGATTTTGATGATGAAACGTGGTGTTAAACTGTTTTGTGTGATAAGACTGTGAGCAAGTCGAAACCGGTTTAATTAGGCTCATTTGAGGAAGTGTTGTTCCGGGTTACTTTTGGGTTGTCCTGCTCTTTTGAACCGTTGCGAGTCTTAGCTAATTTGTTCCTCTCGTTAGTTGTTTATTTCGGTATACAATGGGTCAAGGCAGTCGAATCATTAAGGTGTTGTTGTCTCGGTGTATGTCACCCCGATGGGTGCTTGTTTCACTCGAAGTGTAAAACATACGGGTGTGCTTTAGTTGTGATTTGTACGTAGGTCGGAAACAAGGAAATCGAGTCCCGCGTTATTGTTTCATTCGGTCCATTGTAAAGTGAGAAACTCATGTGTTGCGTGTTACTTCACATGGCGTATTGAGCAAATTCTTGAGCTACTGATCTTAGTTTTTCCAAAAAGGTGTACTGGGATTTTGTTGTGACTAAAATTAGTTTTTACACTTGGGCCAAGCCCATGGCCAATTGATCTTTTTTTAAGCCCTTTCGCTAAAACAGGCCGAAGCCCATTGGCTTGCCTGTTGAATTGTTTTGCTAAGTTGGGCCGAGCCCACTCCTGACTTCCAACAGCCCGCTCAAATTTAATAATTGGGCCACAGCCCACTCCCGACACGAAATCGTGTTATATATACTCGTTTCATATATAAAGCCGTCGTCACAAATCGTCTAACTAATAAAACGTGACAATCTGATATTTTAACTTCACGATCTATTTTAAATAACTACACTACTAAAATACTTGCTACACATATTTGTATATTTAGACAACACCACGTGTATATATATATATATATATATATATATATATATATATATATATATATATATATATATATATATATATATATACTCGACATAAAAACTTTATATAAGCAATTAAATTGTTTTCACTACTCAAACGACTAGAAAGTCTTTATATATTTTACCAACTATAAAATAGCCGTGTGAGAACTTAAACCCGTTCATTAACTCGAGTATATGTTAAAATTTGGTATGTTTTATCAACACTCATAATAAATCTATAAACTATGAAATGATTTTTAAATGTAAACATTATAACTTATTAACACAAGGATTAATTATTTTCAAAACATTTCTTTTATAATAATAGACACACACACACACACATATATATATATATACACACATACCATTTTCTTTATTTTTCTCATACTTACACAAACTTTGTAATATACATATCCACTCGACTATAACATTTTCCATCATACCATCTACGTTTTACAATTATTAATCGTCCCGTTCAAAATCTTTCAGTTATTGCCAAACTAAAGATTATTCGTCTTAGTATCCCGTAAGCACTTCCAAGAGCCAATACTTTCAAATGATTTAGAAAATGACTTCTAAACTTAAATGCTGCCACACCAGCAACGATAACATAAACTCTTTAAAACTTTCAGATTTAACTAAACTTCGTGAATTCTTAAGCTCGATTCGTGAACTAAAATAAACCTTACTAATTTAGGTCGCGTGTTGGTGCTGAATACTGTCTGAACTGTTGTGTTACCTGACTACTACTTGACAAGGTGAGTTTATAGCCCCACTCTATTTATACTCGTTTTACAACTATGGGGTGAGAAACATGCAAAACAATTTATGGACCACAATAATGTTTTATTTTCTCAAAACTATTGCGTAGTTAGCCTAAGCCCCTGACCCACTGATATGCCCCCCTTCTTGAGCCGTTAATTCCTGCCAGAAGCGAGATTGATATAAATAGATCTGTTGGGGTGACTCCCCCATTCGGTTGACCAGACAGGTCAATGCGAGCGTATACCAAGTCGGACTACGAGTGTATTGGGTTAAACGCTCGCTATGGGCCCCTGATTATTATTTATGTGCTACATTGTAGCGCACTGAACTGTCGAGCTTCGGTTGCATGAACTTAGTGCTAACGTAATACATTGTATTATTATATGACATTGCATGGGTTGTAATGTTTCATATACCAAACTCATTGTCCAACTACTGAATTTACTGCTTATTGATAAACCTATGAACTCACCAGTTTTTTGCTGACTTTTAGCATGTTTTTCTTTGGTGTCTAATCTGTCTGATGGTTTCAAGGCATTGGCATGGCAATGGTCATAGAATATTACCCGAAGTGTTTTTACGCATGACCGTGACTTGTTTTTATGGGACAACTAAACTCATGGGCCTTAAATTCAAATCTTGAAACTCTATTGTAAACTCCATAAATTTTGAATTAATGTATTTAACGGAGTATGTATTCCGTTCTTTATTACCTTGTGTTGTGATTACCAGTTTTAGTAGCACCCGATGACCCGAATGCTTTCGCAAATACCAGATTTTGGGGGTGTTACAGATTGGCATCAGAGCCTAGGTTATAGAGAACTAGGTACATATAATCCTAAACTATAACCGCTTTTTACAAAAACAAGTCCCTATGACCACCACTTGCCTGCCTGCCTTGCTCACTAATTACTGATTATTTATCTCAACTATATGTTGCTATCTGTTGATTTTTGCTTAGCTACATGTATTATACGTATACTTATACATACGTAACTTACACTATTTACTATGAGTATTTTCGATATACTTACACATACATACCGTATTTGTCACAACTTAAATTCCCCTATACAATTTCACTACCCGACTCTGAGTTTGAACACTCGCCTCATTCCTTCGAGACACTTGTTTTGCTATCATACAGAAACCTGCCAACGTATCTAATTACGACCCGAACTTATCACCAATTAACATGTCACCTCAGAACATCTATCCTTTTGACACATTTTACTACGTCTCACTTATCTCTCTTTTCTTGAAGGAACATGTCGCCTAAGAAACAAAACCTACACTCCACGAGCATGAAACAACTCATAGCCCAGCAAGTTGCAGAGACAGTTGCTGCCTACCGAGTCAGTGGGACTACAGTCGGAGTGGAGCCCACAACTCGTGGTTGCTCTTACAAGGAGTTTATGGACAGTAAGCCCCGCACCTTTAGTGGAAAAGAAGGTGCAGTGGAAATGTGCAGATGGTTCAAAGATGTGGAATCATTACTTCGATGTGGAAAATGCTCCGAGGGAGACAAAATCAAGTTTGCTACTTGCACATTTCAGGGACGTACCCTGGCATGGTGGAATGCCTATGTTCAATTAGTAGGAGTCGATACCGCCTACTCAATTCCTTGGGACGAACTGAGAAAAATGATGATTGCAGAATACTGTTCGAAGAGCGAACTACGAGCAATGGAACAAGAAATATAGGATTGGACTATGAAAGGAGATGATGTCACCAGGTACACCACCTGCTTTTACGAGCTGGCACAGCTATGCCCTGCTATGACAGAAACTGAGTACAAGAAACTTGACCGGTACATCCTGGGACTCTCCCCAGAGATTCGAAAGGATTTCGCCTCCTTCAAGCCTACTACTATGCATGAAGCCATCCGTATGGCGCATAATGTAATGGGCCAAGTTGTGCGAACTAGGATTGCTCAAGGTATCAACAACGACAACCACACCCGCAACAACAACAACAACAAGAGGAAACAGGAGAACAACCAAGGAAACGAGGGGGTTCCGCAACCCCTCAGAAAGCCAAAGTCGGTCAGAACTTACATTGCCGGATCTAGTGACAGAAAGGCCTATGCTGGGAAATTACCAATGTGTAGTCGTTGCAAACTACACCACAACGGGCCTTGCACCGTGAGATGCCACAAATGCCAGAAGGTTGGACACTTGGCTACATGTTGTAGGTCCAAAACCTCTGCAAAAGCAAGGATAGTGCCAGGGAGCAATCGGAAGGCTGATGTGACCTGTTATGGGTGTGAAAAGAAGGGGCACTACAGAAATGAGTGCAAGGAACCGAAGCACCAGGAAACCTTGAAGCGGGAGGAAAACACGACTTGAACGTGATGTCAAAAGGTTGATTGCCCTGTATAACGGGACCTAAGTTTAGACTCTCTTAAGATGTATTCCTATAAGACTCTATTAGTACCTTTCTGTAAACCTCATCGTATTGTATGGATTGGTGTATGTTTATCCTGAATTGTAAGCTTATTTGACTCACGACTATCTGCAATCTTATATCAACTGAATGCATTAAACGTCGCCCAATGCACTACAAATTTTGCTACTATCTAATAAACCACTTTGTTACATTTTGCAAACTATTTTGATTCCTGTGTAATAAACCAATTTGTTACCTTACCAATATTTCATAAACCACCAAACGGTTTCTCTAACATCTTGTAAACTATGTTACAATCATCCTATCAGTTTTACTATGGTCTCATAAAACATTTTGCTCCCCTGTGAGCTACTTTAGTCGTTTTCTCATGAAACAATAAACTGGTTTGCTATTACACTACAAACTATTTTGCGGTCACCTCACAAACCATTTGTTTATTATCCTACGAAGCTACTCTGCTATTAATCACAAACCAAACTACAACTTTTCTACCATCTTGCAGAGAATAAAGTGTTTTCCTACTACCCTATAAACTGTTTTGCAAACCGCCCTATAAACTATCATGTTATCACCTTGTAAACTAATTATTTCTTTGAAAGGTATTTCGTACTTTTACCTCATAAACAAAGTAACTGATGTAAGCTCTTGTAACTAAACCCAACATTGCATCACTGGACCTTAATTATACAAAGCCTGATCACCTATGTGTAATTCTGGTAAAATCATGCTACGCTAGGAATGGTTGCCTTAAATTTTTTACCGAAAGACAAATTTTCTATTTCCATTCCGAGAAATCAAAAACTCGCGTGTGTGGTACATAAAAGTAGTGCAAGACTTGGGCATCCGTGCTAAAAGCACAGTAACCAAATGGACTTCAACGCAATCTTACCACATAAAAATCAGCCTTACCTCACGCAACGTTCTAATTTGAGAGAATAAGCTACAACACCAGCCATTATCGAACGACTCCACCGATTAGCATCTCATCCTTCCGATTCTGAGACACCTCATCATCAATCAGACAAATCTTTAAATTTGATAGCTACCGGATAACTCATAACCCCGTATGCAATTGAAACACATCCTTGCTTTATAGCAAATGTGTCAAATAGCTGCAAAGGATTATATTCAGATCCTTAATAGAGACTTTACCTTCTGCGCAGAACGCCAAATATTTGAACAACTTGACTGACCAATTGCCAGTAGCAACCAACATCGTTCTTCAAGGTTATACTCTCCGCGTTAAGTACCGAGTACACTACTGAGCCAATCAACTGACTGCTAGTAGCAATCAACACCATCCTTCATGGTAGTACTCTAGACGTATAAAACTCCCCGCACTAGCTTGGGTGATCCTATGCCCACAAAACCTGGAAATTTCGACATCGCCCCCAGTATATACTGGATGTCGGAATACCACTTCGTAATCACCTATGATGAAAAACTGGTTCGTGTACCGTATGTTAATAGAATCCTAACAACACAAGAAGGACCCTTCAGCAGAAATGAACAATGAGTGGACCACTAAGCTTTTAAGGATCTAGAGATTTACCAGGAGTTGACTAGTAACCCGACAGAAGCCTTAAGACCTTACGAAGTAACCCGAACCACTAACGTGGAAACAGATGCCAAACCCTTCACTAATCCCTTGGGAATACAAGCTGGTCTAGGACATGAGGTTTTATCAAAACACCGTTACTCACTAAACCAAACCTTAGAGGTGAATCAAGCACCTCCGCCTCAGGCTATAGATATCGATATATCATACTTTGACATTGCTTCGTCAAAGTACAATCTATCCTCTTCATTCCTTATAATGAGGTTTCCTTATAAGTAGCGGATGCATCAGGTCAGATTATCAATATACCATTAACCTTATAACATGGTGCACTCTAGGAGTCTAGATGACTCGACCCCATCATTTTTGACATCACCTCCACACCGCAATGCCGAGAAGCCTTAACATACCGAACGATCATTCATACACAGTCCTCAATTGTATACAAGTAAGACACCTCTCTGCATAGTATCCGACTGATTTATTCATTCCAGACCATTAGTGCAACAATTTAAGTCATGACACCTATTAACACGGCTTAAGTAAGTCGAGTATTTAAATCTACAAGCTTCGCCTGATATTAAACATCAAGCCCTACTCAGCCTTGACAACTAGGATCTGCCTTTGGACACTTGAAACACATGTAGATGTACATACCCAACTAAACCTTCTCCTTCGATATTCTCCCTTTAAGGAGCGTTCTTTAAAAATGCATTAATATCAATCATAAAAACTCGTAGTGACATTTTCCTGAAATACTTATTCTGATGGGTCAAAATTTCATGGTCAAACTTTATCAAGATTTTTGGCATATTAAGAAATAACTAGATGTCAACTTTGAAAAAAAAATCATTTTATCTACAACATGTTTAAAAATCTATTTCACTAAATGATAAATCTTTCGAGGTCATACCACTTTACATAACTAGTAGTTTCAAACAAAGAAATATCTATTGCTTTGAAAGCCCTTTTGGGTCAAATTTGTATAAACAACTACACAAATAAAGTTTTTGAATAAAGTTTTACCCCTGCCTCTGAAAAGGGAGGCACATCATTTACGGAACAAACCTTTAGGACCAGCCATCCTACCACCTTATATTAGAATATGATTAGACTTTACGCTACCAGGATTTGGACCAAAGGGATGGTTTAAGGCCAAGAAAAATTTAGTGGTGTCCACCCAAACAAATTTGTAATTCATCACAAAGTTAAGATTGATCAGCAGAAACCGTTACGATTGCTAATGCAACCAGAAATTCTAGAATGGAAATTTGGAGATATATAACTATGGACTTCACCCCAAAAACTACCAAAACCCCTAATGGATATGACACTATCTGGGTAATCATCAATCGTCCCACCAAGTCTGCCGACTTCCTACCAATCATGGAAAATGACAACACGGGTGAACTTGCACGATGGTATTTAAAGGAAATCATGGCAAGACATGGAGTTCCGATCTCTATTATCTCCAGTAGAGGAAGCCATTGTACGTTGAACTTTTAGAGATCACTACAGGATGCTTTAGGTACCAATCTTAATATAAACACCGCATACCACCCTCAAACAGATGGTCAAAGTGAGAGAACCATTCAAACCTTAGAAGACATGCTACGAGCGTGTGTGATAGACTTTGGAAACGACTGGGATAGATATCTACCGTTGGCCGAATTTTCTTACAATAATAGTTATCACACCAGCATCAAAGCTGCACCCTATGAGGCACTGTATGGTAGAAAGTGCAGATCCCCAATATGTTGGGCTGAAGTTGGAGAAAGTCAGCTCACCGGTCCCGAGTTGGTACAAGAGACCACGAAAAAGATGGTAATGTAAGGAAACACACTTTGCCTAAAGCAATTAACCACGGATTTTAATCTACAGGGTAAGCTAAGGTGTAAGGGTGTATCGAAACATTATAACAAAGGTGTAAGAAACGAAAAGAATGGCTCTGAGGGTTTTTCTAGGGGTATCTTACTCTAAAAGTGAGAGTAAACAAAGGGTTTATACGGGGGTTAACTAACCAGTGTAGTTAGTTAATATCACATAACAGATAAAGGCTATTTGGGTTTAATCCTAGAAATATACCAATTTAGACAAGTCACTCCAATTATATAGATAATACTTATTATGGTGGTCTCGAATAGTATACAAGCCAAGTTCTAAAGTTTACAAGTCACCGGCACACTAAAGTTTTAATATTTTTGAAAGAATAGAGTTATGTGTGCGGTTATGTAATTTAGAATTTAAACAAAAACATGCTAAAAAATTTTAAATTTTGATATATTAAGCGCATTTTAAGCATATTTTGAAAAAGTTTAGGACAAGTAAGTGTTCTAATTCTCCATCCCCCCACTTAAGTTAAACAACGTCCTCGTTGTTTGTGTCAAAGGTTAAAAACTAGAAAATAAAAGAATTAGAACAGAAAAACTCCCCTGAGATTTGCTCGGTATGATCCTCCATTATTCGTGTAAGAGCAAAAATCAACTTTCTTGTGGATGAGAACGTTTAAGCTTCATAGATGATGTATCCACAGAAAATGCAGGAATCTATAATACCATTTAGACTTTAACACACCTGAGTTAAGAAGGTTCAAACTTGCATAATACATTAGTAGTTAGTAAAAATAAAACCTAAAAAATTAAACTGCAAATCATCAGGTCAGTCGATACGCCGTATCTTATGGAAGAAGATACGCCATATCGAGCCTGGAATAAATACGAATCAGAATAAAAGATGCGTCACATCCTTAACCAGGGATGCGCCGCATTAAATAAACTGACAGAAAGTTTTAAAGTCAAAAATAAAAATGCAGAAAATGAAATAAGATATGACCAGTGCAGGTGATGCGTCACATCTTATGATGGAGATGCGCTGCATCTTCTGCAGGTCTGACAGACTCGACACAGAACAGAAAAGTAAAATTTTTTTCCATCGGGTTGTCTCCCGGTCAGCACTTGTCTTTATTCCAGAGTCTTCAAGTTAGACTCACGTTCAGCTCCTTATTTTGTTCTTGTTACGTGCCATCCTTCTTCTTTCATCCGAAAGATGTTACTGTATAGCTCCGCAACATTTTCTTCCGTTCGACTTAATCTAATATATTCTTTGGTCTTCGTCGCAACATATTCCTCATATGGTCCCAAAGAGTATTTGATGACTTCAATTTTTTCAGAAATTATCATGGGTGGGTTATTATAAGTGATCCCAAGTAGTCGACATTTTCTCTCGATGAATTCTTCTTCGTCTTTATCAACAAACTTGAAATAAGGATCCTTATTCAAATAGTCATCAAGTTCATCAATTAATTTTCCTCGTGACTCATCGTCTTGAGTCTCGTCCCACTTTCTTTTCAATTCCCATTGTAAGCGTCGATTAAGCCTTGTGTAATCATCACATTTTCTATGCACCCATTCCCAGAAAGTAGTATTCGATGCTCCCTTTAGTTCTTTTAAGTATTTGATTCTACCTTTTTCTTGCAAAGCCTCTGCTCTACGTGGGGAGTCTTCAACTTTTTCATACCAATCATAGTCTTCAAAGTATATATCGTTTCCAACTCGTTTCATTCCAATTATACTTCCCCCATTGCAGGTTCCATCATTCTTCCAATCACAGGTTGGCCATTCACTACTTCCATCCTTGAAATGGAAAGGTTTACAAGTGTGATTAATATGTCCAAATTCCCATGATTTATCCCAAACCCATGGTATCTGGTCATTCCATTCGTAGTACCAGGTGTTTTTGAACTCATCATAAGTTTTGAATCCTGGTAGATCTCCAGTTAGCACATCAGCGTCGATTTGAAGGAGGTAATTAAATTCTTTGAATTGTTTGCACAAGGGCGTCTCATAACTGAACACATCAATGTCTATACTGAACAATTCTTCAATGCCTTCCTCGATCGTTGAATCGTCATGTGATGATCCATTGTCGCTTTCTACTTCCTCATCTCCCCCTCTCATCCAATATACCCATAACACATCTTTAGTAGCTCGGTCCATGATCTTATGGTTATTGAACTTACTAGCTAACCAATCTGAAAAATCAGCATTGTTAGGATCATAGTTAACGTCAAAGCTAGTATTACCAATCATTTTCCTCCTTATCTCCATGAACTCATTAAATTGTTCTTTAAAACTTCGTGTCAACCATGAGGTCACAATCCATTTGACTTCATTCGTAGGAGCAAATTTGGGATCACCATATTTAAGTTCAAGCCATTCTTCTAAAGAGATATCCATCAACCTTACCAACTTTTTATGAAACAGTATCTCCGATTCAGCATAAATTCTTTCATCATCCAGATTGCTTTTATCTAATCCCCAATACTGTTAGGAATAAAGCATATAAGGAGTTTGTATAGGTTGGATATTTCCTCTACCATAGCTTTTGTTGCTCGATATGTTGACTGCATTTGCTGAGTTCATGTATTCAATTTGGAATTTCCCATATTTTTCTTCGATAGTCGTCCAAGTTAATCCTTTAGATTCAATGATAGGCCATAAAAGTAACAATTCATCTTCAGTGTAACTCATTAGTAAATCACAAGAGAATATCCCATCTTCAATATTGCATAAGCGTTTGAATTCCATATAAGTAGCTTCAAGAGGGGTTTCCCAAGAAAATAAATCGGCATCAATCGTGAGTACATTGAAGTTGGCATCTTCATAAACTTCCACTGAGTAGACGGGCATGTTGGTTTGAGATACGGATTTGAGTAAAGCATCGATCGTAGGTAAGTTGCAAGTAATAGCATCGAAATTTTTGAATGAATCCGAAAGCAAGAGTTCTTCTTCCAATTCTGAGCTTTTAGTAATGCTTAATGCTGGGAATTTGCTCAAGCTAACTTCATAGTTATCACACTCGTCATCGCTTCCCAGAATTAACGGCTTTTTGGCGCGGGACTTTTCATTGTGCTTATCTTTCATAAGTTCCTTAGCAAGATATCCGTTTATTGACATATCTTCCATAGCAAAACCTGTCATCATAGGTAAAATCATCAGTAGGATCTGTTTGCGAGAAGAGAAATTAATGAATTTAGAAACGAATATAAAGAATAAAAATGCCTGATATCTCGAACGATGCGCCGTATCCAGAAAGTTGGATACGCCGTATCTTATTTCGTTAAAATTTAATCAGACTTTTATTCAGAAAACAGATACACCGCTTATGAATTTGAATGCGCCGTATCGAGTTTAAATAATCAAAAATCGATTATATTTATTAATATTAAATGCGTCGTATTAACAAAAGCTAATGCGCCATATTTTCGTTACGTTTCAAAATACAAGATTTTTGATTTAGCAGATGCGCCGTATCGATAAAGATCGATGCGTCGCTTTTGTTTAATAATTCGAAAAAATCTGTTTTTAAATTAAATAGAAAATACGCCGTATCTGTTAAAACAGATGCGTCGTATGGCGTTAGGGTTTAGAAAAATTTCTTATTAAAAACAGAATACGCCGTATCTTGGGGAAAGATGCGTCGTACTCGAATTTATTAAACGCGTTGTATTTTATAAAAATTAAACGCAATACGCCGTATCTATGAAAACAGATGCGCCGTATCGTTTATATTAGCACAATACAACGATAGCAGAATACAGAAAAATACAGAAAAGAAAAACAAAAATAAAAACAAACAAAAAGAAACAAAAATTACAGAAAACAAAAACACACAAAAATAGAAAATATGCAAATTATACAATGAATGCAATCTAGAAAAACAAAAATAAAAACAAACAAAAAGAAACAAAAATTACAAAAAACAAAAACACACAAAAATAGAAAATATGCAAATTATACAATGATTGCAATCTATCTAATATATAACAGGGTTAGTGGTTAGAATCTAAAAAAATCTAAAAAGAAAAACCTAATTAAAATACATAATCAAATTAACAGATAATAACAATTCACTCCCCGGCAACGGCGCCAAAACTTGATGCGCGTGATGTGTCGTTGCGGTTTAGCAGTATTAATGCCTACTCAAGTTTTAAATTTATATTTAGCCGACTTATCAATAACACACACACACTTAACGAGCAGTGTACCCGGTCAGTATGAATATAATGGTAAGTAGAGTGTCGATCACTAAGAGTGGAACGTATTATCTAGTTATTCTAATCAGTATTTTAATATCCTAAGTTAGCTATACAACCTAATCTAACGCAAGGGGGGGTTCAGCCTGAGAGACTGGCACGGTTTGGTTATGATTAAATAGTAAACTAAACTAATGAGCACCAATCAGCGATTAGCACATACTTACACAGATAGATACTCGAGACAATAAGAAGACCTGTCCTGATAATTAAGTAGCTTGTCACTTGTTTTATTGCTAGTTTTATATGAAGTGTATATAATTAAACCTTTCTCGTTGGCTCTAATCTTATCGGCGAGTAAACCCTTAATGATTACTTATGTCTATCCTATTTATTTAAGAGACGCTAAAACAAATAGGCGAGGAAGGGGCATGGCGACCCAAGCAAGACTCAGCTAGACACAGAGGTTATCAATGCACTAATAAAAGTCACCAAAGACATCAACATATAAACTTTAATTAATGGGAAAGCAATATTAAGGGGAGTGCATGATCTTCCGTAGTCACATGACACAAGCCCATCAATCTTGATGAATTAAAGTGTACTAATACAATAAAACAAAACTACTTAATGAATTGAATACATGCAGGACCTTCTTACAGCTCTTGTATCTTCGTTTAGGTGTGTCTTGTGCTGCTTGGTCGTCTGAATTCGGCTCTAGGGTTATGCAAAAAGTCTCTTAAATTCGTCTGACCTTGGGGTATTTATAGTTTCTGTCTGAGGGATCGATGCGGCGCATTGAGTTGATAGATGCGGCGCATTGACTTAACTTCGCGTGGGGTCCAAGATTAATATATTCAGGAATATTCGTACACCGTCTTCAGATGCGGCGTATCTTGATCTTTGTATGCGGCGCATGTACTTTAGCTGTCTTGGATTGTAACTGGTGAAATCTTGATAGTGATACGCCGTATGTTAGAAGTATTTTGCGGCGTATCTGGAGTAGAACGAGCTTGATCTTCTGGATTTCAGTAGGCTTTTAACATCTCGCTTGTTTTGCTCCATAATTAGTCCAAAATCGCCAAGTTTCACATAATGCTTTTTTTTACCTGATAATCACTAAAGTAAACATTAATGTATCGATTCTCATAGATAATATAATAAAACAAGTCAAATAAATAGGATAAATGATGATAATAAAATGTACTTATTTGAGTTCATCAAATATCCCCCCACTTGAACTTTACTTGTCCCCAAGTAAACCTTAGAGTTAATCAAATGAAAATGTATCCTAAAAGATATTAGGATTTATTTTTATATTTAAGCACGTATTCGTTTTGTCATAATCACACAACCAAACACTTAACGAAGTAGAAACCAAAATTATTTTTAATGTAAAACAATTCTAAATCGTTTAGTTGCTTAGTTGTGATGAATATTCTATCATAGGCTTGGCAAGTATACGCATCTCCCCCACTAAAGCCAAGGAGTAACAAGTCTAAAGCGGTAAAAAGGGTTTGTTGGTTAAGGGTTGATCATCCTTTTTAATCTCTATCAATCTCATATTCCAGAAAAGGCGACAAAATTACAAATACATGATCGAATCCACGACCACGATACTTGCAATTGCTCAAATCCTTAACTCGAATGGGCTAAAGATAGGACCAAGTAATCTTCCCCAATAATATTATATCAAAAAGGGCGTCAAAATCATAAATACATAGCCGAATCCACGACTACGATACTTAAGATTGATCAAATCCATAATCTCAATAAATCAAAGGTTTGGATGAAGAATGATATAGGGTATGGATAATATTTTGGATACAAATTGGTGTAAAATAAAAAATAAACAAAACAGATAAATTAAAATCCTAAGTGTGGTTAATCACTTTCCCAACCATCCCATGAATAAGACTCATATCATTGAATAACTCACGCTTTAACACTTGAAACACATGCTTTAGGTAGACACGAATTATACTCAACAAGATCTCAATCATAGAATAACCTTAGTTGGCGTTCCCATAACGGCCAACTCCCATTCAATCCATAAATATAATATACAACAACAAATAGTGGTGATATCTCCCACTTAATATAAAACTTTACATAAGTTGGTTAAAACAAACTTCCAACTTTTCCTTTTTCTTTTTCTTTTCTATTTTTTTTTTCAATTTTTTTTTTTTTTTTTTTTTTTTCAACATCAACATATATGTGTAAAATTTCACAACTTTTCTATCACTATTTTTTCGGATAATTTTTCCATACTCTTCATACTTTCAGAAATAACTGTAATAGTGAAAGTAGCAAACACACGAAAAATAAACTAAAAGTTATACAATATTTGCTTTCATACCAATTGCTTTATGCAATTTCCCGACTTAACCAAAGATAATGAATTACGCACGCGAACACAGGTAATGTAAGGAAACACACTTTGCCTAAAGCAATTAACCACGAATTTTAATCTACAGGGTAAGCTAAGGTGTAAGGGTGTATCGAAACATTATAACAAAGGTGTAAGAAACGAAAGGAATGGCTCTGAGGGTTTTTCTAGGGGTATCTTACTCTAAAAGTGAGAGTAAACAAAGGGTTTATACGGGGGTTAACTAACCAGTGTAGTTAGTTAATATCACAAAGCAGATAAAGGCTATTTGGGTGTAATCCTAGAAATTTACCAATTTAGACAAGTCACTCCAATTATATAGATAATACTTATTATGGTGGTCTCGAATAGTATACAAGCCAAGTTCTAAAGTTTACAAGTCACCGGCACACTAAAGTTTTAATATTTTTGAAAGAATAGAGTTATGTGTGCGGTTATGTAATTTAGACTTTAAACAAAAACATGCTAAAAAATTTTAAATTTTGATATATTAAGCGCATTTTAAGCATATTTTGAAAAAGTTTAGGACAAGTAAGTGTTCTAATTCTCCATCCCCCCACTTAAGTTAAACAACGTCCTCGTTGTTTGTGTCAAAAGTTAAAAACTGGAAAATAAAAGAATTAGAACAGAAAAACTCCCCTGAGATTTGCTCGGTATGATCCTCCATTATTCGTGTAAGAGCAAAAATCAACTTTCTTGTGGATGAGAACGTTTAAGCTTCATAGATGATGTATCCACAGAAAATGCAGGAATCTATAATACCATTTAGACTTTAACACACCTGAGTTAAGAAGGTTCAAACTTGCATAATACATTAGTAGTTATTAAAAAAAAACCTAAAAAATTAAACTGTAAATCATCAGGTCAGTCGATACGCCGTATCTTATGGAAGAAGATACGCCGTATCGAGCCTGGAATAAATACGAATCAGAATAAAAGATGTGTCGCATCCTTAACCAGGGATGCACCGCATTAAATAAACTGACAGAAAGTTTTAAAGTCAAAAATAAAAATGCAGAAAATGAAATAAGATATGACCAGTGCAGGTGATGCGTCGCATCTTATGATGGAGATGCGCCGCATCTTCTGCAGGTCTGACAGACTCGACACAGAACAGAAAAGTAAAATTTTTTTCCATCGGGTTGTCTCCCGGTCAGCACTTGTCTTTATTCCAGAGTCTTCAAGTTAGACTCACGTTCAGCTCCTTATTTCGTTCTTGTTACGTGCCATCCTTCTTCTTTCATCCGAAAGATGTTACTGTATAGCTCCGCAACATTTTCTTCCGTTCGACTTAATCTAATATATTCTTTGGTCTTCGTCGCAACATATTCCTCATATGGTCCCAAAGAGTATTTGATGACTTCAATTTTTTCAGAAATTATCATGGGTGGGTTATTATAAGTGATCCCAAGTAGTCGACATTTTCTCTCGATGAATTCTTCTTCGTCTTTATCAACAAACTTGAAATAAGGATCCTTATTCAAATAGTCATCAAGTTCATCAATTAATATTCCTCGTGACTCATCGTTATTATCATAGGGATAATAATCAACAAAGTTAATGGATTGATAATAATCTTGAATCTCGTCCCACTTTCTTTTCAATTCCCATTGTAAGCGTCGATTAAGCCTTGTGTAATCATCACATTTTCTATGCACCCATTCCCAGAAAGTAGTATTCGATGCTCCCTTTAGTTCTTTTAAGTATTTGATTCTACCTTTTTCTTGCAAAGCCTCTGCTCTACGTGGGGAGTCTTCAACTTTTTCATACCAATCATAGTCTTCAAAGTATACATCGTTTCCAACTCGTTTCATTCCAATTATACTTCCCCAATTGCAGGCTCCATCATTCTTCCAATCACAGGTTGGCCATTCACTACTTCCATCCTTGAAACGGAAAGGTTTACAAGTGTGATTAATATGCCCAAATTCCCATGGTTTATCCCAAACCCATGGTATCTGGTCATTCCATTCGTAGTACCAGGTGTTTTTGAACTCATCATAAGTTTTGAATCCTGGTAGATCTCCAGTTAGCACATCAGCGTCGATTTGAAGAAGGTAATTAAATTCTTTGAATTGTTTGCACAAGGGTGTCTCATAATTGAACACATCAATGTCTATGCTGAACAATTCTTCAATGCCTTCCTCGATCGTTGAATCGTCATGTGATGATCCATTGTTGCTTTCTACTTCCTCATCTTCCCCTCTCATCCAATATACCCATAAACAATCTTTAGTAGCTCGGTCCATGATCTTATGGTTATTGAACTTACTAGCTAACCAATCTGAAAAATCAGCATTGTTAGGATCGTAGTTAACGTCAAAGCTAGTATTACCAATCATTTTCCTCCTTATCTCCATGAACTCATTAAATTGTTCTTTAAAACTTCGTGTCAACCATGAGGTCACAATCCATTTGACTTCATTCGTAGGAGCAAATTTGGGATCACCATAATTAAGTTCAAGCCATTCTTCTAAAGAGATATCCATCAACCTTACCAACTTTTTATGAAACAGTATCTCCGATTCAGCATAAATTCTTTCATCATCCAGATTGCTTTTATCTAATCCCTAATACTGTTCGGAATAAGGCATATAAGGAGTTTGTATAGGTTGGATATTTCCTCTACCATAGCTTTTGTTGCTCGATATGTTGACTGCATTTGCTGAGTTCATGTATTCAATTTGGAATTTCCCATATTTTTCTTCGATAGTCGTCCAAGTTAATCCTTTAGATTCAATGATAGGCCATAAAAGTAACAATTCATCTTCAGTGTAACTCATTAGTAAATCATAAGAGAATATCCCATCTTCAATATTGCATAAGCGTTTGAATTCCATATAAGTAGCTTCAAGAGGGGTTTCCCAAGAAAATAAATCGGCATCAATCGTGAGTACATTGAAGTTGACATCTTCATAAACTTCCACTGAGTAGATGGGCATGTTGGTTTGAGATACGGATTTGAGTAAAGCATCGATCGTAGGTAAGTTGCAAGTAATAGCATCGAAATTTTTGAATGAATCCGAAAGCAAGAGTTCTTCTTCCAATTCTGAGCTTTTAGTAATGCTTAATGCTGGGAATTTGCTCAAGCTAACTTCATAGTTATCACACTCGTCATCGCTTCCCAGAATTAACGGCTTTTTGGCGCGGGACTTTTCATTGTGCTTATCTTTCATAAGTTCCTTAGCAAGATATCCGTTTATTGACATATCTTCCATAGCAAAACCTGTCATCATAGGTAAAAGCATCAGTAGGATCTGTTTGCTAGAAGAGAAATTAATGAATTTAGAAACGAATATAAAGAATAAAAATGGCTGATATCTCGAACGATGCGCCGTATCCAGAAAGTTGGATACGCCGTATCTTATTTCGTTAAATTTTAATCAGACTTTTATTCAGAAAACAGATACACCGCTTATGAATTTGAATGCGCCGTATCAAGTTTAAATAATCAAAAATCGATTATATTTATTAATATTAAATGCGTCGTATTAACAAAAGCTAATGCGCCATATTTTCGTTACGTTTCAAAATACAAGATTTTTGATTTAGCAGATGCGCCGTATCGATAAAGATCGATGCGTCGCTTTTGTTTAATAATTTGAAAAAAACTGTTTTTAATTTAAATAGAAAATACGCCGTATCTGTTAAAACAGATGCGTCGTATGGCGTTAGGGTTTAGAAAAATTTCTTATTAAAAACAGAATACGCCGTATCTTGGGGAAAGATGCGTCGTACTCGAATTTATTAAACGCGTTGTATTTTATAAAAATTAAACGCAATACGCCGTATCTATGAAAACAGATGCGCCGTATCGTTTGTATTAGCACAATACAACGATAGCAGAATGCAGAAAAATACAAAAAAGAAAAACAAAAATAAAAAGAAACAAAAATTACAGAAAACAAAAACACACAAAAATAGAAAATATGCAAATTATAAAATGATTGCAATCTATCTAATATATAACAGGGTTAGTGGTTAGAATCTAAAAAAACTAAAAAGAAAAACCTAATTAAAATACATAATCAAATTAACAGATAATAACAATTCACACCCCGGCAACGGCGCCAAAAACTTGATGCGCGTGATGTGTCGTTGTGGTTTAGCAGTATTAATGCCTACTCAAGTTTTAAATTTATATTTAGCCGACTTATCAATAACACACACACTTAACGAGCAGTGTACCCGGTCAGTATGAATATAATGGTAAGTAGAGTGTCGATCACTAAGAGTGGAACGTATTATCTAGTTATTCTAATCAGTATTTTAATATCCTAAGTTAGCTATACAACCTAATCTAACGCAAGGGGGGGTTCAGCCTGAGAGACTGGCACGGTTTGGCTTTGATTAAATAGTAAACTAAACTAATGAGCACGAATCAGCGATTAGCACACACGTACACAGATAGATACTCGAGACAATAAGAAGACCTGTCTTGATAATTAAGTAGCTTGTCACTTGTTTTATTGCTAGTTTTATATGAAGTGTATATAATTAAACCTTTCTCGTTGGCTCTAATCTTATCGGCGAGTAAACCCTTAATGATTACTTATGTCTATCTTATTTATTTAAGAGACGCTAAAACAAATAGGCGAGGAAGGGGCATGGCGACCCAAGCAAGACTCAGCTAGACACAGAGGTTATCAATGCACTAATGAAAGTCACCAAAGACATCAACATATAAACTTTAATTAATGGGAAAGCAAAATTAAGGGGAGTGCATGATCTTCCGTACTCACATGGCACAAGCCCATCAATCCTGATGAATTAAAGTGTACTAATACAATAAAACAAAACTACTTAATGAATTGAATACATGCAGGACCTTCTTACAGCTCTTGTATCTTCGTTTAGGTGTTTCTTGTGCTGCTTGGTCGTCTGAATTCGGCTCTAGGGTTATACAAAAAGTCTCTTAAATTCGTTTGACCTTGGGGTATTTATAGTTTCTGTCTGAGGGATCGATGCGGCGCATTGAGTTGATAGATGCGGCGCATTGACTTAACTTCGCGTGGGGTCCAAGATTAATATATTCTGGAATATTCGTACACCGTCTTCAGATGCGGCGTATCTTGATCTTTGTATGCGGCGCATGTACTTTAGCTGTCTTGGATTGTAACTGGTGAAATCTTGATAGTGATACGCCGTATGTTAGAAGTATATTGCGGCGTATCTGGAGTAGAACGAGCTTGATCTTCTGGATTTCAGTAGACTTTTGACATCTCGCTTGTTTTGCTCCATAATTAGTCCAAAATCGCCAAGTTTCACATAATGCTTGTTTTTACCTGAGAATTACTAAAGTAAACATTAATGTATCGATTCTCATATATAATATAATAAAACAAGTCAAATAAATAGGATAAATGATGATAATAAAATGTACTTATTTGAGTTCATCAGAGTCGCAGAAAAGTATACTCTGTGTCAGTTTAATTAAAATGTCTCCTAAACTATATTTTCCGTACTCATAACAAACCCGGAAATCTCGGGAGATACCGGGATTCAACGGGACACGAGGTACACCTAATACACACTGAATACAAAACTTATCTTAATAAACCCACTAAAATCGTCCACTATCTCTAATAATAAAAAAAATAAAAAGAAACGAAAGAGGAGAGAGAGAGAGAGAGAGAGAGAGAGAGAGAGAGAGAGAATATCTCATCTCCCTCATCCCTCCTTCATCCCTAATCGAGCAACCATCACCATCATCCTCAAGATTCATCACTGATTCAAATCTACTCTATAGATCGAGGCTACAAAACGAGACAATAAATTTTTGACACCTTCCTATTGTTTCTTTCGATCTTGTCGTTTCCTATAAGTCAACGAGCCAAAGGATGTCGACATACTTTTCTAAAAATGGCTATGGAGCGCATGAGGTTAGAGAAAGGAAGGGTAAGAGAGCGTTGTTTAATTTCTTTAAGAGTCCGTCCATTCCCAGCCACTCTCTTCACCACCGAATTAACAATCATACACAATCAAGGGTGAAATAGTGGTGAAGAAGGAAAGTGGGTTGCTTGGATTGGGTTTAGTCATTCTTGGGTTTTCTCTTCATCATTCACAGTCGAACCAAACTTGATTGTAAGAATCATCAACAATTGTTGATCCCAGTTGAGCTATTGATCTTGTTAATTATCTTAGATGTTAATCTAAAACAATAAGTATAGAAACTGTTCTTGAAACAATATTAAATACTATGCGAAATCTAATGTTTAATCTTAAGAAAAATTATCAATGAACACAAACGAATTCTCTCAACAAACACTTCAATATATTAATACGGTTACTCAAAAGTAATGGGGTTACAAAAATCATGAAGTCAATCGACTCTAACAATGATACGTCTATAATACGTACCAAAACTCTAACCCTAGATCCTCCTTTTATAGACTAAGGAGTCCTAGTCGGTTACAATAGCTTTCTATACAAGATAAATCTTTTCTTATCTATTCTATAATTATCCAAACATACTATATATAATTATCTAATAAGCAGTAGAATACTAACTCTAGCAGTAGAATCTTCTATGCCTAGCAGTAGTATCCACTTAGCGTATTTACTTGATCTTTATCAGCAACTCCAGCAGTAGTATGAAATACACCAGCAGTAGTATGATTAAGACCAGCAGTAGAATAACACTTAGTGAATTTTCCATTAAGATCCATAAGTAGTTGTATCCATTCTGAGAAGCAGCATCTCAAAACCCAACAATCCTCTCCTAAACTTGATATTTTACTCCAAAATCATCAAGTTTCCTTTAAGCATAAACAAACACCAGGAGGATGCTTCCAAACACATTCAGTTCTGTTTTGAATACTTAGGTTTGAGCACTCTTTCATACTTCTTTAAAAGTTTATAAGCTTGATCTTGAAACCAGAAGTCTTTTTGCATCTGCAACATGCCAGGCTTCAACATCTGATGAACAATCTCTTTGTGAAAATTCAGTGCAGGATAATCTTTTTCCACCAACATGTAGATAGTCACTCCATGAGCATTTAATTCATGAACACCACAAGACTGATATAAATTCCATTTTTGAACAGTGTTATGTTTTAACTTCATCCACTCAATATCTCCATCATGTGGTTCAAACATTATCTTTAGATAGTAGTAGATCACCCTTTCATACACCTCCTCTGGTCTTGTATCACCATATTTTTCTTTGTATAACCTCCAGAGGGTAACCACATCATCTCTATCCATCCAAAACAGCATTTGTGGAAACCTAATAAACCTATAATACAAACCATTAGTCATTTTAATCTCCCAATAGGCTTCACTCCCATCATGAATTCCAGAAGTATATGAGATGATTGGATGTTTAGCTGCTAGAGGAACTGCATTAGTAACTTCAGGTTCTTTATGCTTAGAAACAACTGTAAGTTCCATCAATTTTTCTATATCCTCTTCAGATTCCTCCCCATCATCAGCTTTTTCTTTACTCTCACTCTCTGACTCAGAACTTTGCACTACTGCTTTTGACTTATCAGCTTTTCTCTTTTTCCTTCCAACTGATTTCAACACTCTGCCACTTCTTTTGACACCAATACTGGAACTTTCTTTCTTTTCCTCTACCTTTACTTTTTCTTCCATCTTCTCTTTCACATTTTCTTTTTCAACCTCAGTTTCTTTCTCAGTCTCCACCACCTTCTTAAACCTCTTAAATTTCTCTTTTTCCAACTCAGACCCCATAGGCACAAAACTATCACTTTCTCTCTTAGCTCTCTCAAACATCTTTTGAATTTCATCATCAGAATATGGCTTCAACTGAACAAGCCTGTAGCCCTTCATGTTCTTCAAGTAATGCTCCTGAAATTTTCTTATTTGTTTGACAGTTGGTGGTCTGAGCAACTTTTTCTTCTTTCTCTCAGCAAGATACCTTTTCTTTCTTTCTGCTGTGAATTTCTTTAACCATTTATCCCTTCCTTCATCAGTGAAAGTATCTTGTATTTCCTCTTTGACTTGCTTCAATAATTCTAAATCAGCTTCACACCTTATCCTTTCCTCATCCCAAGCATCCAATACAACTTTTGTTTTTGTTTAATCTTCAGCATGTTTTCTTAGTTTTTCAAGTACTGCTTGATTTTCTTCCTCATACTCAGCTTGAATTTTCCTTGCAGCTTCTTCATTAAACTTTTCTTGAAGCTCTCTTGGCCAGTACTCAAAGGGAATGTCAGGGTTAGGTTCAGGCTCTTCTATCATTTTGCCTTTGCCTTTACCTGAATATGTAGGTTCTTGAGCAGCTTTCTTGGTTGGGATGGGTTCTCTGATAGTTACACCTTTAACAGGTGGTCTTGTAGCCTTTTGTGGTTGTGATTGGAGTTGTGGTTGTGGTTTTGGTTTCTTTGGTGTGGATGATTTTGTAGACTTCAGTTGTAGCATTACCTTAGCCAAACTAACATCATCATCCAATTCCTCAGCAGTAGAATTCTTTTGTGGCTCAGCAGTAGAATGTTTTTCACCAGCAGTAGAATCTTTTACCTCAGAATTAACACTAGCAGCAGAATGTGTCTCTAGTTCAGCAGTAGGAACTTTTTCACTGACAGTAGAATCACCCTTAGCAATCTTTCCACTCTCACCAGCAGTAGATTGTTCTTGAACACTAGCAGCAGCATCACCTAAACCTTTAATAGTTTCCACCATCACTTTTGTGTGTTTAATCAGCTGCTCTTCACTCAAACTCTTCAATTTATCACCAATCTGCTCCTTTTTCCCTTTTTCCAAAGACACTTCATATCCAGATTTGTCTTTAACCACAAATTCCTCATTCTCACCACTATCCATATCCATATCAACAACACTTTCATCATTAGTCTCAGCCTCCCCTGAAGTCTTTGTCTCATTCCTCCCCTGTTTGGGAGCATCCTCCCCCAAACCTTGGTCTTCAGAAGAGCTTACTCTTTGTGTTGTACCCACCTTTTTCAATCTCTTAAATACCCTGGTTCTTGACCTCTTCTGGCCTTCCAAGTATTTAACCTTTAACTTTAAACTTTTAACTGTATTCTGAAGGTCAAGAACCTGTGTTTCCAAGAGGTGGATCACTGGAATTGTCATTTTGTACAGTTTTTGGTGCCATCAATTTCTCTGTTTCTTGTCTACCCTCATCACTTCGGGATGTGTGACCTTCCCTGAGAGGTGAATCATAGGATGTAAACTCAGTATCAAACCTAGTTTGATCAGTTGAGCCCCCCATATTTGCCATTTGGCTGGGGTTTCCATCACCTGTTTCTGGTTCATGTGAACCTTCAACAGTAGATGTTGCCTTGGTTGGGGTCTTAGCTATGTTGTCACTGGCTTGCTCTGCTTCTAAGCTAGAAGCAGTAGTGGTAGCCTCTTCCAACATGTCACCACCTACACCTGTGACATCCTCTTCTGGTCCATCCACCCTAACACTGCCCTGAGGTTGCTCAGTGTTCTTATTTGGTGAATTCCTAGGTGTTTGGGTCTTTTCAGGTTAAGGAGTTGATGTTTCCAAATTGGGTGTGTGTTGGGAAGTAGTTGTGGTTTCTACTCCTTCACCCTAATTTTGAACTAATGACAACATATAAGGAAATAATGGTGTCACAGTTCCAGAAAAATCTTTGCCATCCTTTTTCAAATAGGAAAATAATTTCTTTTGAAGCACAGGGCAAGTAAATTGCTTTTTATGTACCCTTGGATTTGTAAGTTGGTTATTGAGAATGAGTTGCAAAAACCCTGGATAAATGTAAAATTTTCCAGAAACGTTTTTTTTCAAACCATCCATTATCATAGCCGAAAAATTAAAAGGTTGTCCTTTGGCCAGACAAATCATGGCAGATGCCTGAGTTGTACTGAACTCATTCCAACCTGATGTTTTAGGACTTAGACAATGGAGAATGGTATGAATAAAAAATTTCCATTGAGGACAAAGAAGACCTTTGTAAAACTTTAAACTTTCATTTTTCTTCTCATACCCCATGTTTTCAAGTTCCTCAAAAATGATAGAATTTTCAAGACAAGTTATTTCCTCATCATCTGCAAAGTGAAGAGCTTCTCTCACAGATGATTCAGAAATAATTACCTTGTGGCCATCTACCTTAGCCTTTAAATATTCTTCCCCATTTTTAGTTTTAATCTTAACAGCAGACCAGAACTTATCAATGTGGGAAACATATATAGGAGGGTTTGCTGTTAATGCGTACCTAATGTGGGTAGCATTAAGAAAGTCGATTACCTCAGCAAAACCTTCAGCTTCTTTGGTCTTTTCAAGAAAAGAAACTTGATTGTGGCTATCAGAAAAGGTTCTTGTTGTCATTGTGAATTAGGGTTTTGATTTTGGGGGTTTTTAAAATCAGATGTTAAAAAGTGTGTTACGGTTTGAAATAAAATTAATTTTGGGCGCACAAAGTTAATTATGAGATCCAATTAGGTTTTTAAGCCCTTCGGATCGAATTAGGTTTTATTCACGCCAAATTTACAAAACCGACCCTACACTTTCAAACCAAACAGTAGAATCCCAGAAGTTACAAAGCCAGCAGTAGAAAGTTTTGCCTAGCAGCAGAAACTTTGTAACAAGCAGTAGAATGTCTGTTGATCTTTCCAAACACCTTTTTCTCATCAAACAAGCATTCCCCTTTGACTTTTCCTGCAAAAGATTAGTCCAAAACCACAAAAACACAAGAAATAATATACCACAATAATCACAATTCATAGTTATACTTAGCAGTTGAATAAACAACTAGCAGCATGACTAAATATAACTAACAGCAGAACCTAACACACATCATAGCAAGCAGTAGAAACAACTTATTGACTAATAACAGTACAAATCCTAACAAAACATTTACAAAAATACAAAGAGATAAGAATTTTCAAAGATTGATCATTCCAATATTAGCAATTAAAAATTGAAATCTACCCACATCAAAACCTTTTGTGAGCAAATCTGCAACATTGTTGTCAGTATGGATTTTAACTATTTGAATTAGCTTTTTCTCTTAACAATCTCTAATAAAGTGATGTCTTATCTCAATATGCTTTGTTTTAGAGTGAAAAACAGGATTTCTTATAATACACATTGTACTGTTATTATCAATATAAGTTTTGGTGTTCATAAAGTTGTACCCATAATCCAACAATTGATTCTGAATCCAGAGCACTTGTCCACAGCAACTAGAAGCAGCCGCATACTCTGCTTCAGCTGTTGAATTAGCCACCACAGTCTATTTCTTGCATTGCTATGAGATCAACCTATGTCCAAGAAATTGACAACCTCCAGTAGTTGATTTCCTATCTAAACATGCTCCAGCATAATCACTATCTGAGTTGCCACCAGATCAAAAGGTGAATCTTTTGAATACCAAAGGCTCAACCTAGGTTGACTCCTTAAGTACCTAAAAATCATCTTCACAGCATTCAAGTGAGACACTTTAGGGGTCACTTGAAATCTGGCACAAGCACACACAACAAACATAATGTCTGGCCTTGAAGCAGTTAGATACATCAATGAACCAATCATTGATCTGTAGATATGCACATCAACCTCTTCCCCATCTTCATCCTTGATCAGAGGCTTGTTGGACTCCATGGTTGTCTTTGCTGGTTTCACATCAGAAAAGCCAAATTTCTTCAAAATATCAATCACATACTTGTCTTGACTGATGAATATCCAATCTTCTTTTTGCTTAACTTGAAGCCCTAGAAAGAACGTGAGTTCCCCCATAGAACTCATCTGAAATCTGCTATGCATGAGCTTCTCAAATTCCTCACATAACACCTTGTTTGTAGAGCCAAAAATGATATCATCAACATATACTTGAACTAATAAGATATCCTTTTTGTCTGTCTTGATAAACAAAGTCTTGTCAATGGTTCCCCTGCTGAAACCATTGTTTAACAAGTACTTTGACAAGGTGTCATACCAAGCTCTAGGAGCCTGATGTAAACCATACAATGCTTTCTCCACCTTGTAAACCCTATCAGGATAATCAGGATCTTCAAAACCAGGTGGTTGGGAGACATATACTTCCTCATCAATTGTTCCATATAAGAAAGCACTCTTCACATCCATTTGATACACAGTAAAGTTCTTGTATGAAGCATAAGCCAAGAATAGTCTGATAGCCTCTACCCTTGCTACAGGTGCAAACACTTCATCATAATCAATTCCCTCTTCCTGAGTGTATCCTTGAGCCACTAATCTTGCTTTGTTTCTGATCACTATTCCTCTTTTATCCCTCTTGCATCTGAATACCCATTTAGTACCAATTGCCTTTTTCCCAGAAGGCAAATCAACTAAGGTCCAAACTTCTTGAAGCTTAAACTGCAACAACTTTTCTTGCATAGCTTCCACCCAAGTCTCATATTGTAATGCTTTATAGGCATTCTTGGGTTCCACTTGTGACAGAAAATAAGAAAACATACAATTCTGTAGATCCTTGTGGCTATTTCTCTGATGAAGAGATTGAGCAAATAACCCTTGATCAAACAAATCTCTGAAACCTTTTGTTTTACTTCTTGTTTGAACAGCAGAATGAACATCTCCAATAATTTGCTCCTTTGGATGATCCTTGTGTATTCTGGTGGTTGGAATAGGACTGACTGGAATTGGATTACCCATATTGGTTAAGTCAGCCTCTGCACCAAACCCATCCAGAACTTCATCATCAGTATCTTCATAGATGTTGACCAAACCAGGTATATTGGGATGATCTGGATAGTCATCATTAGCAAAAGATCTTCCATCTGTGTCAGCAGTAGAAAATCTTGGTGCAGCAGTAGGATCAAAAGGCTTAGCAGTAGTCTCTTTTTGCTTAGCAGTAGAATCAAAGTTACTACTGCTAGTCTTGTTCTGCACTTCATCAACAACTTGTGGTCCTTCATTAACCACCTTTTTAGCATCAGAAGGTTTAACACCACCTTCTACATCTTCATGAACAGCATCATCTTGTGAACTCTTGCCCTCTTTCTCTTTGGCTGTGAAAGTTTGATTAAGCTTCCATTTCTCAATTAAGACAAACTCCTTTGCAGATTCATCCACCTTAGCTTGTGTACCTGCATTGGAATTAGCTTGTGTACCTGCAGACTTGTTAGTTGTACCTGCAATCACTGGCTCATAATTCATACTTTTGGTTAATGAATCAATGTCAAACAGCCATTCAGGTCCACTCCCTGCAACATTAGATGTTGTTTCACTAAACCTAACATGCAGGTTTTCTTCTATATGCCTAGTTCTTTTATTGAATACCCTAAAAGCTTTACTATTGGTAGAGTATCCAACAAAGAAACCTTCATCTGCTTTCTCATCAAACTTGCCTAGGTTATCAATGGTATTTAAGATAGTAACAGGACACCCAAATGGTTTTAAGAAATCTATCATAGGTTTCCTACCATGCAACAATTCATAAGGGGTCTTGTTATGAGGCTTAACTACCTTACTCCTATTTTGCACAAAACAAGCAGTGTTAACTGCTTCAGCCTAAAAAGTAGTGGGTAATTTTGACTCAGACAACATAGTCCTAGCAGCCTCAATTAATGTCCTATTCCTCCTCTCAGCAACACCATTTTGTTGAGAAGTTCTAGCCACACTAAACTGTCTTAAAATACCTTTTTCAACACAGAATTGGTTCATCACACTATTCTTAAACTCAGCTCCATTTTTACATCTGATTACCTTAACTTTGTGATTAAATTGGTTTTCTAATCTTGTTATGAAAGCTTTAAGAATGCTAGAAGTGTCTCATCCTTAGTAGCTAGAAAGAAAACCCAAGTGAATCTACTATAGTCATCCGTGACAACTAGGCAATACATTTTCTTATTCAAACTTTTCACATATGTTGGCCCAAACAAATCCATATGCAACATATATAAGGGCTCAGAAATAGAGTTTGTTAATACAAATATTGTCCCAAGAACATTATTTATATTTTACGATCTTTGCTTAATTTTGTTAATGACAAATAAAAAGATTATCTTCAAGCAAAAGCATAAATATAAGAATAAGTCTTTTACATTTATAGTGATAAGTCTTGTAAAATATATTTACATGTTACATGATCTCTAGGAGTAAAATTATATACATATATACATTTACATCTTTATTTCTTAAATTAGAAAATTTATTTTTAAAATATTAGGATGACATCATGGCATGCATCATGAACACAATCTTAGAAAGATTTTGAGATATCTTGTATTGATCTTCAAGCCAAAGAGTTGAAATTGGAAGATATGGAAAGATATGGCAAGATATGGAAAGATTTGAGAATCTCTTAGCTGTCCTGAAGTGGCGGATCCAAACCCATACAAGGGCGGATCCAATTTTTGGGATCCGCCAGATCCGTCAACTGTTGAATCAGTTTGCCTATAAATAGCAAGCTGATCATTTTGGCATTTTTATCACTCATATAGCTTAAATACATACTTGTTGATATAAATAATGCCTAAAAACATTATCAATACTTATTCATATCTTTATGTTTTGATGATCACAAAATGTAAATTCATCAAACATAAACTTATTAAGTAAACAAGTATTTAGTTGGAAATATTCATTTCTACAACTTAATCACTTAAGGTATGAATGAACAAATGCTTAATGCATTATATGATCAAAGGAACATTTTCTTAATCACTAGATTTTTTATAAAATGACCCAAAACATTTTATATCTTTTAGAAAATCATTTTTGGTATTAAATAAAAATGTTTAATCTTTTATAAAATTATGAATTCAAATTTTCAACCAAAAATGGTAAAAATGTTCCAGAAAAACCTTCCCCACAAAAAGACAAATCTGGGCAACGGTCAGATGGGCGGCCCCCTTAATTTTACTAGGCGGTCCCCTTAATTTTAAGGGGGCCGGCCACCTATTTAAGGGGACCGCCCCGCTCCCCAAACCTTCTGTTCTAAATCTCCTCTAATCCTTGTAAATCCTTTCTAAAATCCTTTGATCATATTCTCTTAAGCATTGGTTTCCAAGTGATCCAAGCTTCTACCACCCAAGTGCAAAAGAAGAATACTCCTTCAACCACTAGAGAAGAAGTATTACAACTTAGTATCATCTTGCTATCTAAGTTGTTTGTGTAATCATTCATTCATTTGTGTATAAGTTGTGTATATTTGTTAGATAGGTGTGAACATAATTGATTAGGCTAGATTAGTGTGTAAGTAGTCAAGTTGTGAAGAAGTGAAGGTGTGTAAGTAGTGAAGGTGTGAAGAAGAAGAAGAACATACAAGTAGTGCTAGGTAGTGAAGTAGGTGTGAAGCTATTGTGAAGAAGGTGTGAAGTCGTGAAGAAGTTGTGAAGAAGGTGTGTAGTTGTAGTAAATAAGTTGTGAAGAAGTCGTGAAGAAGAAGTTGTGAAGTAGTTGTGATTTAAGTTGTGAGATTGGTTCTAGCTACGATTAGAACTCGACATCTAGCTTTGTGTCGTTAAACCGGTGTAAGCGAAAGTTGTGTAAGGTTTTCTCCGCCATAAGGGAGCTGGTTGACATAGTGAAGAAAACTCTCGAGTTTGGTGCTCGGGGAGTGGAGTAGGGCAAGGAAGGTGTCCTTGTAGCCGAACCACTATAAATCTCTTGTCTCTCGATTAGATCTTTCCATCTCTATCTTGCATTTCATTTCATTACTTTATTTGCATTGTTAATTTAGATTTATTTATATTTGTTCATATTGTTCAAGAGTTGAGTTCACATAAATTCGAATCTAAGTTTTTATAAGTAAATAAAGTTTTCATAATAAAATTAAAAAGGCGTAAAACTATTCAACCCCCCTTTCTAGTTTTCCACAATTGGTATCAAGAGCCACGTCAAACAAGATTTTTAAAATAAAATGTATTTTAAAACTTGAATCGATCTATGGAATCGGAAAAATATTTAGAAGGGCAATCTATGCAAAGATCACCGCTATTTGAAAGTAATTGTTTTCTTTATTGGAAAAATAGATTCGAAACTTATGTGAAATCAAACGATCTTGATCTTTGGCATGTTATTACCTATGGTGATTTCCCCCCTATTCAAAATAATCCTTTAACTAAAAGAGATGAAATTGTACCTCTTGAAAAACAAAATGATGATTTGAAAAAGAAACTAGCTAAAAATAATGAGGCAAAAATGGTTATTTATAATGCGTTACCACGTAAAGAATACGAAAGGATCTTTATGTGTGAAACCGCAAAAGAAATTTGGAACTCCTTACTAATAACTCACCAAGGTAATAGTCAAGTCAAAGATAATAAAATAGATCTTCTTGTTAAAAAATATGAACAATTTACGATTCCGGAAGAGGAATCAATAGATAATGCTTTTGCTAGGTTTAACACTATCATCACAAGTTTAAAAGCACTTTATGAGAATTTTTCTAGTAAGAATTTTGTTAGGAAATTTCTTAGGGCTCTTCATCCAAAATGGCGGGCTAAGGTTACGGCGATTGAAGAATCGAAGAACTTGTCAACTCTTCAACTTGACGAGTTGATCTGCAACTTGAAAGTCTACGAAGCAATAATAAAGAAAGACTCCGAGATGGTCAAAGGAAAAAGAGAGGAAAGCAAGTCAATTGCATTGAAAGCTAGGAAGGAATCTAGTGAAGAGGATAGCTCAACCTCCGAGAGTGATAACGAAGAATATGCTATGGCCGTAAGAGAGTTCAAGAAATTTCTAAAGAGACGAGGAAGATTCACAAGACAACCACGAGATGAAAGAAGATCGCTTCAAAGAAATAGGAATGATAACTACGGGAAAAGAAAGTGCTTTAGATGTGGAAGCCCAAACCATCTCATTGGCGAATGTCCAAAGCCACCGGGTTATGATTACCAAAACGCCTTTGTTAGTGGAGCATGGAGTGATAGCGACAAAGACGAAGCGGACAAAGCAAACGACGAAAAATGTCTTATGGCAAAGACATCAAATGAGGTACTTTCCGAAACCAAATACTTTAGTGACAAAATCAATCATTAGACGAAAAAGACATAGATAATGAATATAATAGGTTATGCAAATTAGGTCAAAAAGTCATGGCTAAAAATAAATCACTAAAACATATTAATAATCGATTAGAAAATGAAGTACTCGAATTAAAAATTAAACTACAACATTTAGAAAAAGGAAAAGAAGTTTTTATAGAATGTAAAACATGTCTAGAGGTCAAAAATGAAAACGAAAAACTTAAAGATGAAATTTCCAAACTTGACAAGTTTAAAAATAGTAGTAACTCACTTAAGAAAATAATAAGTGGTCAAGGAACTTCGGGAGATAAAACCGGTCTAGGATTCAACTCAAATAATGTTTCAACTAGTGTAAATAAAAATGTAAAGTTTGAATGTCAATCTAGTAAACAAAAACCATTATAGTCAAAACCTAAGTATATACTTATAAAAGATAGAAAAATACCTATTGCGAGTGATGAGGAAGTAAAAAGTTTTTATAAACCATCATTAAAAGCCAAAACCGGATTTTCCAAACCGAAATTAAGATCTAAAACTCCACCTCCAAATAGACCAAATAATCCTCATCCTTGCTCTAAAACCCCTCAATCTAGAAGAAATCAAGGTAGACAAAACTTTCCTAATAATAATAATCACCCAATGTGGAATTATTCACTTCAACCAAGTTTCAACCCTTGGGAAATACTTTCATCATACATGCAAATGCAAACCATGTTTGGTTCAAACAATTTTGGACAAATGAGACAATGGGGACCAAGTGGCTAAATCGTCACTCATTGAATAATTCGGAAACTCATCTATGATTGGCTTCTATAAATCAATATATCACCTTGAAGTATTTGAAGAAAAGCTGGACATAAGGTACGTTCTCTCTTTAAATTTCATGAGTCGTTACTTCATACATATAGTCTTATTAATCATTGCCTTAGGATATGCTTAGTTTGATAGGTTGCATTGCATTCACACTTTTAGTTATATCCGTTTTATGATTTAATAAACTAGAAACCCTTTAGTTAGCCCCCTAAGTATTAAATGAAGTATTCACTGTCGAACTCATTTAGCCTTCTCAAATTTAAAATGGAAATCTTCTATGTCCACTATTAGAAAACTCATGGTGATGAAGTGAAATGAGTTAAGTGGATTAATCATTAACATAGAAGTAAGATTAGATTTCTCGCATTAGAAAACTATGGATGAAACAAGCTCTCTTAGATTATGGCATCAAGTTAGATAAGTGTGCGACAACAAAGGAGCTATAGATGTTAGGTTATACCCCATTCAACACTCTCGCATCAAACATATAGAATTTCGTCATCGTTTCCTTATGACCATAGGATATGTAGAAAGGGGTAGCATGTGACAATAGTCTTAACCAATTCCCTTGAGCATGAGATCTTTAACAACCATTTTTTTAAATCTATGATTAATGGTATTTGTTGTCAAAAATCTAGTATCTTTAAAAATATACAGAAACTTCACATTTTGGAAAAATGATTTTTTTTTTCATGACTATTTCACTTTTCTATTAACACATTTTACTATCTCATTTTTCTTCTTAATCTATGTCCATAATTCTGTTTCGATCAAAGTCAAAGATTGGGAATTCTTTTTCTTACCCATTCTTCATTAAAACACATTTTGAAATAAAACCCAATCTATTCTATTCAAATAACTTTAACATCTACATAAAAACCCACTTTCAAACATTGTTGAATAATGCTAAAAACATTTTTTTTCATGCATGGTGATCTCATATTTGTCATCTATATTTATGTACATGACATTTATAAGTGAACTAAGTCAAATCAAGTGGACCATGGTTTGTCTATTAAGATTTTGTTTGTAACAAGTCTAGAAGTCCATGCTATTTTAAGTTCCCATTTATTGCACATAGGCACACATTAGGATCCCTCAAATAGTTCATTAATCTTCCCACTTACATATAATTAAGAAAATACTTGGTGTAGTTTATTATTTCCTAGTCCATATATATTACTTGCTTGATGAGTATGTTTACATGCTAGATGAAATTACTTGTTTGCTTAATCTCTTTAATTAACATGTTTTGCATATATATCTATTACATGCTTAATTGCCTCAAAGAGTTGGACTTGCTTGAAACTAAACCCAAAAACACAACCCTTTCTACAATTTTCTGCCAAAAACCCATTTCCAGTAATCTGGAAACCACCAGATGGGCGGCCCCCTTAATGTTTAAGGGGACCGGCCCCTTAATTAAGGGGACCGGCCATCTGATGGTCGAAGGTGCTGTTCCCTTTTTCTATTTTTTTTAGCCCATTTCATCCTACACTTCCCAAAATTCACAAACATATCTTATTCCAATCCATCCAACAAATTCTATTCATTCCTTAATACCATCAATCCCACACTATAAACACTCCCATTCCTCATAAACAAACAACACCTCTACCCACATTTGTTCCCAACTATACTCCCAATCCTCAAGCTCATTCCAATGAACCCTTTCACAAACCTCATCATAATAACCAATCACCCATCTTTACTCCCAAAAATACCCATTCATCTCTTCCATATGATTCATATGAAGAGCATGATCAATCCCTAAACAATTATTCCAATCTCATTCACAACACCTCACATCTTATTCAACCTACCAATGTACCATCCAAAACACTCACCACTCTTAGAATATCCCCTTCTTCCATATCTCCATCCTCATCCACTCATAATTACCCAAGCTCACAAATGTCTCCACCACCAAGAGTATCACCACCACCTCCTACCAACTCACATGTTACTCCTATGTTACATGTTCAAACATCCATCCCAGATAACAACCATACTCAACCATCATTACCTTTCTAAACCACCCTCCAAAATTTACCTTCCTAAACCACACCATTCTTACACTATAAATAGCCCTTTTCCATCATTAGTGTTCATTCATCCATCATAACAACCACACTCCACCATCATCACCTTCTTCCAAACACTTGAAGTTCATTGAAGAACTTAAAGAAGCCCATGAGCTTTGTGCTCTTCTTGCCTTACACCTTGCTCAATTGGATCAACTCCCTTCTAGTCCTCCTTCATCACAAAATAACCTCAACCTCCACCTTCGTTCCAAACTACACATCTCAACCTTAAACCAACCTCATTGAAACCTTTCAAAACCCTCATCATATTGGTCAAACATCCAACTTTACTTCCAACTACACACCCCAATTTCTTCCACTTCCACCAAATGACCGTAGTGATCTCCTTGCTATGCACCTTGCAACAAGGGCCAACCTCCATCCTCCATCCTCACCCTACTCAAATTGCTCACCTCACCCTCACAATTTGAATCAAGTTGATAATTATGTCAACTATTGTCCTTGTTGTGTCCTTCTCCAAAAACAAATCATTGCCTTAAATAAACATTTCACTTGTATTGAGTATCTTCTTACTAGATCTCATCCAACATCTCCACTTGAGTGAAGATATTTCTTGGATCAAATATCTACTCACTCGTCCTCATCCTATTCCTTCTCTAAACTGATATAACATCGTTAGATCCACTCCATCCGCTCCATTTCCCTCACTATCAAATAACTAAATACTATTCACATGCTTTCCGCTCCAAACTCTCCACCTCCAAACTCTCCACCTCCAAAAATATACCTCTATTAATCTAACATCCTTACCCTCACTCAACCAATTCCATTCCAAACACTCTACCATCAACCATCTAAGCATAACTGTATGCTTATTTTCCAAGCTTTGGTGTCGCAAGCAAGTCCGAAAGCTCTCTTTGGCAATTTAGGACCTTTTTCTTGTTATATGTTTCAAGCATACTAATTAATGTCTTGCTATATGTTCTTAATATTTGTTTGCCATGATTGTTGTCTGCCATGATTGTTGTTTTTATATTCCATATTTTGCTATGTATGCTTGTGCTTCTAATATTTTTCTTGCAAGTATTCCATATCTCGATTCCTTGGTGCCCTCAAACGAGGGGGAGCACACATCAAGGGGGAGTTTTCGCCCCGACAAATTTCGTATCTGAAATTTGTCGGCATAACCTTTTTGATTCTACAAAAAGGGGGAGAAGTGAATATAAACTCACTAAATACTTGTCCAAAAATAATGTTTTGGATATCTCTATGTTTTGATGATCACAAAATGTAAACTCATCAAACATAAACTTATTAAGTAAACAAGTATTTAGTTGGAAATATTCATTTCTACAACTTAATCACTTAAGGTATGAATGAACAAATGCTTAATGCATTATATGATCAAAGGAACATTTTCTTAATCACTAGATTTTTTATAAAATGACCCAAAACATTTTATATCTTTTAGAAAATCATTTTTGGTATTAAATAAAAATGTTTAATCTTTTATAAAATTATGAATTCAAATTTTCAACCAAAAATGGTAAAAATGTTCCAGAAAAACCTTCCCCACAAAAAGACAAATCTGGGCAACGGTTAGATGGGCGGCCCCCTTAATTTTACTAGGCGGTCCCCTTAATTTTAAGGGGGCCGACCACCTATTTAAGGGGACCGCCCCGCTCCAGTAGGCCTCAGATTTGCCTATAAATACTGGTTCATCTCTGGACTTTTTCCTCACCTTTTGCACCCCAAACCTTCTGTTCTAAATCTCTTCTAATCCTTGTAAATCCTTTCTAAAATCCTTTGATCATATTCTCTTAAGTATTGGTTTCCAAGTGATCCAAGCTTCTACCACCCAAGTGCAAAAGAAGAATACTCCTTCAACCACTAGAGAAGAAGTATTACAACTTAGTATCATCTTGCTATCTAAGTTGTTTGTGTAATCATTCATTCATTTGTGTATAAGTTGTGTATATTTGTTAGATAGGTGTGAACATAATTGATTAGGCTAGATTAGTGTGTAAGTAGTCAAGTTGTGAAGAAGTGAAGGTGTGTAAGTAGTGAAGGTGTGAAGAAGAAGAAGAACATACAAGTAGTGCTAGGTAGTGAAGTAGGTGTGAAGCTATTGTGAAGAAGGTGTGAAGTCGTGAAGAAGTTGTGAAGAAGGTGTGTAGTTGTAGTAAAGAAGTTGTGAAGAAGTTGTGAAGTAGTTGTGATTTAAGTTGTGAGATTGGTTCTAGCTACGATTAGAACTCGACATCTAGCTTTGTGTCGTTAAACCGGTGTAAGCGAAAGTTGTGTAAGGTTTTCTCCGCCATAAGGGAGCTGGTTGACATAGTGAAGAAAACTCTCGAGTTTGGTGCTCGGGGAGTGGAGTAGGGCAAGGAAGGTGTCCTTGTAGCCGAACCACTATAAATCTCTTGTCTCTCGGTTAGATCTTTCCATCTCTATCTTGCATTTCATTTCATTACTTTATTTGCATTGTTAATTTAGATTTATTTATATTTGTTCATATTGTTCAAGAGTTGAGTTCACATAAATTCGAATCTAAGTTTTTATAAGTAAATAAAGTTTTCATAATAAAATTAAAAAGACGTAAAACTATTCAACCCCCCCTTCTAGTTTTCCACAATTGGTATCAAGAGCCACATCAAACAAGATTTTTAAAGTAAACTGTATTTTAAAACTTGAATCGATCTATGGAATCGGAAAAATGTTTAAAACTTGAATCGATCTATGGTTGTACCCTTGTAAAGAACCTGGTGTTTAGCTTAGTACCGGATAAAGAGTAAGCAACGTGTAAAGGTTTTCTCCGCCTAGAAGGGAGCTTGTTTCTTAGTGAAGAAAAACTCTCGAGTTAGAGGCTCGAGGAGTGGAGTAGGGCAAGGAAGAGAGTCCTTGTAGCCGAACCACTATAAATATCCGTGTTGTGTGGTTTGATCATTCCTTTCCTTACTTACTTATATTATATTGTTCTTTGTGCATACTTACTTTGAAATCACGTTAAGTCACAAAGCGAATTAATTTTAAAAACGGTAAAACTATTCAACCCCCCTTCTAGTTTTTACAATTGGTATCAGAGCAGTGTTACTCAAGATTTTCAAAATATATTGTATTTTAAATACTTGAAACGATCAATGGATTTTGAAAACTTTAAAGAAGGGCAATCTATGCAAAGACCACCACTATTTGAACCAAATTGTTTCATATATTGGAAAAATTGCTTTGAGACGTATGTGAAGTCAAAGGACATAGATCTGTGGTATATAATTGTAGAGGGTGATTACAAGCCCATAAGTAATGATATTTCAGGTGGTCGGGATGTAGGTACTTCTCTTACTCGTCACAGTGATGAGCAAAATAGGTTGATTGCCAAAAATAATGAAGCCAAAATGATGCTTTACAATGCCTTACCTAAGAAAGAATATGAAAGAGTTTTTATGTGTAAAACGGCTAAAAATATTTGGCAATCACTAATTATCACTCATCAAGGTAACTCACAAGTCAAAGATAACAAAATTGATCTTCTTGTTCAACAATATGAACAATTTGTTATCTCTGAAGATGAGACCATTGATAGTGCATTTGCTAGGTTTAATACTATTATTACATCTCTTAAAGCACTTGACGAATCTTTTTCTAGTAAGAATTTTGTCAGGAAATTTCTAAGAGCACTCCACCCGAAGTGGAGAGCAAAGGTGACAGCTATTGAAGAATCTAAGGATCTTTCAAGTATGACACTGGATGAGCTCATAGAAAATCTCAAAGTTCACGAGATGGTAATGAAAAAAGACTCATAAATACTTAAAGGCAAAAAGGAGAAGATGAAGTCCATTGCCTTGAAAGCTAAGGCAGAGTCAAGTGATGATGAAGAGTCTTGTTCCAATAGCGAAGACGAAGAGTATGCCATGGCTGTAAGAGATTTCAAGAAATTCTTTAGGAGACGAGGAAAGTTCGTTAGACCACCTCGTGAAGAAAAGAAATCCTTCCGAAAAGATCGTGATGATAGGAAAGGAAAGGTAGACAGGAAGTGTTATAGGTGTGGTGATTCTAGTCACTTAATAGGAGAATGTCCAAAGCCTCCAAAGAACAAGTCTCAAAGAGCCTTAGTCAGTGGAGCTTGGAGTGATAGTGAAGGAGATGACGACGAGCCTAAGAACGACGAAGTTGCTCTCATGGTTCATGACACAGAAGAGGTACATTCTGACTCGTCATACTCTTCTATAGATGATGAAACCTTAGAAGTAGAATATAACAAACTGTGTGATATCACTTTAAAAATCATAAACAAAAATAAGTTCTTAAAAACCAAAACAACACTTTTAGAAAACGAAGTTTATTGGCTTAAAGAAAAGGAGATACGAATGGAAAAAGGTAAAAAATAGTAAAGAAACCTGTGTCTCGTGTCAAGAACTTAAACTAGAATTAGAAACTCTTAAAACCACACAAGAAGATCTCATTAAGCAAAATTCTAAATTTAAAAAGTTCGACAAAAACATAAGTTGTATAGATGAGATAATGAAGATGCAAAAATTACCACATGATAAAACCGGACTAGGTTTTATGAAACTAGGAAGCTTAAGTGAGTTTAAAAAACAAACAGTGAAAGAAAAAGAAACTGTTCCAACTGAGTCAGACACCCACGGATCCGACGGATCCAAAATTTTGGATCCGCCAGTTGTACCCAAGGGATCCGCAGGTACTGTTGATGAACAGAAGGTTCTTAAAACGAATTGTACTGAATTTGTTAAGGTCACTAGAAAACCTTGCACTAGTACAACTGTTAACAAACAAAAACCATCAGTCTCTATAGGAAAAGGCCAAGTTAGAAATGAGTATAGAGTTAAAACGGTTCAACAGATACCTAAAACCAGTTTTCCCAAACACCCCTTTCCAAAGAGTAACTTCAACTCGCCACATCATTACCAAAATAATTGGAACCAAAACATGTCTAGAAACTTTCAAGGTCCTAATTATATGCCATGGAACACTTGTCCACCATTTCCTTACATGAACCATGATAATGTTATGTTTAACCCAAACGGACCCATGAGATATTGGGGACCAAACGCTTGAGTTTTTCTTGAACTTAGGTGTGCTTGAAAGTTGAGTTAGAACCAGATGAGTGGATTAAAGATAGTGGGTGATCAAGACACATGACGGGAAACAAAAGCCTTTTCTCTACCTACCAAGTGTACGACGGAGGTAATGTCACATTCGGTAGCAAGCTTAAAAGTAAAATCATCGGAAAAGGTACAATCTCTCATGACTCTCTTACTATTGATGATGTTGCTCATGTAGATAACTTAGGTTTTAACTTGCTTAGTATTAGTCAACTATGCCGTAAAAAGTATAACGTCCTTTTAAGTGAAAATGGAAGTAAAATACTTAGAGACGGTATAACCGTAGGAAAAGGTGTTTTAAAGAATAACGTATATGTTATGAAATTAGATAAAACACCTAAAGACAAACTTTGTCTCACTTCTTTGGACGATAACTCAACTCTATGGCATCGACGCTTAGGTCACGCCAATATGAGGTTAATTCAATCCTTATCATCTAAGGAACTCGTTAGGAACCTGCCCAAGTTGAAATATGACCAACACTTTTGAGATGCTTGCAAAATAGGAAAACAGGTTCATAATAGCCATAAGGCTAAAAACATGGTGTCTACATCTAGGTGTCTAGAATTGTTACATATGGATTTGTTTGGTCCATCCGCTATACAAAGTTACGGGGGAAACTTCTATACTTTGGTAATAGTAGATGATTACTCTAGGTATACATGGACTAAGTTTTTCAAAACTAAAAACGAAGCATTTAATAAATTTGAAATCTTAAGCAAGAAAATTCAAAATCAAATAGGAAGTAACATAGTGTCAATAAGAACTGACCATGGTTGTGAATTTGACAACGAAATCCAATTCGAAGCTTTTTGTGATGCCAATGGCATAACACATAATTTCTCGGCTCCTCGAACTCCTCAATCTAATGGTGTAGTAGAACGCAAAAATAGGTCAATTCAAGAAATGAGTAGAACCATGTTAAATGAACAAAACATACCTCAAAAGTTTTGGTGTCAAGCTGTAGATACATCCACATATATCCTAAATCGAGTTCTAATTAGACCATTCTTGAAAAAGACTCCATATGAGTTATACAAAGGCAAAAAGCCTACTTTAGGATATTTTAGAGTGTTTGGAAGCAAGTGCTTCATTTTAAATACAAAGGATTATCTCACCAAGTTCGACCCAAAGTCGTATGAAGGTGTATTTCTAGGATATTCACAAACTAGTAAAGCATATATAGTTTTGAACAAAGAAACATCAAGAGTCGAGGAATCATTGAACGTAACGTTCGATGAAAGTCCACCTCCCTCTAAGACATCACCTTTGGTAGATGATGACTTAGTTGAAAGTCAAATGGTTGAAAACCAAGAAAACATTGAAAGTGACAAAGAAGATGAACTGGTAAAAAGAGAAATAGTTATTATCAAAGAAACCAAAAGTCATCCATTAGAAAATGTCATAGGAAAAATCAATGAAAGAACATTAAGGTCTAAAGCCCAAAATGAAAGTAATTTCTTTTGTTTTGTTTCAACAATTGAACCTAAAAATGTTAATGAAGCCATAAAAGATGAATCTTGGGTCATTGCGATGCAAGAGGAATTAAATCAATTTGTTAGGAATGATGTTTGGACATTTGTCCCTCAACCTAAAAATCAAACCATAATAGGTACAAAATGGGTTTTTAGAAACAAAATGGATGAAAATGGCGTAGTATCTAGAAACAAAGCTAGGCTAGTAGCACAAGGCTACAATCAACAAGAAGGTATAGATTACGATGAAACATTTGGACCCGTCGCTAGACTTGAGTCAATTAGGATACTACTCGCATATGCATGTGCACATGACTTTAAACTATTTCAAATGGATGTTTAAAGTGCATTTATTAATGGTTTTATAAATGAGGAAGTGTATGTAGCACAACCTCCCAGCTTTGCCGATATTGAAAAACCAAATCATGTCTACAAACTTAAGAAAGCTTTATACGGACTTAAGCAAGCACCAAAAGCTTGGTATGATCGACTTAAGACTTTCCTAGTTGACCATAAGTATACCATGGGCCTAGTAGACAATACTCTTTTCACCAAGAAAAATGGATCACATATTATCATAGTCCAGATATATGTGGATGACATTATATTCGGTTCAACTTGTCAAGAGTTATGTGATGACTTTTCAAAAATCATGCATGATGAGTTTGAAATGAGTATGATGGGGGAACTAAACTTTTTCTTTGGTCTCCAAATTAAACAATTAGAAGATGGGATATTCTTCAACCAATCTAAGTATATCAAGGATATGCTTAAGAAATTTGGTCTTGAAGATTCCAAACCCATGATGTAACACCCCAACCCGACAAGGGTTAAGATATCACATTCATGGTGTAAAATAGAACATACACAAGCGGAAGACTTTAATAATACAATTAAATTCAAAGGTTACAAATGAAATCTAAGGTAAATGGAATACAAGTATCTCAACAAAGGTACAATATGTCTGGAATGAAAAATATCCAAGTCAACTCTAATCCAAGGTAGCTATCAAAGGTGTAGTCCTCTAAGGGCTCTTATACACTCTTCACTCGTATCCCAGCTTCCCTCTAATACCTGCCGCAGGAAAAGAAATGCGGCTGAGCTTAAAAAGCCCAATGAACAGATATATATAACAACGAATAAATCAACATATATATATATATATATATATATATATATATATATATATATATATATATATATATATCAACGAATATATATATATATATATGTAGAGAAAAAAGGAACACAAGCTCCTGCTGAAACGAATATCATCTGTCAAAAATCTGAGAGGTCAAGATCGTCTGAACAAATATCATAAGTCAACTGAAATGGAGAAAACAGAATATGGTGCATTGGGGAATAACAGAAGGTATATCAAAATGTAACAAGGTGTAAAGGTTGTCAGAAATCTACAACGAGCCCAAAAACATATCATATCATAAACATCATAATCATGGTCTTCGTCAATACATAAGTAACATAATGGAGTAGCTAGCTCCCAGAAATGTGAAAGGCGTGTATTGCACACAACACCAGTCACCAAAAATATATCATATAACATAACAGATCAGATCTAGGATGCATCCATACGCCCCTGCAGAAATCATAATCATCGTGGCTATACATATTACTTAACAAAAGGGACGGGGTGGAACATCACTCGACCACCCTAGAGTCATGCCATTGGTGCATCAATGACATGGTCATGGAACCCCCAAGACTAGTGATAGCTCGGGTATCAAACTGAAGGGTCAAACAGAAGGTCATAGTAATGATACAGAATCTAAGGTCATCAGAAATATCATAATCATAGGTTCATATCAAAGGGTGTATAGCAAAGGTTCATATCAAAGGGTGCATAGCAAAGGTCAATATCAAAATCAGAAGCTAAGTAAATCAGAAGGTGTGAAAGGATCATGAGAAACCTTATAAGAAAGGTCAGAATATATGTACCTTAAACACCAACAAATGCAACAACCCGAAAAGCACACGGAAACGGGAACTACTCCTTCTTTACAGAACCTATACTAATTAATAATCATGTATTACTTATTAGCTTATTTAAATCCAATTACACATTTGGGGTTTCTTTCTAATTTTAGAAACTTTCCATTTTTAGTAACTTTCTAAATTTAGTATCTTTCCATATTTTAGGGTCACAAATGACAATCAAGTAACTTAAAGGTTTAATAATGACAATTTCATAGTTCAGGGTTTATTATGCCAATTTAGTAAAGTTTAAGGTCAAAGGTGTATCTTATCAGAGTTTAAGGTTTATATCGTAACTTAATTTCCATTAATGGCCGAAGATGATGCAGTCGATATAGTTTCCACATTAAACGAACTCATTCCCGACCACACAACTCGACATCATTTAGGGGACCAACACGAGCCCAAACGATTCACACTTAAACCAATCCATGACCTCACCTACGCCCTTTTTACTCAGCTATATATACTTTAATAGATATTATGCGACTCACAAATTCACACACTGCCATACTCCCAACTATATATATTTAATGAGCCCCCAAAATAGATTATAAAATCACCCATACATATTTATGTATGATACTGTATTCCCACATATTGTTTTACAGCCCATGCTCAACATCAACTAACCCACAATACATGCATCTACTGATCTCACCACAAATCCAACCCTATTTGATCTATAACTTATGACTCACGCCCCTTTTTTTCCAACAGTTTGACATATATTTTGTGATTCACAAAACACCCATGCAACCACTTCTTGACAAAACCCAACCTGAATTGTTCCCATGCAATAACGAACCCAACAGAATAATTATTCGCCCCATTTTCCGACCCGGTATACACATATACACTCACACGCTTGACTTTACCATATCAGCTCCCATGCACCCTCACACGTATAGTCACAACCAAACACACGAACTAGACACAACCCATTCTCACATCATGCGTACAATACACTAACACCTTATTACGTTTCAGGTTTATATAGCTTTAAGGTCTCATTCATTGATCATTAAAAATTGATTATTAGGGCGCGTTTTAGATCGAGTTTAGGTCGACACTTAGGCTGCTAAAATGACTTCACAACAGGTTCAAAACAGTCAACCTAGTGTTTCTAGTATTTTAGGTCTCTTCGATCGATCATTCAAAACAGGTTATTAGGGTGCGTTTAGGTTGTGATGAAAGTCGACAGTGAGGGCTGGAACACGACACAATAGCAGCCTTATAACTCGACACAAAAGTAGATACGATTTGCGACACAAAACAGATATGGACTTCGTATTATTAAAGCTTTTCGTGACATGAATATTAACTTCTTCGTGTAACTGGTTATTAGCGAGATATTAAGACTAGGTGTTCATATATTACTTTCGAATATCAAATAGTCGAACCAAGAAACATCAAATTGTTCAAGGGTTACCTTAGATCGGTCATACGCACAACACAAGAACGCAAGAATTAGTCATGATCGAACCAAGCCGCGAGCACAACACCCTTTGAACCCTAATGTTACCACGATCAACCTCCTTTGTTCCTGCTTTCATGCCTTCAAGAATATCCATAATAGTCGGTTTGTTTTTGCTTATGTCTGGTTGTGTTGTTATTTGTTTTTTATGCGTCCAAATGGGAGAGAAAAAAATGGAAGGATAGTATGGCTTAATAAGAAAATGATTTGAGAGATATCAAAATAATTTGGATCGTATGTTTTGAAATAAGTAAGGGTGTGATTGGTCGAGATTCCTGGGTGATTTATTTGGTCGATTATTTTGGTGACTAAGGGAGGATATTGACCGAAAATTAAGTGGGGAATTAAAGAGATGATTATCTCTTCATGTTTCCAAATATATATATCAATTTCAAAAGAGGGTGTGAGTACAAAGTACTAGATCGGCAGATGCAAACTTTCAAACGTGTGATATTTGATTTTTAAACTTACGTTTAGTCATTTCTTATTACGTAAGTTTAAGTGTCCCCACGTTTTCAAATTTTAGGTTACAACGTATCATATATATACATATTAGGTTGTATTCATGTCAAAAGTTAAAATATCACAATAATAGTTAATATATCATAGGGGATTTATATATATATATATATAGTGAGACTTTCTTGCGAGAACCATCTTATCTGCGAGAACTGACAGAACCACCAAAAACATACATGCACGTCTTCAATAATTGTATTTTTGCACATATGTTCTAAAAACAACATATATGTTTTAAAAAAAACATGGTTGTTCTAAAGAATTTGATAAGAAATTGGAAATACAAAATTTTTCTTTGAAGGTGTGCATGTATGTTCTTATAAGGCGTGCAATGACAATATTGTGGCCGTGTGTAAGGTTTTTGTGAAAAAAGAGGATGAGTTCATGATGATATTGAAGAACATAAGTGGATACTTATGATTATTGATGATTTGAATGTATTTTTATTTTATTTTAAAAGGCGTGCATGTATGTTTTTGGTGGTTCTGTCAGTTCTCGCAGATAAGATGGTTCTCGCAAGAAAGTCTCCCTATATATATATATTAGGGGATATATAATATATATATATATATATATATATATATTAGTGTTTAGTGAATTTATTTTAATCATAAGGTGAGTATAAATAATTAGTTTAGTTTAATTTATATCTTAGGTTATGTAATTTTCATATTTCTTTTATTTATTCATGTGTTCTTGTAAAATTCAAATTAGAGGGGTAATTTAGGGATTTCAACTGAATGGAAAATGAGGGTTTTACACATGAAAACACCAATGTCTTCCGAAACCAAACTCACCAAGGATGACGAAAGTGAATCCGTAGATAGCACTAAATATAGAGGGATGATTGGTAGTTTACTTTACCTAATGGCTAGTAGACCGGACATTATGTTTAGTGTTTGTCTATGTGCACGCTTTCAAGAAGATCCCAAAATATCCCATCTTGAAGCCGTTAAACGGATCTTTAGGTACATAAAAGGCACTACACATTTAGGATTATGGTATCCCAAAGGGACGGGAATGGAAACCATAGTGTATGCCGACTCAGACCATGCTGGTAATTATGTTGATAGGAAAAGTACAAGCGGTATTTGTACTTTTGTAGGACATTTTCTCACCTCATGGTTTGCTAAGAAACAAACAGCCCTCGCCATATCAACAACTGAAGTCGAGTACGTGTCAGCAGGAAAAGCTTGCCAACAAGCACTGTGGATGAAACAAGCTCTCGTCGACTATGGAATTATACTCAACGACATTCCCATTCTTTGTGACAACAAAGTAGCTATCGATCTTAGCAAAAATCCAGTCCAACATGCTAGAACCAAACACATAGAAATACGTCACCACTTCCTACGTGACAATGTTCAAAAGGGAAACATCTCAATTGAGAAAGTTTCCTCAGAGGACAACATTGCCGATATCCTCACAAAACCTCTCAAGAGAGAACCTTTCAACTATCTTAGACTTGGTTTAGGATTAATGGAACCTAGTGAGTAGATTAAACATTAACTTGAACCTTAGATTAACCAAACACGGCAATAACTAAACCTGTGTTCTGATCCTGCGGATCCAAATGACAACAAGGGCGGATCCCTTGTTTTGGATCCGCCGGATCCGTCACTTGGTGAGCCAGTTTTATATATTAAATAAATTCCTGTACTATTCATCACACTTCCCAAAAACATATCACCTACTGGAAATCGACCCATAATTCACCAAACTCACAATTTAGGCTATCTTCTTCAACCAAATTAAGCTCTAAACATCACTGTAAGTATCCTTATCATGTTTGCATTCCTGATCTGCGTCTAGGATTTCTATTTCATGCACAAAATCAAAACTTGGGGTTTATGCATAATTCTTGTAAAATCATGAAACATATTTACTGAATTGCATAACAAATCATGTTTTTCATAGTTAGGAATTGCATCTTGTAGTACATTATCATTATTTATCAAAAACCCCATGAGAAACTTTTGCTAAAATCTTCTCACGACTAGGAAAAACGGTTTTTGAACATTGTTCATACAAATACAAAAACGTTATGTTTTAAACATCACTTGCATAATGTCTCTTGAATGCTAAAGGGAATACATAACTAATATGTATTTTCGGGTACATTCAAATGAAGCTACATTGAAGTAGGAGCGTTTGGGTTATCTCTCGTTTTATCATAAAACTTGCATAAACAAATTTTCTTGCATTAAAAGGAGTCGAGATAACCGTACCTCCACATTGTCCCCATGTAGGCACACACTAGACATTTATACGTATTTTCGATAATTTCAACTAAACTATATATTTTTCGTGTCTAGGATAACTATGCCTCCCGCAACTAATTATGATCACAAAAACACCATCAAATACCTTCCCAAACACCACAAAACCAAAGGTCTCACCGAAGCTCAAGTAAATATTTTTAAAGCACTAGAAAAACGATATGTCCATGAGGGTATGGTTGTAGACCCCTCATTCTATGAAGGTACCATTCTCCGCGAGCAATTAGCCGCAATTCATTTCGATAGTCTTCTAGACATTGATGAGCCCATCATCCCTAGGTTCATTCTCGAGTTCTATGCTAGTGTAGGTCTCAGTTCAAACGATAATGGTTTCATGAACATTCACTTTAGAGTCAATGGAAACCAATTTAACATTCCCTTAGATCAATTTGGTGATGTCTTAGGAGTTCCAAATCAAGGAACATGTGTCTACTCGGATAAATGGTCATTGACAATCTTAGAATACAACCTTGATCGAACGGCACCATATGCCACACCTTTAACCGCAAAAGAAACCATTCGGAGCATCTCTTTTTACCTAGGAACAACCCAACTAGGTTGCATCGAGGTCGTCAAGTAAATAGAGATCCTTTTGCCATGGAACTCAATGAACTTAGGCCCGAATTTAGAAAGCTAGAAGAAGTGTTAAGGGAAAATGTCATAAGCACCGTTGGGAATCGAGATCATATCAACGCTTGTCTTTGTTATATGATGTATTGTGTGTCAACCCATCAACCTTTCAACCTTGCATACTATATCGCCAAGCGAATGGCCGATATTCCGGTACAAGGTACCACCGCAATGCCCTATGGGATGCTCTTGACTCGTCTCTATAGAGCATTTGAACCCATTCCTAGAAATTCTTTAGGTTTTGTTCCCGACTACGCCAAGATAGAACACACTTTCGTTCCTCTAAGTGATCATAGGGTAGCGGTAGCAAAAGGTAAACGTCCTCATCCTCCTACATCATCATCATCATCATCATCAATGAGTGAGGATGACGGCTTGCCAAATTCTAGGATCGCTCCACCGGAGTACTTGAGTCATCTTCCACCGATCCCGAATGAATAAGCGGAATTTTGGCAAACCAAAGGAATGGTGAAGAATTTGGGGCGTTGGATCATGAAACTTCACAAGGGTTACAAGAAATTGAGCAAGAAGTTAAGTTGAAAGGAGTGTTTGGTTTTAGACTTTATTAGACAATGGTGTGTTGAACATGTATGTTTCTTAAGACATTATGTTAGTACTTGACATGTGTGTAAACTAACTTGACATTGCAGGGCGATAACACATGTTGTTATCAATTTTCCGAGATTAAGCCACCGTTTGGCTTAACTCCTCTTATGGTAAGCTATGATGATCGGATTAATTTATGTGTATACGTGTGTTAGAATCTATATATTTAGTATATTTGTATCACATATTAGCTATTACATATGTTTGAAGAGATTTTTCGGGTTTTGACCGAGAAACGAAAATTTTGACATTCATTCTGTTCAGAATTCGCACTTTCATATGGCGGATTTGGCGGATCCCAAATTTTGGATCCGCCTAGTGTATCCTTTGGCTCCGCCATTCCTGAACCTGCGGATTCCACGGCTCCCAAATTTTGGATCCGTCTTTGTTGTCGATTGGATCCGCAGGTGCCAACAGTAACATTTTTCAAAAATTCCCGAATAATCCCGATAGTTAGATTTTGGATTAAAATTTTTAGAAATTCTTTACTGATCATTAGACTCTTTAGAATGTTTTAGGGACTCTTAGAACCTTAAGAAATCAATTTCCCACCAAAATTTGAATTTTCAAATTTAACATGTGAGTTACCTTTCTAATACAAGCAAGGAACCCTTTTATGGGATCCGTCAAATCCGTGGGAACATCATATCAACAGATTTTCCACTCACTCTTTGCATTAACTGCAAATCTCCCACATTTCACTCAACTCCATTTGTATGGATTGACCTTAGGATGTGACAAGCTTGATTTTTTGTTCCAAATCATTAGGAACCAACATTCCTCATTGGATTCACATCAAATCCAAACACTAACTTCAAAAATCTTACTTTCTATAAATTAGGAAGTTCTAGTTCATTCAAAACTCACTCACTCATCATCTTCTCTACATATCTCTCCTGTACTTCTTAGCTACATTATCAATCTTAACCATGACAAAATCAAGTAACTCATCCACTAGCAGACCCCCAAAGAGAACTGCTCGTATTAGTGTTAAGCCTTGTTGCTTCATAAACCTAACCAACTCATCATCAGACGAGTCTTCTCCTCTAAACATCTCTTCACCAATCTCAAATGAGAATTTTCTCAATCTTGCTACTCCAACACCATCTCACACCATTATCTCCACACCACCACCAACAATCACACCTGTTGCTACAACTCCTCCGCCTGCCCCAACCCAACCTAGCAAATCACCTTCACCACCACATTCACCTCAACTACAGCCCTTGGAACTTTTTAGAACTCCACCTACATCACCACATCCATATCTTGATGACTTGGAAGACCTTCCACCAAGGTCAACCAATCCTCCACCCATGACCTTTGAAGGTCAAGAACCCATGCTTTTTCATCCGCTTTATCAGGATATCCACGGTCCTTTATACCGTGATGCACCACCACCTCAACCTCAAATACAACCTCTCTCACCCACATCCACACTAATTGCCATTGATGAGGCAATGTGGATAAATGAGCCACAAACCCAAGAAGAGATCAACGAGGAACTCACCCGCCTCCATGCTCTCTCAAATATGGTGGATTCCCGTCTTGATGAAGCGATGGATCTCCAAACCATCTTGATGAACTCCATCTCAACTCCACCATCATCTCACCAACAACCACCACCACCATCAAACAACCAATCACCATCACCACTACCAAATAACCCACAACCACCACCACAAAACATGAGCCTACCCTTCCTCCCAGTTTTCCAAGGCATGATTGCTCGCAGTGCGAGAGAACCGCTCACTTGGCCCAAAGGACCAACATTTTAGTCCATGAGCTCCAAAATGAAATGAGGTTCATCTTGAACCACATTCTCGAGCGTCTCAATGCAATCTCTCATCCTCCTCAATAGGAGCTCTTTAGTTTCCTCTTATAGGAACTTTTAGAATGATGTTTTAGAATTTTTCTTTTTAGGATTTATTTTCTTTGTTTAAATGTAACATCATTTTTTCCAAGTAATGAATGTTATGTTTTTATGCTTGTGGGTGATCAACATTTAGCATATTATCTTATTTTAGATTACTAACATCATAGTATGATTGTTTTAACTTCACATAATGCTTTGATCAAATATACTTAGGTACTTAATTTTCATCAGACACTTCATTTTGACTTTTTAAAGTCAAATGGGTTGACCTTTCTTGTTTGGTTGACCATTACATATGCATTTTGCTTCTTGGTTGAAGTTTTTCATTACTAACTTTTCTTTTATAGCATTTCATACCCTTGAAATGTATACGTTGGTACCCTAGCAATGGGGAGTATACATCAAGGGGGAGCATATCATATTCTAACCATTTGTTTTGTAGGATCATACATCATATCCTTGGCACTCCATTTAGGGGGAGTATAATCCAAGGGGGAGCTTTAAAGTTCTCAAAATCACATTCCGCTACGCATATCTTCTTTTTGTTTCGACAAAAAGGGGGAGAAAAGATTAAGTTCTCATTATTGTGAAACATCACAGTACATACGTTTATGCTTAGAATAGCTTTTAAAACTTGCATAAAACCAACTTAATCTATATTTTTAAAAGTCTTATACTTTATTTAGTCCTTTGCTTAAAAATACACCTTATGTTTTGTCATCAACAAAAAGGGGGAGATTGTTAATACAAATATCGTCCCAAAAATGTTATTTATATTTTACGATCTTTGCTTAATTTTGTTAATGACAAATACAAAGATTATCTTTAAGCAAAAGCATAAATATAAGAATAAGTCTTTTACATTTATAGTGATAAGTCTTTTAAAACATATTTACATATTACATGATCTCTCGGAGTAACATTATATACATATATACATTTACATCTTTATTTCTTAAATTAGAAACTTTATTTTTAAAATATTAGGATGACATCATGGTATGCATCATGAACACAATCTTAGAAAGATTTTGAGATATCTTGTATTGATCTTCAAGCCAAAGAGTTGACATTGGAAGATATGGAAAGATATGGCAAGATATGGAAAGATTTGAGAATCTCTTAGCTGTCCTGAAGTGGCGGATCCAAACCCATACAAGGGCGGATCCAATTTTTGGGATCCGCCAGATCCGCCAACTGTTGAATCAGTTTGCCTATAAATAGCAAGCTGATCATTTGGGAATTTTTATCACTCATATAGCTTAAATACATACTCATTCATTTACATATCACTAACCCATATCATTCTTTCATTTCATTGATATTTCCTTTTGTAGCAAAGAGATCAAAGCATATAAGGATCAACCTACTGTTGTTATCCTTTTAGTATAGACTCTGTGTGATTTTGTATTAGTTCACACATCATTGTTTGTATCATTTATTCAGTAGAGTTTGGTTAGTGTTTTAGTCCTTAAAACACAAAGAGTGTCGGGAGTGGTTGTACCCTTGTGAAAGAACCAACGGGAGTGGTTGTACCCTTGTAAAGAACCCGGTGTTTAGCTTAGTACCGGATAAAGAGTAAGCAACATGTAAAGGTTTTCTCCGCCTAGAAGGGAGCTTGTTTCTTAGTGAAGAAAAACTCTCGAGTTAGAGGCTCGAGGAGTGGAGTAGGGCAAGGAAGAGAGTCCTTGTAGCCGAACCACTATAAATATCCGTGTTGTGTGGTTTGATCATTCCTTTCCTTACTTACTTATATTATATTGTTTCTTTGTGCATACTTACTTTGAAATTACGTTAAGTCACAAAGCGAATTAATTATAAAAACGGTAAAACTATTCAAGCCCCCCTTCTAGTTTTCCACAGAGTTCACTACTTTGGACTTACAAGAAGCTCTGTGTTGCTTTCCCATCTGACAAGCAACATAGGTTTCAGGATTTTCAAAAACTTTTGATGGTAAACCTCTGACAAGGTTTCCCTTAACCAATTTATTTATAGTTTTGAAATTTAAATGGCCAAGTCTTCTATGCCAAAGTTTGGATTCATCATTTGTGGCCTTTGCAAATAGGCAAGTTAAATCTCTTTTGGGAATTATGTTCTTTATGTCCACACTGTATATATTTTCTGTTCTAGGGACTCTAAGTAGCACAGATTGATCATCAGGCAACTTAAAATCAGGAGATAAGACAAGACATTCAGTGTCTGTAAAAAGAACAAAATTCTTTTTGTCACACATTTGTGAGACACTAAAAAGATTGAACTTAAGCTCTTTTACAAAGTACACCTTTTCAAAATCCAATTTTCCTGTTCTAATAGTACCTATACTAACAATCTTTCCACCTTTAGGATCATTACCAAAAGCAACATAGCCACCATCAAAAGCTTCAAAATCTTCAAGGTTGCTTTGGTCTCCAGTCATATGTCCAGAGCATCCACTATCAAAAATGCATTTATCCTTTAGCTCCTCTTGTAGATTGCCCTGCACATAAAGTAAGAGAATTAGTTTCTCTTGGGGACCCAAGCCATTACTGACTTGGATCTGCCTTGTGCATCAACATAATCAAATTTCTTCAAGTCCATTGATGCACTGCTGTGTCTGAGAACATGATCTAAAACCTTGATTTTAGGTTTCCAGACCCAGCAAGCTGAGGCCTTAACAACATAAAAGTGATTGCCCACAACATTGTCTGTAATTACTTTTGGCTCAGCAGTAGAATATGCTTTTGCCTTAGCAGTAGAAACAACTGTATTCTTTTGAATAGGCCTTTTTGGTGCAGCAGTAGTAATTATCCTAGTAGCACCAGTTCTGAGCAAAACTTCCCTAGGAACCATGTTTCTCTTAGGATAAGGGTGAGTCTTTTTAGCAAAATTCTTATGGTTCACCCTAGTGTGTTGGTTCCATACAGGTTTTTGGTAGTAGTAACAATCTTCCTGTAAATGCTCAAAACTACCACAACTATAACAAGCCTTCTTAAGTAACTGAAAATCACTACCTAACTTTTGTGAAATTAGGCTGTTCCAATTTTTTTGGTTTCCTCTAGGCCAGTTATTAAGTTTCCTAGGATATTCTCTAGGTTTCTCATCAAATTCAGCAATTTTCCTAGAGATCCTACTACCTAACACAGGTTTTATAAACTCAACATGTTTAGCTTTAGATTCAACTGTTTTAACCTGAGTGACTTTAGATTCAATAATTTTAGGAATTTCTTCCTTTTTAACTTTGGGTGTTGACTCAGTCTGTTCTTCTTCACTATCTGACACCCAATCTTCAATGATTGGTACATCAGAACACATCTTCTCTACCTTAGGTGTTTCACTAGTTTCACCTACAGGTTTTACATCTATCTCAGTAATGAAAGACAATTCCTTCCTAGGAGGTGCAAAGGCATTCTTAATAGGAGGAGCAACATCATTGTACCCTATGCCACTACCTCTTCTCATTAATTGACTTTCAATTGACTTATGGACTAGGTTAGATGCAAATTGTTGTTTTTCTACCCTAACAACATGTTTTTCTTTCTCAGATAAAGCTACCTCTTTAGCTTGTTCTGCTTCCTCTAGCCTTTTATTTAGCACATTAATCTCACTATTTTTCATTAAAAGCTGACCTTCTAGAATGTGAATCCTATCAACATATTCTAGCTCATTTTGCTTAAGAAACTCAAGTTTTTCTTCAACAGATTTTAGACCATATTTATACCCTAAGTTATCAAGTTTTAGTTTTTCAACTTCAGCTCTTAAACTCTCATTCCTAGACTTGAGTTCCTCTACAGTATCTAAGCATGATTTAAATGAACAAGTAGACTCATTAGATACCTCAGAATCTGAACCAGATGATGAAGAAGCATAAGCCATCAAAGCAAAGTTGGGTCCTTCCTCAGCTTGGTCACTCCAATCATACTCTCCCAAGCCATCACAAGACACCAGAGCAGTAGTAGCCTTGACCTCTTCAATAGGAACATTCCTTGTATTCTCTCTGTTCTTCTTGGGTGCTCTGCACTCCCTTGCAAAATGTCCCTTTCTCTGACAGTTGTAGCACTCAACTTTTGACTTATCAAACCCCACATTGGTTTGTCCTCTGTACTTGAGTTCCCTACCTATCTTCTTCAGAAATCTCCTAGCCCTCATGGTCAGCATAGCCATCTGCCACTTCAAATCAATCTCCTCAAGATCATCAGGATCAATTTGTTCTAAGTCTTGATCTGTAACAGAATTACTTGTGGTAAGATCAGCCAAGAAGGCACAAATAGCAGCATCACTGATGTTATCACTATTTGAACTAGCAGCAGAAACATTTGTGCCAACAGCAGAAACTACATAACCAGCAGCAGAATAGTTTTCTTGAGAGCTACCAGAACCCTTGTTGTTTGTCGACACAAAAGCTAGGTTGTTTGTACTAGAAGATGAACTGGATGATCCTTTGACTTCAGATTCATACACCTTCAGATTGTTGTACAAATCATCCAAACTCATTGTTTCAAAATCCTCCTTGTTTCTCCAGACCACAGTATGCATGCTCCATTCAGATGACAAGCTTCTGAGAAACTTGTGATTAATGTCTTCTTGAGGCACTGGAACCTGCATAAGTGCCAACTGACTCACTAGCTTCTGGAGTCTGTCATAAGTAGCATCAATGCTTTCAGAACTTAAGGCCACAAAGGTCTCAAATTGATGCTTCAACAAGTTCTTCCTTGACTTCTTTGTAGCTGCATTCCCACCAAATCTTAGTTCAATGGCTTCCATCAAGGACTTAGCATTCTGTATATGACTAAAACTCAATTGATATTCATTCGGTATCCCCATCATGAGAATACTGTGAGTTTTAATCTCCAATCTTCTCTGAGCCTTGTCCTTAGCAGATTTAATGGGTAGAATTGTCCCATCAGCACCTTTTGCTGGTAATGTGTCTCCATTCTGAATGACTTCCCACATGGAGTAGTCAAGCATTTTGATGTACTGCTGAATTCTCATCTTCCACAGCTCATACTCACCAGGCTTGAGCATGGGCACCTTAGATGCAGTCACCATATGAGTTGATTCGGATTCCATTACTTTAGTAGATGTTAAACAAAGCAGATCACAAATTCTTCTTGATATCAGTTTCTAGATCACAAGCTCTGATACCACTTGTTGATCCCAGTTGAGCTATTGATCTTGTTAATTATCTTAGATGTTAATCTAAAACAATAAGTATAGAAACTGTTCTTGAAACAATATTAAACACTATGCGGAATCTAATGTTTAATCTTAAGAAGAATAATCAATGAACACAAACGAATTCTCTCAACAAACACTTCAATATATTAATACGGTTACTCAAAAGTAACAGGGTTACAAAAACCTTGAAGTGAATCGACTCTAACAATGATACGTTTATAATACCTTCCAAAACTCTAACCCTAGATCCTCCTTTTATAGACTAAGGAGTCCTAGTCGGTTATAATAGCTTTCTATACAAGATAAATCCTTTCGTATCTATTCTATAATTATCCAAATATACTATACATAGTTATCTAATAAGCAGTAGAATACGAACTCTAGCAGTAGAATCTTCTATGCCTAGCAGTAGTATCCACTTAGCGTATTTACTTGACCTTTATCAGCAACTCCAGCAGTAGTATGAAATACACCAGCAATAGTACGATTCAGCCCAGCAGTAGAATAACACTTAGTGAATTTTCCATTAAGATCCATAAGCAGTTGTATCCATTCTGAGCAGCAGCATTTCAAAACCCAACAACAATCTTGATTTTTCCTATTTCAATTGTAGTCATGTTTTTAGTTTGTTGTTGCTTGTATCTTTCGACTGAAAATATTAAACTTATGATTGTTGCTGTTTTTGTTAATTTATAAATGTTTCTGTCGACACATATAATGTTGCAGAATCACGATCTTGGTTGTGTTTTGTGTTGGTGTGGCTTAATCTAAATGAAAAACTAATGATAAAGTTTAAACATGGCTCGGTTTTGGAAGTATTTAGTTCTTTTGCTTGTTCTTGATCCATACTCATTCGTTGCTATAAAGTCTCGGCTTAAATCATTGCGAAAATAAATTTGAGATGTAACTTGAGTAATTTTGGTGTTGCGAGTGTTGTCTTGCTTAAGTTTGATCTTGTGTGTTGAAGCTAAAAATTGTTTCTGCTTGTCGAATTGTGGTCAAGGTATTGAGTTGTACTCAATCCTTGGTAACATCTTGTTGTGTTTCGAATGGGATTAAGAGTCGTAGTTACTCTAGTATTCGATCTTGTTGTGAAATGCGATTGTATTAGGACTCGAGTGTAGTTACCTGTTGGTATTGGTAGATTCGTAAGTCGTTAGACCTTGTTTTGATAAGTCAAATTCGTGATTTTGATGATGAAACGTGGTGTTAAACTGTTTTATGTGATAAGACTGTGAGCAAGTCGAAACCGGTTTAATTAGGCTCATTTGAGGAAATGTTGTTCCGGGTTACTTTTGGGTTGTCCTGCTCTTTTGAACCATTGCGAGTCTTAGCTAATTTGTTCCTCTCGTTGGTTGTTTATTTTGGTATACAATGGGTCAAGGCAGTCGAATCATTAAGGTGTTGTTGTCTCGGTGTATGTCACCCCGATGGGTGCTTATTTCACTCGAAGTGTAAAACATACGGGTGTGCTTTAGTTGTGATTTGTACTTAGGTCGGAAACAAGGAAATCGAGTCCCGCGTTATTGTTTCATTCGGTCCATTGTAAAGTGAGAAACTCATGTGTTGCGTGTTACTTCACATGGCGTATTGAGCAAATTCTTGAGCTACTGATCTTAGTTTTTCCAAAAAGGTGTACTGGGATTTTGTTGTGACTAAAATTAGTTTTTACACTTGGGCCAAGCCCATGGCCAATTGATCTTTTTTTTAAGCCCTTTCGCTAAAACAAGCCGAAGCCCATTGGCTTGCCTGTTGAATTGTTTTGCTAAGTTGGGCCGAGCCCACTCCTGACTTCCAACAGCCCGCTCAAATTTAATAATTTGGCCACAGCCCACTCCCGACACGAAATCTTGATATATATACTCGTTTCATATATAAAGTCGTCGTCACAAATCGTCTAACTAATAAAACGTGACAATCTTATATTTTAACTTCACGATCTATTTTAAATAACTACACTACTAAAATACTTGCTACACATATTTGTATATTTAGACAACGCCACGTGTATATATATATATATATATATATATATATATATAATATATATATATATATATATATATATATATATATATATATATATATATATATATATATATATATATAACTCGACATAAAAACTTTATATAAGCAATTAAATTGTTTTTCACTACTCAAACGACTAGAAAGTCTTTATATATTTTACCAACTATAAAATAGCCGTGTGAGAACTTAAACCCGTTCATTAACTTGAGTATATGTTAAAATTTGGTATGTTTTATCAACACTCATAATAAATCTATAAACTATGAAATGATTTTTAAATGTAAACATTATAACTTATTAACACAAGGATTAATTATTTTCAAAACATTTCTTTTATAATAATAGACACACACACACACACACACATATATATACACACACACACATACCATTTTCTTTATTTTTCTCATACTTACACAAACTTTGTAATATACATATCCACACGACTATAACATTTTCCATCATACCATCTACGTTTTACAATTATTAATCGTCCCGTTCAAAATCTTTCAGTTATTGCCAAACTAAAGATTATTCGTCTTAGTATCCCGTAAGCACTTCCAAGAGCCAATACTTTCAAATGATTTAGAAAATGACTTCTAAACTTAAATGCTGCCACACCAGCAACGATAACATAAACTCTTTAGAACTTTCAAATTTAACTAAACTTCGTGAATTCTTAAACTCGATTCGTGAACTAAAATAAACCTTACTAATTTAGGTCGCGTGTTGGTGCTGAATACTGTCTGAACTGTTATGTTACCTGACTACTACTTGACAAGGTGAGTTTATAGCCCCACTCTACTTATACTCGTATTACAACTATGGGGTAAGAAACATGCAAAACAATTTCTGGACCACAATAATGTTTTATTTTCTCAAAACTATTGCCTAGTTAGCCTAAGTCCCTGACCCACTGATATGCCCCCTTCATGAGCCATTAATTCCTGCCGAAAGCACGATTGATAAAAATAGATCTATTGGGGTGACTCCCCCGTTCGGTTGACCAGACAGGTCAATGCGAGCGTATACCAAGTCGGACTACGAGTGTATTGGGTTAAACGCTCGCTATGGGCCCCTGATTATTATTTATGTGCTACACTGTAGCGCACTGAACTGTCGAGCTTCGATTGCATGAATTTAGTGCTAACGTAATAGACTGTATTATTATATGACATTGCATGGGTTGTAATGTTTCATATACCAAACTCATGGTCCAACTACTGAATTTACTGCTTATTGATAAACCTATGAACTCACCAGCTTTTTGCTGACTTTTAGCATATTTTTCTTAGGTGTCTAATCTGTCTGATGGTTGCAAGGCATTAGCATGGCAAGGGTCATAGACTATTACCCGAAGTGTTTTTATGCATGACTGTGACTTATTTTTATGGGACAACTAAACTCATGGGCCTTAAATTCAAATCTTGAAACTCTATTGTAAACTCCTTAATGTATTTAACGGAGTATGTATTCCGTTCTTTATTACCTTGTGTTGTGATTACCAGTTTTAGTAGCACCCCATGACCCGAATGCTTCCGCAAATACCAGATTTTGGGGGTGTTACAACTATAATATCATATTTGTTGACAACTAGTACCTTTTTAGCATTTACTACATAATAGTTTGTCCATAACATTTTTGGAGGGACACAAGTTATGTAATCAAGTATTCATTAAAATGTTTTTACATTTTATAAAGAGTTAATTACTTAAATGGTTCATGTGATTTGTCGTGTATAATGAATTTATCCCATGAATTTCTTTTTCTCGAATCCTTTTCCTATGCTTTTGACTCTTAACAAGTCCTTTGACCACTAATTCAGTTAGTTTGACTGTTAAGTCAATGGTATAATCATCTTTTCAGTTATATTGAGAATTTAAAATATTAATTTATATACACAAACGACGCCCAACTTTTTCATCTTTCTCATTTTACTATTTACTAATTTTTTTTTCTCCTCACATCTCCGTATCCTCCCTACCCAATAACTACACAACAACCACTTCTACTAAACAACCTCTTGCATCAACACCACAACAGTAAATACTTCCAGGTGCGAGCCCTATTTTTAACCATCATAACGACCGAATTACGAGTACCTTAAAACCTAAAAGTTGTAAAGTTTTGTCCACTCTTTAGACAAGTTTTTGAATCACACAAAACCAACGTAAAATGAATGAGATATCACATTTTTAAAATGGTGTTTTAGTCATATTTTATGCACAAGAGATGTTTAATGAAATGCCTTGATAGCGTATCAATATTAATAGCCCAAACTCACTAAATATATGCACGAATCAAGCCCATTACTAAGACCCATCAATAAACACTTGATAAAGGCTCAGCCAGAATTCCAGGCCAAACTTGGCCTGACGAAACTCATCAGGCTGTGCAGTATGCATGGGACCACTGTTCCCCAACTGTCACTAACGGTTAAGATTTACAATCTGACATATGACAGTGGAGATACACAACAAGCACCATCTTGTACAAGCCAAGGTGGATAAACCACCTGTCCTCCTTGTCTGGTCATCAACTGATCAATGTATGTCCTCCCCATAACCATTGATCATCCATCAAGGGTTTATCTCTAACCCTTACATGCCTCTCTATAAATAGAAGGCGCTACACACAACTTTCACAAGTTCACACAGTTGGGCAAAATACTGTTTCTCACACAGTAGCATACAAATGGTTTGTGTAAGTATTACCCGAGCTTCTTGATCTTTATCATTTCTTATGGTCCTTATCGTTCAACACGGGAAAATAACAACACAACCATCCCAATTCACTCTTGCAAAGTATTGTGTTTTAATGCATGGCTTTATCTTTCTTTGTTTGGTGGAGATCTACTCCTAAATCCCAATTTGCATACCATACGCAAACATGCCTAGGTGAGATTTTTATTGTAAAAATAAATGTAAATGCACTAATTTTTGTACCACAGTGCACAATTAATCATTTTATTTACGTAAGATTAAAAAAGTGATATTTATAATTGTTAATTCTGTACAAAAATGTACGCATTGTTGTTTCATTGCGTTTTAACCATAGTTTTAATCAATGTAAAATTGAAATTACAAAATTTGCAAAACTTGAAAGTTATATATTTTAAGCCATTCTTTACACAACTTTTTGAATCATCCAAAAAGAATAAAGTTTGTCCGAGATAACGCGTTTTCAGTATAGCGTTTTAAACTATAATACACCAATGATTTATTGCATCACAATTAACTTCTTAGGGCCTGTTTGGTAGGCATTCATTTGGAGATTTTTTTGGAGCTGTAAGCTTTTTGTTACAAAAATAATCTTTTCCAAAACAAGTAGCTTCGTTTAGATGCATCAACTTAAAGCTTTTAATTTAAACAAGTAGCTCCAAAATGAAAAACTGATTCATGAAGATTTTAAAATATTTTGAAGCTGTTAAAACATAAAATTACTGTTAACAACTTATAATTACAGTTAACAGATAATTTACCAAACACTTTTATTAAAAAAAAATGTGCAGTTTATGTTAACAGCTTTGCAGCTAATAGCTTACAATTTACATCTTACAGCATACAACTAGTTTTACCAAATATACTCTTATTGCATCAGAATTAACATTTAATGAATAATATTTTATCACCATGATGAACTAAATCATTACATACGTTTCTTCAACATATTTATCGATGCTCCAACATATTTAACCTATGATAAACTGAAATTTTCACTATATTATAAATTGTGATGCACTAAGTTGTTAGTTGTGGTGCATCAAATTTAATAACTTAGTGCATCTGTATCACAGTTAACAACTTAATGCATCACAATTAACAAATTAGTGCATCATACTTTTATTACCAAGATGCACTATATTTTAAACTATGATGCACTTAATTTTAACCTTCACTACATTTTAACATATAAAGCACTAAAAGATAACATATGATGCACCAAAACAATAATGCACTAAATTTTAATCTATGAGTCACTAATGATGCACTAACTTATTATAAAACAACGTTTTTAAAATTAGAAATGGTTCATCGAATACAAAATGGTGCATCATGGTTAACAAGTTACTGCATCACCATCACTAATTTAAGGTGTATTAATATTGTATTTTTATAACAATAATGCACTAAATTATTAACCTTGATGCACTAACATATTTCAACTATGATGCACCAGAATTTACATTATGAATGTCTTAATCAAATAGAAAATTGTACATATTATCTTCATGAAATTGATACAATAACTTTTAACTATGATGCAGCAACATGTTTAACTATGATGCACCAAAACTCATAGTTTTGAAATAACCATGAGAGAAAAAAAAATTGTTAAAAACGATGTTTTTATTCTTGAAACCAGTTTTTTTAGATTAAAAATGGTGTATCATGGTTAAAAATTTAGTGCCCGTTTGGTTTGTTGTCATGAATCACAATGGGTATAGGTAAGAGGAAACACAATGGGTATGGGGAATGGGTATTATCATACCACCCAAATTAATAGGATATGAGGAAACCTATACCCTTGGGTATCCTCATTCCATTGTGGTGGCCCCAATAACCAACCAAACAACATGAATGGATATCAAAGTCATAGATTCATACCCATAACCCCAAACCAAACGGGCCCTCATGGTTAAAAATTTAGTGCATCATAATTGAAAAATCACTAAAACACCATTTATGTACATCATTATATGCATAAAAGATGACTAAGATGCTATATTAATGATAAGACATATCAGTCATTTTTTTTATTCTTTTTTAACGATTCAAAAAACTGTGCAAATAATGGCATAAATCTATAACTTTCATATTTTACAAATTTTCTAATTCAAACTTTATATAGGTCAAAATTATGGTTTAAAACGCGCTAAAACAAAAATGCGTGAAATTTTTGTACAAAATTACCAATTAAAAAAAAAAAAACACTTTTTGAATCTTACATGATAAAATGATTAATGGTGCATCGTGACACGAAAATTAGTGCATTTACATCTAGGTTTACAATAAAATCTCACCATTGACATCACAAAAATTGATGTGAACACCACAATATCACATCAATAATGCATATATTACAACATGATATGTGCACAATTGTGATGTACTACAATTTATATGGTGTCAATATCACTTCATTTTTATCAAATACCTTATATGCATAAAATATGACTAAAATACCGTTTTAAAAATGTAATATCTCACTCATCTGACGTCGGAGGCTTTTCAAATAAAAGGTCTAAAGCGGTTGCTTTACGAACTTTGAGACACCCTGCATCAATATTAAGACGATTATTCAAGAGATTAAAACCAAATAAATACAATAATTTCAATTATTTTATGAAATAATACGATTGATATTCAAGCTACACTGCAATAGACATTTGACTTTTGAACAATCAAAACCCAAGTATTTGGAGTCATTTTATACAAACAACAAATCTCTTAAGAGTTTAGATACATACTCATTTCGTCTCAAAATTATAATCCTCATTTTTATTTTGAGATGTCTAAAAAATAATAGTTTTTTTCTTGTCTCAATCAATTAAAAAAGAATTTAATTGGGATGTAGATAATATTTGATTGATTAAAAGTGTAACGGTCTTACTTTATTTAAATTGCGTACTCTTTATGTAAGGACAATAATTCTTGGACAGAGCGAGTAATATGTAACTTCAAAAGTTGTGTGCACAGAAGAGAAATTGGCTAAACTCGAGAGACTTGAAAATTGATCACATTATATTCTCCCATTTGACTTTTGAGTAGAAACTAGAAAATTAATAAATTCGAAGAAGATTCAGGTATATAACTGTTGAAAAGACGATAAGCTCAATATCAGCCGTTGATCAACAGACGGCTATGTTACTTGAACAACTTGTTTACTTGTCTACTTGTGTATTTCTAAGAAATGGTCCATTTGTTTTTGTTCTAACATTTTTATTTCAGGGTGCGTTTGGTTTGTAAGTGAGATTGAAATTGGATTCGAATTTAGAAAATGTTTAAAAGAAAATAAAAAGGGAGAAAATTAATTAATATTTAAATTATATATATGTTTAATAAGTTTTATGTATTTTTTTGAAATAAAAAAAAAGTATAAAATAAGAAAAAGAATAAATAATATGTAGTTGAAAAAATTCTATCAGATAAAAAGAACTTTTTGATTGGATGGATTCATAAAAACCCATATGGTGGATTGAGATCTATCAATTTTTCATTCTTTCATTCCCAATTGTAGGCCCCCAATAATAACCAAACAAAGGATTTATTTTGGGATGGGTTAGTCCCACGGGGGCTATTTTTTTATACACACGGGGGCTACATTTGTAGCTTTTTTTTTATTTTTTATTTTATTTATTTATTTATTTTTTTTTATAATTTTGTTTATATCAAAAAGCTATAAACCTGAAAGTGCGGAACAGAAAATATAAAGTTTAATATGTCAAACGCTTAAAACTGTCAAAAATACGGAACAGAAACTGACAAAAACTGTGCTGTGCAGAAAAAAAAGGGGACAAAAAAGTGGGGAGACAAGGTCTGCCACCCTTGTCCCCCCGTGGCTATAGTAGTTCCCTTTATTTTTTCTTTTGATGAACCCACACCAATCCCATCAACCAAACATCACCTCAGTTTTATATGCAGATTTTCGTATGTACTTTACTACAGCCATAAAAAACAATTATTAAAAAACGAAAAAAAGAGTTAGTTGTAACTTAAAACAGTATGCAATGCGCTTTGTAAGTAAAACTGCGACTTGTATAACATCATACACTTTTTTCCCAAATTTAAATAGAATTTTTAAGAAGAATATGTTTCTTGCATAACAGTGATAACTGGCGATTCTGAATGCCCAACGTATCCTGTTATAAGGAGGTTATGTGAATGAAATCAGTCGAACTAACTCAACGATCCGCTTAGAAAAGCGTCCCCATGCTTTAAAAATATTACTACTAGTATTTTCTTTCTGTTGCAAAATTCTCTCACTTAGGTTATGCACATCGGGCTTGAATTAATCAGTCATCGACATTGGTCGACCGATATGTAAATCGGTCAACACCACTGTGAGGTGAAAGTGAATGTCGGTCGAGGGGGAAAAAAATGAGACATCGGTCTAAATATTGACTGATTAATTTGCACACAAAAAATATGTCCCGGGTCACCACTGTTCAAAGCCTTAAAAGTAACCGAGCTTTGCGCATGAAGATATAATCTGATAATTACTAATAACTAATTGATGTCATCTCCAACCTTCACCTGCAAACACGTATTTTCTCCATATTTTGAAAAATGTAGACATAAAAACCATCTTCAAGCATCCTCTATATTTAGACTTTTTCTTATTATTATTATTATTATTTTTATTTAAGAGTGATCGGTATCCTTGGCTGGTGATCTTGCGCCGTCGGACCAGCCGAGAGATTTGGATGGCTCACGGTACCGTGGGTGGCGCCATGGTGGCCAGCCCTGGTGATCTTGCGTCGTGGCTTTTTTTTTTTTTTTTTTTTTTTTTTTTTTTTTTTCTCTTTTTTGGTGGGTTTGTCTGTATTTATGTTTGTATGCTGTGTTTGTATGTTGTGTTTGTGTTGGAATTTTTTTTTTTTTTTTTTTTTTTTTTTTTTTTTTTTTTTTTTTTTTTTTCTCTTTCTTTTGCAGGTGAGGAGCAGCGATGGAGGAAGAAGGGCAAGGAGATTTTTTTTTTTTTTTTTTTTTTTTTTCCTGCTGCAAATTGAAAGTTGGGAGGCTTTGGGAGAAGTGTTTATTTAACGTTGGGAGGCTTATGGTGGTAGAAGTGTTTTCATTTACTGGGTGAGATTTTTGGGAGGAAGTAAATGAAGATTTTTTTGGGAGGCTGCGTTTGTTTTGTGAGAGGAATTAGGGATGGGGCATACAAAGTGAGATAAATTAGGGTAAAAGTCAACTGGGCTGATTTTTTCTTCATTTAAGATTGGGCTGGAATTTTATTTATAAAGTTTACATGTGCTGAAATTTTGTTATCAAATTATATGGAATATTATTAACCAAAATTTTTAATGTAATGAAGTTTATTTTAGTTATATTGTGTATGTTTTATTTGATATTGTGGATGTTTTAGTTAATATTGTGTATGTTTTATTTTATGTAAAAAAAAAAAAGTGGACGACGGCACCACATTTTCTGGTGCCGTGGGTACCGCCCAGAATGTGGTGCCGTGGGATTTCTGGTGCCATAGAGATTTTTGCTGACGTGGCAGGGAATTTTGAGCCATGGCTCCAAGGTACCCACTGCTCTTAAGCATGAATCAATACTTTTATATTTGAAGGATCACAATTCATCCTCCAAATACTTTTAGATTAGGTATCTTACAAACTTTGCACTAGATACTCCATATTTGAAGTAATTAATTGGAGAAGAATAATTTTTGGACGATGAATGTTGTTGAAAGATGTTTCTATCTTTTTTAAATTTAGAGTATATTGTTGGAGATGGTTTGTGAGTGTACGTAATTAGTTTAAGCTGACATTCATACACCATTTCATCACCTTAATATAATACTAGTTTTTATTTTACTTGTCTACATAAATTGCATTTGCATTCAATTTTTTTGGATATCTAATAGATCAAGAGGAGCAATTTCGTCATGGTTAGATTGGTGTTCGGATCCGATTAAAGCTTGCAAGGTATAAAAGCTCTCTCCTAATCTTTGGCATATGCGGTGTTCTGCAAGTGTTTATGTTTGCTTCTCATAAGGTTGTTGGTCTGCAAGTTTTGTTTTTCATCTCAAAAGGTTCTATGGTCCCTTAGTGGGTTCTGCTTCAGTTAGTTTCGAGGGTTGTTTGGTTTTGGTCATAGTTCTTTTGTATGTTCCGTATTGTGTTTTGTTTTGAATTTTGTATTTTATTTGGCCGGGTTCCTCTCTCTTTAAGCGTCTTGTTTGGAGGGGTGGAACGCCATTTGTTTGTATTGTCTTTGTTGCGTTTTTAATATATTGATGCCTTTCAAAAAAAAGTACTGCACATAAGATAAAACCAATGCAACCCACCTAAAAACTAATTCACCACTATTAGAGTCGTATGTATCTTTAAAATTTGCAGGAATTTAGGAAACATATTTATTTGACCAAACAATAAAATAGTTTTTTTTTTTTTTTTTTTTTTGGAACGGCGAGAAAAAATAATTCCACTATGACAAAAAAGAAATAAAAAATTGTAGAAAGGTTGAATTAAATTGTAGTAATATTTTATCATATTTTCCACAAAGAATTCCACAGTAGAAATTCCAAAGTCCATAACGCGTTTTGGCGCGTTTTCCTCGATTTTTCGTTCAACACCCTCCTTTTTCAACATATATATATTTTTCTCAACGTACAAACATTTCATATCAGTAGAAATATAACTACAACTCGAACCTGTTCTTCTGTGACGGTTAGTAAATGGCGGACTTAAACGGAGGTGTAACGTATGCAGACTTCCCGGCTGAGCCGACTTATGGAGGCCAGTTCGTTAAGCACAACATATTTGGCAATGAGTTTGAGATCACTTCAAAATATGTTCCTCCTATTATGCCTATTGGTCGCGGTGCTTATGGTATTGTATGGTATGTTTATATTTGATTCTAGTATTATTTTTTCAACGTGTTTTTAGGCTGCTACTGCGCGTCTTTATATTTTTTTTTGGGGTTAATCTTTTTGGTTTGGTTGATATAGTTCAATGTTGAATTCTGAGACGAATGAGATGGTTGCTATGAAGAAGATTATGAATGCTTTTGATAATTATATGGATGCTAAGAGGACACTTCGTGAGATTAAGCTTTTGAGACATTTGGATCATGAGAACGTGAGTGATTTTTTCGTTACAAGTTTGTTTATTTACAGATTCTAGGATTATTTGATCATTTAGCTATTGAATCTTATCATTGCTTAGCTACATGCGTTTGTTTCTAAAATTTTCAAATCCATAGAGGGCTTTTCTAAATAAACAAACATAACAAAACGGGCTGCAAAATATTGTGTTGAGACTAAGATAGTCGATTTAGATTTTTTTTCCCCCGTTGTTCCCTGTGCCGGGTCAAAAAATCTGACACAGAGTATGCACTTATATTATCGAAAAGATATAAGGCGTGCAACTAGTGTTAAACTCCAATTTGTTATTTTATTTTATAAAAAGTCTTGTCAACGCTAAAGATGGTCCTAAACACATTATTTGACCCTTAATAGTTGAATATGAAAATCAGATTCACTATTCCCAAACACAAGAATATTATATTACGCGATTTCGGCTGATGACAGCACATAATTTTTTGTACTAATCAACAGTAGAATGATATTCTCTATATTTGAAGACATGACATAAACACCTACAAATTATAACCATTAATTCAAATGTAATTGTAATTCAGGTAATAGCCCTAAAAGATGTTGTTCCTCCACCTCTACGTAGAGAGTTCTCGGATGTCTACATGGCTACAGAGCTAATGGACACTGATCTTCACCAAATTATTCGCTCAAATCAAAACTTATCAGAAGAGCACTGTCAGGTACTAATTCCTACAGTTAATCAATAAAAATTATGACATTAATGGTATAACCATATAACAAGTTAAGGTTAGTCTCGTAACAACTTTTTTACCGTCATTGCAGTACTTCTTATACCAACTTTTACGAGGATTAAAATACATTCACTCAGCCAATATCATCCATCGAGACCTTAAGCCTAGCAATTTGTTGCTAAACGCAAATTGTGATTTAAAAATTTGCGATTTTGGACTTGCGCGTCCAAATGCAGAGAACGACTTTATGACTGAATATGTTGTCACGAGATGGTATAGGGCACCCGAGCTTTTACTTAACTCTGCTGAATATTCAGCTGCAATAGACGTGTGGTCTGTTGGTTGTATTTATATGGAACTTATGAATAGAAAGCCTTTGTTTGCTGGTAAAGATCATGTGCATCAAATGCGACTCTTAACTGAGGTACTTAATGATCTTACCTAATTTTCAAGTTATATAACTATTTATTAGTTTCTTGATTATGTATAATGTTTGTTTTTACAGCTTCTTGGCACACCTACTGAAACTGATCTTGGTTTTATCAAGAGCAAAGATGCAATGAGATATCTTTCTCAACTTCCTCGACATCCTCGCAAATCATTACTGAAGACTTTCCCACATGTTAATCCATCAGCCATTGATTTAGTCGAGAAAATGTTAACGTTTGATCCAGCCAAACGGATCACAGGTATTTAACATACGTCTTATAAAAGTAAATATTTTAGAGGTGGCAATTTCAACTCATCTGTGAGTAAATAGGCAATTTCGGGTTATATTTTCTTTTTAACGGGTCAAATACGTAGAATACAGATAATAAAGTTAGCTTAAAAGGAAATGGGTCAAATGGGTAAAAAACTGTCTGAAGTCTGTATCTCCTAATTATTTTTTTTAGTATTCAATTTTTAATATATATTTATAACAATAATTGACTCGCTATAATACGGAAAATTTGTTCAAGGCTGCTTCGGGTCAACTGAACCTCATTTAGACCTATTAACCAACATGACCGACGTGCCCATTTTGCCACCTCCATTATATTTCCATCTGCTTCTAAATTTACATAAAAAGGAACTAAATTTGTCTCTTAATTGCAGTGGAAGAAGCACTCGCACATCCTTACCTTGAAAGATTACACGACGTTGATGACGAACCAATCTGTCTGAACCCTTTCTCTTTTGACTTTGAGCAACAAGTTTTAGGAGAAGAACAAATCAAAGACTTGATCTACCAGGAGGCACTAGCACACAATCCAGAGTTTTCCTAAAACAAAGAACGATAAATCATATACACGCACCAAATAAAATGATCAAAATCTGCTAAATTTTTTCATAGTGAACAGAAACATGAAAATGGAACTGCAATTATGATGTATACTTAACATAAACGATTTTGCAGTTTCTATCTAGTGTCTGATCGTCCTATGTTTTCCACCACGACATGACTTTGAAAAACTGGCTAATATCATCCAGCTAAAATGTATTTGTTATTTTTTGGTACTTCTGTTAGTAGACGGAGATCTGTCTTCAATAGCTTGTTTGTTGTATTAATGATTAGTATACTAGAATTTAGAGTGTTGTAATATTTTTTTTTAATTTTTTTAGCAATGTATGCTAAAGCTGTGTTAGTTGTGAACATCAATGATATATCTCCTCTGATGTGTACTTTTTTTCTTTCTAGTCTCATCCGAAAGTCTTTTATCGTGCACCAAATAACTAAACGAGTCACACAGTGATGAATACTCAAGATTACTGAATAGTGAATAGTGGGTCGGATAGCCGGTAATTAAGTACTAGTTCAAGTCTAAGCAAGAAACTTTAAGTGCAAGCTGAAACGGGCAGGTCGCTATAATGGCACACCAAGTTTCCATCTAGTTTTTAGATCTTTGAAGAAAAATTAACGTGACTACGAAACTATATTACTCTAACAGTAAGTTTAAGAATTTTAGTAAAGCTACATAAGAGGATGCCTTAAAACTGCACCAAAGACAGACTTAGACCCGTTTCGTTTGTTTTTTCCCAATAAACACTTTTTCCCTCTTTTCACTTCTTTTGTCTGCGGGAGGGCAGATGTTTATGTTTGTTTTTTTGCAGACATAAGTGTTTCTTTTCACTTCTTTCCTCTTCTAAATTTCAGACATTATCTTTCACTTATTACCTCTTCTTTCACAAACCCACATCTCTTTCTTAATATCCATTATTATACGTTTCCATCAGTTTTTATACGTTTTCATATTTTTTTTTACGTTTTCGTACAGTTTTATACATTTTCGACCGTTTTTTACGTTTTCGTCCGTTTTTTTTACGTTTTAGTCCGTTTTTTTACGTTTTTGTCTTTTTTTTACGTTTTCGACCCTTTTTTTACGTTTTCGACAATTTTTTTACGTTTTCGTCTGTTTTTTACGTTTTCATCCGTTTTTTACGTTTTTGTCATTTTTTTACGTTTTCGTTCGTTTTTTTCACGTTTTCGTCTTTTTTTAACGTTTTCATCCGTTTTTTTACGTTTTCGTCTGTTTTTTTTCGGTTTTCGTTTTTTTTTTTATTTTTTTTTCGTCTTTTTTATCGTTTTTTCTGTTTTCTTTACGTTTTCGTCTGTTTCCTTATGAAAAAAGTACTTCAATAATACCAAAAAAAAAAAAAAAACCTTCAATAGCACAAAAAAGATACTAGTGAAAAAGAAAAAAAATGAAGAAAAAGGAAAGAAGTACTTCAATAGCACAAAAAACAAACGGTCTTCTTCTTGCAGATGAAGAGCTTCAGATGTACCTCTTCTTCTGCAGACATGGTTTGCAGATGAAGAGGTAAAAGTTCTGAAAAAACAAACGACATCTTAGACCCATTTCGGATTCTTTTTGTCATTAAAGTTCTCAATCCTGATATATATATATATATATATATATATATATATATATATATATATATATATATATATATATATATATATATATATATATATATTTCCTTTTTGAAAGGCAAAACAACAAACTCGCTACAAAATATTCAATTTCACGCTGGTCCTAGTTAAGGTTTGAACCCACAACTTTTTGACTGCTCCGTAACTCAATTCCAGACCTCTAGTTCCACAGCCACCTTCCTTCAAGAATAAATGGTCAAGACTTTGGTTTTGTTTGTACTTTTCGGCGAAAAAATTACGTTACTCTTTACTATTCTAATTTTACATCCCACTTATGTATACTAGAGTTCAATAATTTACAAAGTAAAAATCAAATTGAATTTTGGTTGTATCCATATCTTGAATTTATATAAACTCTTGACAGTTTTATTTGTTTTAACTTAAATTATTTTTCTTGACAAGTACTCCGAGACTTTTATATACAATGATTCCGAGTCCGCATTTTTGTGTATACTTTTTAAGGTTAAATGATGAAGTTACCTATGACGCAATGATATGATTTAAGAATAGGTTAGAAAAGATGTTACACTACTAAAAACAGTTTGAACACCTTTAATAATTAACCCAAGTCATTTGGTGTATTTGCTACCTATATGACTTACCATAGTTAAGAGTTAAGGCTGTTAAGTCTATTCATTACTTGATCTAACATGTATGTTTTAGACTAGTCTTAGGAAGTGAGAAAAAACACAATACATGGTGGGTAGAAGCAGATACCCATACCTAGTTTGTTTGTGAACCTCAAATTGGCTAGCGTTTAGGATTAGGATGGAAATCAGGGTGGCGAATTGTGGAACCGGGAGTAGGTTACCACAAATCTCATAATCTATCCCGAGTTGTACCCAAACATATTTCTCCGTAATACTTATATGCATATCTTATATCTCTACGTAGTCATATGCGACTAAATTTAATAGCAATAATTACCAATTTGTAATCTAAAATTTGTGATTTTGGACTTGCACGTCCAGATGGTGATAGCAACTTTATGATTGAATATTGTTGCAACAAGATGGTATAGAGCACCTGAGCTGCAATAGATATGTGGTCTGCTGGTTGTATTTACCTGGAGCTTATGAACAGAAAGCCATTGTTTGCTAGTAAGGATCATGTGCATCAAATGCGACTATCAATTGAGGTACTTAATGATCATACTTAAACTTTCAAGTTACATAACTTATTACTTGTTTCCTAAGTATCTATAATGTTTGTTATTATAGATTCTTGGTACACCTTCTGAAGCCAAACTTGGTTTTATCAGGAACGAAGATGCAATGAGATATCTTTCTCAGCTTCCTCGACATCCTCGTAGATCATTAGTATAGACTTTCCAGCATGTCAATCCATCAGCCATTGATTTTTGGTGAAATGGTGATATTAACCTCCCAAATATATACAAGTCATACTGCACATCAAATGTACTATGACAGACCATAGTACCATTTTGATTGCGGCTACACAAACATCAAACTAGCTAACATCGTCTAGCATATACTAACTAGAAACAACAATTATAATTGCAATCAACAAATCACCAATAAGACTACATTTCCTAACCCATACCAGTAAAACGGACCAAACTGTACAGTCTCCATTCTCACACATTTTGATAATGATTACTGATATAAGAAGGCATCATCATCTATGGAACAATACCTCTCCTCCACAACACTCTCACAACTGATATGACTACATTTCCCACCAAGATACTATTAGAGATAATTGGTTGGCCCAAGCTCGGTTTGTGAGCTTAGGGTACGTTAGGGTTTCATTTATGTCTCATGTAACCTCTATATATTGTTGCTGAATAATACATTATACCTACGGGGTTTACATTGTTTAACATGGTATCGGAACGGGTCTGATCCTCATATCTAGGTGGCTAAGTTGAGCCGCCTCTTATATGTCACCCCATCAAACCCTCGCCACCACCAAAAACACACGTTTAAACCAGGAAAAAAAAAATAGCGGCTACAGTTTTTTGTTCTTTTTTTTGCGCCGACACTTGCTGCTATACTATTTGCTTTCTTCATTATCCATTGTTGCTATGTGCTGCTAGCTTTCTCAATTGCTTTCTACTGCCAAGCCGACAAAAAGAAAGTATTATATTACTTTCGCTCCTAGGCGATTGTGCCAAACCCTAATAAATAAATAAAAGAAAAGAAGAAGAGAAGTAAGAAATGTTTCAATACCTTTTTGTTACGAGGAAGTGCGAATCTTTTTGTTTCAGGGTATTAAATATAATGTTTAGGATTAAAAAAAAAAATTGTTATTGATTTTAAGTAGGGATGAGCTCGGTACCAATCTCGTCTCGAACCCGTTCCGAATTGATGGTCCCGATTTTTTCTCGGGCATGAAAGGTGTGTACCGGTACCGTACCGAACAGGATTCCGGTACCGTCACCGGTTCCGGGATTCGGTACCGGGAAATCGGTACATATCGGGTTATTCTTGTTTTTCGTTAAACCATGTTAAGCTCAATATTTCTTTGCAGCTGAGTGATAAGATGGCGATTAGAGATTGTCTTATTGTTTTTGCAGCCTTGTTATATGGTATCTGTTTGTAAAATCCACCTGTAGAACACTTGTTTATTATAGGGTTGCTTAATTTAAATGAAAATGGTACATATATTCTTTCGACTTTTAACTTTTATGGAGTACAACACAGAACAGAAAATGTCATAGACAAACAATTCGTTGACAATAAGCAATTTTTCTATTGATTAACGAGTACATGACATAGATATCTTTTGTGAAACTAAATCATGTTCAACAATAATACCATCATGTTCAAAATCATGTTCAACAATACCATCAAAATACATGTTTGCAGGTGGTCTCATGTATCACAGTATCAGTAATACCATCAAAATAAATAAACTAAATCATGTTCAACAAAACAATTAATCTTGTGCAACTCCCATCCCTTTTCCTTTAGCGTTTTGCTTGGCAATCTCTTCTTCTATATCTATACATACGACAAAAAAACTAGCAAAGTTAATAACTTAACAAACATTAGAAAAACACATTCAAGATAAGCTATTACCTTTTGCAACATCGTCATTATTTAATAGATTGTCGATGTCATCTATTATAGTTTTTTTGGACTTTCTTACCCAATCTTGGGTACATATCAACGCCTCAACTACGGCATAAGACAAGTTAGTCCTATATGGATCAAGAACACGACCTCCCGTACTAAAAGCCAACTCCGATGCAACGGTAGTTATTTTAAGGGATAATTATTAAAATACCCCGGTTGCCCAAGTGCTAAGACTATCCGACCCGATCTCACAAAATTCTCCCCTTAGACCAGGGCAACCGATCCAACGAACCACAGGATGCCACGTCACCGACCAAATAGTGATAATACTGTTGTGTTTTTAGGGATATTTTGGTCATTTTATACTGTACAATACTCTTTCTTACTGCATTCCAAACCAACTAATCTAAATCTCACAACCCTCTCCTCTCACAACTCACACCACCACAACCACCCAAAAACCCGTCGCCACCACCATCCGACGCGACCACCACCTGACGCCACCTCCACCGGACTCCACCACCACCTGACGCCACCCAAAGGTTCGTCAATTGTACATGGGTTTATGAAAAAGATTGGGTTTTGTGATGATTTGTATCTGAATAACTGTTTGATATGTATGTATGTGAGGTGTGGATGTGTTGAGTTTGCGCGTCAAGTGTTTGATGAAATGTCTGAGAGGGATTCTGTTAGTTTTAACGCTATGATTGATGGGTATGTTAAATGTGGGGAAGTGGAGTTAGCGCGTGAGTTGTTTGATAATGTGGAGTTGGGGATGAGGAATTTGGCGGTTGGTGAGGCACTTGCGTTTGCAACATTGCTGGTGGAAGGCAATCACGTGAGGTTGAGTGGTCAAGATGTCGAAATAGGTACTTTCAGTCATAGGCATTCTGTAGTTCATGATCAAGAAACGGGTGACCCTTTGGCCAATGTTGTTATAAATCAACATGAAGAAATGTTTACAGTAAGCAACAGGTTTGTTGTTATGAATTATGATATGTATAATTCTACCTGATCATTCATATTGAAATAATGATGTTTATGCTCTCAATACAGCTCTCTTTCCGAGTTTGGTGTTCTTGGATTCGAATTGGGTTATTCAATGGAAAATCCAAACTCGTTGGTGATATGGGAAGCCCAGTTTGGTGATTTTTCTAATGGAGCTCAAGTGATATTCGACCAATTCTTGAGCAATGGGGAGGCCAAATGGCTACGTCAGATCGGTTTAGTTGTGTTGTTACCTCATGGCTATGATGGTCAAGGTCAAGAACATTCTAGTTCAAGACTTGAACGCTTCTTTCAGGTATTAAGATTATATCTTACCCTATTCTTTACAGACATTTCTAATGTTTACGTTACTATCTCAAATATTTACAAATATGGTACCTCAATGTACTTTATCTACATTTGCAGATGAGTGATGACAATCCATGTGTTATACCTGAGATGGAACCAACACAACGCAATCAAACTCAGACATGCAATTGGCAGGTTTTCAATGTTACAACTCCAGCAAACTATTTCCATGTCCTACGTCGGCAGGCGAGTTTATCAAACTGGACGGGTTGCGTAATTGGTAATCTAGCTTGGGTTAAAATGGGTAATTTTCATGGATGTCGGGTTGGGTTGGGTGCAAACAGTTGTATAAATATTATCAGATATGTTAAATGATTACTATAGTCTATAGGTGTGGACGCATAGTCTGGACTGGACCAGGAATGGGCCAGGCCCGGCAAACAGCGGCCCACTCTACGCCTAACCCTAATCCATGCCCTATAAATACATGGATGGAGGATACATAACGACACAACATGAACAGGTTATCATAACCCTAACCCTAATCTACTATATCGCATCGATACTAACTTGACCGTCGGAGGTGGATCCCGGGGCTACGGCCTCGGGTCCACTCCTAACGGGTTCTCTTTGTTGAACAGGTCTACTCAGGGCTCGAGAAGACGACGAACGGCCAGGGAGAGTCGTCTAATCAGTCCGCGCCAGATTATGTATCAACAGATTGGCGCCATCCGTGGGACCCGACAAGTTTCGTGATCTCACATCACCGGAAAGCAACCATTGAGTTCAAAAGCCGGTATTTTGATCGATTTGTTTATTACTGCAATTAAAGTTTTATAAATCGATTTGTTTATTACAAAAGTTTTGATAAATCGACTTTTGCAAAAGATATCCCAATATCAACAATTAATGTACATCGTACTGCCATGAAACGTGAAACAGACTTTTGCCTAAGTGTCTTATTTGATTGGTCAACACGATTTGATTGGTTAAAAACGTTTTGTCATGCTACTGTATCGATTCGTATTATTCTGCTACTGTATCGATTTGTATTATTATGCTATTGTACAACCTATCGCATATCTTTTTAAATCGGTAAAGATTTTATGTAAATCTTTTAATTTGGTAAACACGATTTTACCTAAGTCACACTAAGTCCGCACGATCGGACCTACTATATCTTTTAGCCGCGAACAGCGCAGTCACGATAAATCTACCCGCGTTAGGCCTTGCGTATAGAGATCTTCGCAGACTGGCGCCATGAGCGCACTGTCACGTACAGGCACCACGATGCTAGTCAATCGCCATGAGCGCACTGGACAAAAGCCGTGGTCATCTGCGATCATCCACAAACGTTAGAGTCTATGCGGTCACGATACATCCATCTGCGTCTGTACGTGCGATTGAAACTATTAGTCGCGGTCACAGAAGCACGCCTTCTGTCGCACCTCTTTGTTGCGCACAGCGCGCACTAAAAAAAAAACGCCAATTAATTATTTATGTAGTTTGTAAAACCTCACGATAGGTGTAATTCGCACTGCTATTTCTCTTATGTGTTAATTTTACATGCTACGTGCTATATATATGCTACGCGCTAATTTTTTATTTCATTATCTTTTATATGTTGCGATTCGCGGCATATACTTCTAATATTTGCATTAAGTATTTTTCAGGATTTGGATAACTAAGTTTAATGCTCCTACACGAGTAGCACCATCAAACTTGGGGGGCTACCAGGATACGCACTGTGTGAGTACGCATCACGCAGGTATATTTGGAAGCAGATCGTACGTAAGAGGTATTGCAAGCCCGGTACAAAGACGGATTTAAATATTCGCACCTTGTCTGCGCACAGCGCACATCTTTGTCGCGCACAGCGCGCACCTCTGCCATAGAAGCACGTCTTCTGTCGCACCATGCTGCACCGCTACTGGTACAAAAGGTACGCCCTTACCCAGGATGCAGCATACGGAATCCACCTTCACCATTGTGAGACAATCACAATCGCAATGTCAATGTTACTCAGGTTGCGCCTACAAGGACGCGCCTACAAGGTCGCGCCTACAAGGTCGCGCCAACAAGGACGCGCCTATAAGGTCGCGCCAACAAGAACGCGCCAACATGGTCATCACGCACTGCACCACAGACCCAGTGCGCACTGTCGCATTTGGGCTGCGCGTTATGGTCACGCCGTCATAGTTGGTTGGGCTTACGCGGCCATGAACAGGACTTAAGTCTAGCATAACATAGCCATGCACTATGTCACACTAGACTTGGGGGGCTTGTGGACGCATAGTCTGGACTGGACCAGGAATGGGCCAGGCCCGGCAAACAGCGGCCCACTCTACACCTAACCCTAATCCATGCCCTATAAATACATGGATGGAAGATACATAACGAGAAAACACGAACAGGTTATCATAACCCTAACTCTTAATGGTTACATCGCACCGATACTAACTTGACCGTCGGAGGTGGATCCCGGGGCTACGGCCTCGGGTCCACTCCTAACGGGTTCTCTTTGTTGAACAGGTCTACTCAGGGCTCGAGAAGACGACGAACGGCCCAGGGAGAGTCGTCTAATCAGTCCGCGCCAGATTATGTATCAACAATAGGTATTACTTCATCATCTCAGTTTAGGAGGCCCAATGCATTAACTAAACCTTGGGTGACCGTTGTCCCATTTGACTTGTTTCTATGTTCGCTAAAATTTTTAATTGAGCCATTTGACCCGTTATATATCAAAATGTAACAAAATATCGACCCATTCATGAGTAAATTCTGTGTAAATTGTCTTTTTTTTTTTTTTAAATCTTTCTCACGTTTTATTGCCATGTTGCAGATTCATAAGGAATTCCGTAAGCCACTTATTGTGATGGCTCCAAAGAACTTGCTTCGTCACAAAGACTGCAAGTCAAATCTGAATTTGATGATGTTCAAGGTCACCCTGGTTTTGACAAACAAGGGACCAGATTCAAGCGCCTCATTAAGGACCAGAGTGGACACTCGGATCTTGAAGAAGGCATCAGACGTCTAGTTCTATGCTCTGGAAAGGTTTGTAATATTAATAAAAACAAGTAAAATACCGAGACACGAGTTCTCTGAATAAGAGTTTTATGTTCTAGCTGCTGTAACGAGCCTGAATTAACCAATGAGGGGAAGGTTAAGATAAATCTTATAATATTGTCATTTATCAATAATCACAGCTAGGAGACCGAATTCAGTTTCCTACTTTTTACATTGGGGTAACGAAAAAAAGAAAATGCGCCATTAGGAAGGAAAAAGTGGCGACAGAACCATCTACATCACAATTGCAAGCTGAGATGGTACACAATCTAATTTATTTGCTTTTATACCATGAATTTGTTGCAGATTTAGAAGATTGAGGATCTGCACACTTTTTCATGAAAACATATCTTGGATATGTATTACTAGTATACCTTTTTTTTTTTTTTAATTACACCATAAAAAAAGTTTTCGTGTATGCACATGCGTACCTAAATTAATTTCTTATACACACCCTGCTAGGTGTCCCAGTTACAATTCATAACAGATTTACAAGATTGCGTTTTTATGTCTTGTATTTTTCTAGCCATATTATATAGAATCAAGTTTATATGAGGTGTTATCCTATGTTTGTATGTATGCAATGTTGATTTCATGTATATACTTCATTTGTTCAGAGGCAAGAACAAGCTGAGCTAGAACATTTGAGAAGTGAAGTGTCAAGGCTCAGAACTGAAAATGCATACGTACTCATCTAACGCTCAGTTTATACCATTATGAATATATGTTAGTGCTGTTAAAATCATTTAGAATAGGACACACTATGATTATTTCATGAAGTGATTTCTCATGGTTTACTTGTTACTTGGTAAATTCCTCTCTTGCTGCACCAAGTTTCATTGGCTTTAGTGACTTGAACCCCTAATCATCTTGTAAAGCACTTAATTATCTTCTTGATGTGGTGTAGGCGGTTAACGAGCAGTAACCTTAATGCAGCGACTGTGCAGGAATTGCATCAATTAGAGCTTCTTCGAGCCATTGTAGATTCTGGATTTGAGCACCCTTCAGAAGGCAAAGTCTTATACATTCAATTCTTGTTATTCTTTTGTAGTTTTTTTACTGAAACATGTGGTGCCTTATCAACTGATATTCTTGTATTTTCAATTGTGTTAAAGTTGCATATCAGAATGGTGTATCATGCATGTATGTTGATCTAATATATCAAGACTTGTGGCATTTATTGTTCTTCTCTACCAATAGAATATCACTATGTAGTTTAACTGTTTAATCGCACTGGCGGGATTGGTGCTGTTTTTGTTGCTTTTTAACTACCTAATCATGCCTGTTTGAATGGTCTTATTAGGATGTCAATGAAACAGAAAAAAAGAATCCTATGGATTGTTTATATTCAAACTTTGTTTAATGTAGTGCTATTTTGTGTGCAATTTGTGGGATTGCGTAGCAATAATATGCGTGTGACGATCTTTGAATACAAAAGTTGCCCAAGTATACCCACAGGAATTATTAAAATATAAGTTATTTCATTTCTGCTGTTAGTATAGTTGGTTCCTGCTGGCAGGTATGTAGTTCCTGCTGGTATGGTTCCTGCTGGTATAGTTGGGCAACTTTTGTATTTGTTGGAAAAGTTGCCCAAAAAATACAAAAGTTGCCAAATAACTTTTGTATTTTTTGGGCAACTTTTGTATTTTTTGGAAAAGTTACAAAAGTTGCCAAATAACTTTTGTATTTTTTGGGCAACTTTTGTATTTTTGGAAAAGTTGCCCAAAAAATACAAAAGTTGCCCAACTATACCCACAGGAATTATTAAAATAGAAGTTATTTCATTTCTGCTGTTAGTATAGTTGGTTCCTGCTGGCAGGTATGTAGTTCCTGCTGGTATAGTTGGGCAACTTTTGTATTTTTTGGAAAAGTTGCCCAAAAAATACAAAACAAATAAATATTGCGTACTCCAAGTTTTGCTTTCTTGCTACACTCTGAGGATGTTACTCCTTTATAACAGTTAGAAGGAAGCTACTCAAAACTGATGCACTTATGGGTACTGATGTATGGAATCAACAAATTGGGACAAAAGCTACTCAAATCACATTGAATCAAAACCAACTCTTCAATATCCACTTAATACACTAGATAGACCAAAATATTTACCGACTCCACTATCATCTTGTTTGTTAAAAGAAAGTTTTAAATGACTTAAAATTGATTTCACTCATCATCCAACTTCAGCTTCTCATTTTCCAACTTCAGCTTCTCATTCTCTCGAGTTAATGCTTCAAGTTGGTTCAGAATTTCCTGGGGAACATGTTTACCATATTTCATTCCCCGTGCTTCCACATGTTCAGAATCTGCAGCAGCTTGATTATTCTTGGCATCGCGATATGGTTCCAACTCTTGTATTAAGTTTACATTCTCTTTGGCTCTTTTCTGATTTTTCTGTCTTTTTCAGATCTGAATTAATTAACAACCGATGATCCTTGTTATTCCGTCTCTGAACTCCAACATGTTCGTAATCTAATGCAACTATCTCCTCATTCTCTTGAGTTAATGGTTCAAATTTGTTCACAAGTTCTAGGGGACAACGTTCCCGTGCTTTAACATATTCATCATCTGCAGCAGCATCATCTGCAGCAGCTTGAATCTTTCTAACCTCTTCCAAAAATAGTTTCGTGTCTACCGTCTTTATGACTTTTTTCTTCCTGGGGAGACAAGGAATCCATTTTAGATCTCCTAATTAGCCTTTTAGCTTGAAGACAACAGTATTCTACATGCATGATACACCATTCTGATATGCAACTTTAACACAATTGAAAATACAAGAATATCAGTTGATAAGGCACCACAGGTTTCAGTAAAAAAACTACAAAAGAATAACAAGAATTGAATGTATAAGACTTTGCCTTCTGAAGGGTGCTCAAATCCAGAATCTACAATGGCTCGAAGAAGCTCTAATTGATGCAATTCCTGCACAGTCGATGCATTAAGGTTACTGCTCGTTAACCACCTACACCACATCAAGAAGATAATTAAGTGCTTTACAAGATGATTAGGGGTTCAAGTCACTAAAGCCAATGAAACTTGGTGCAGCAAGAGAGGAATTTACCAAGTAACAAGTAAACCATGAGAAATCACTTCATGAAATAATCATAGTGTGTCCTATTCTAGATGATTTTAACAGCACTAACATATATTCATAATGGTATAAACTGAGCGTTAGATGAGTACGTATGCATTTTCAGTTCTGAGCCTTGACACTTCACTTCTCAAATGTTCTAGCTCAGCTTGTTCTTGCCTCTGAACAAATGAAGTATATACATGAAATCAACATTGCATACATACAAACATAGGATAACACCTCATATAAACTTGATTCTATATAATATGGCTAGAAAAATACAAGACATAAAAACGCAATCTTGTAAATCTGTTATGAATTGTAACTGGGACACCTAGCAGGGTGTGTATAAGAAATTAATTTAGGTACGCATGTGCATACACGAAAACTTTTTTTATGGTGTAATTAAAAAAAAAAAAGAGGTATACTAGTAATACATATCCAAGATATGTTTTCATGAAAAAGTGTGCAGATCCTCAATCTTCTAAATCTGCAACAAATTCATGGTATAAAAGCAAATAAATTAGATTGTGTACCATCTCAGCGTTCAATTGTGAACTAGAATGTTCTTGACCTTGACCATCATAGCCATGAGGTAACAACACAACTAAACCGATCTGACGTAGCCATTTGGCCTCCCCATTGCTCAAGAATTGGTCGAATATCACTTGAGCTCCATAAGAAAAATCACCAAACTGGGCTTCCCATATCACCAACGAGTTTGGATTTTCCATTGAATAACCCAATTCGAATCCAAGAACACCAAACTTGGAAAGAGAGCTGTATTGAGAGCATAAACATCATTATTTCAATATGAATGATCAGGTAGAATTATACATATCATAATTCATAACAACAAACCTGTTGCTTACTGTAAACATTTCTTCATGTTGATTTATAACAACATTGGCCAAAGGGTCACCCGTTTCTTGATCATGAACTACAGAATGCCTATGACTGAAAGTACCTCTTTCGACATCTTGACCACTCAACCTCACGTGATTGCCTTCCACCAGCAATGTTGCAAACGCAAGTGCCTCACCAACCGCCAAATTCCTCATCCCCAACTCCACATTATCAAACAACTTACGCGCTAACTCCACTTCCCCACATTGAACATACCCATCAATCATAGCGTTAAAACTAACAGAATCCCTCTCAGACATTTCATCAAACACTTGACGCGCAAACTCAACACATCCACACCTCACATACATACATATCAAACAGTTATTCAGATACAAATCATCACAAAACCCAATCTTTTTCATAAACCCATGTACAATTGACGAACCTTTGGGTGGCGTCAGGTGGTGGTGGAGTCCGGTGGAGGTGGCGTTAGGTGGTGGTCGCATCGGATGGTGGTGGCGACGGGTTTTTGGGTGGTTGTGGTGGTGTGAGTTGTGAGAGGAGAGGGTTGTGAGATTTAGATTAGTTGGTTTGGAATGCAGTAAGAAAGAGTATAGTATGGTATAAAATGACCAAAATATCCCTAAAAACACAACAGTATTATCACTATTTGGTCGGTGACGTGGCATCCTGTGGTTCGTTGGATCGGTTGCCCTGGTCTAAGGGGAGAATTTTGTGAGATCGGGTCGGATAGTCTTAGCACTTGGGCAACCGGGGTATTTCAATAATTATCCCATGCAACGGTAGTTATTTGAATTGCCAAAATATCTAAAAAATAATAAAGACGTGTAAAACAATAATAACGTAAAACATAAGGAATAAAATCATCATAAAATGTAGTAAGTTATCTTTATCCATTCGAGCTACTATTGGAAAACTTCGTTTTATATGTTTGAAACAAAACTCCAATCCTTTTCACAACTTCTTTCAACATCTCCCTTACCATGGCATTAAGAGCATCATCGGATAAAGGACCTTCACTAGACATGTTGTACTCCAACATCTTTTTGAACCCATGTGAAACAAGATGTTGTTTCATAGTCGGGTCCAATATAGTGACAAAATACATATAATCATTAAGCTCATCAAATTTCCCCAGTACTTGTTATATTTTTTAACCATGTCATCAACCATATGACAAAACTCAGGTTTAGTCGCCCAATAACGAAGATGTTTGTCTATATCTAGAATTTCTCTATAAAGGAGATGTGCTAAGGGCTTTGAAGAGGAGGAAATTAGTTCGGTTTTAACTTTGAATTTTTCTAAAAATTCAACAATGTCTTCACACACACCAAAGTCCAAATGTTCCGGCACTTTCTCAAGATCACGATAATAACAATCATCAACAAGTTCATATTTGAAAAACACTTCCCTTAACGAGCATGCAATCTTTAACATATCATGCTTGGAATTCCATCTAGTAGGACATTCACTACACAAAAACTTATTTGATTAAAGGTTAACTTCGTTCATGCAACTTTTGAAATTGTTTATCCTTTGTGATGAATACCTAATATATTTAACCACATTTGCTACACATTCCACATGATAATTCTTTTCCTTTTAAACCTTCTCTAACAATAAGATTTAGAATATGAGCCATGCATCTAATATGAAAATGCTTCCCTTCATCATATATTTTTGCATTAGGCAACTTTTTAATCAAATGATTTAGTGCCTTATCATTACTTGGTGCATTGTCTACGGTCATAGTCATCACATTCTTAATACCCCAACCAACAATACATGTAAGCACTAATATCCTCCGATTAATGACTATGAATGGGTCTAAAGTTAATAATCCGTTTGTGCATATTCCAATCGTCATCAATAAAATAGGTCGTGACAACCATATAGTTTGTTTTCTTACAACTACTTGTCCATGTATCGTTGGTCAAGTGAACCATAGTGGTTGGTTTTGTAAGATAAGTTGACAACTTGCTTCTTTCATTTAGGTAATACTTTGAAACATCCCTAGATAACTTATGTCTAGATGGCAACACAAATCTTCCATTACACGCCTTAGTATATTCAACAAAAACCTCATGTTCAACAAACTTAAAAGGTAACTCAGCAACAACAAACATGTTAATCAATGCTTTTTTTTATCCTACTTTCATCATGTTTCCAAGTTTGTAAACTACTGGTACCTTCACCACTAAGATTTTTTTAAAACTCTAAGTGAGTTTGTTGTTGATCTTGGTTTTTGGGGACATACTTAGGATTAGAAGGACAAGGATAATGTCTATGAAGACCGGAAGTACCGCTTAGGCCGTTTGCCGCTAGAGTCTTATTGCAAAACTTGCACAACGCCCTTCTTGATCCATCCTTCTTCACTCTAACCGGATCAAAATGTTTCCAAATCGGAGCCCTCTCCTTATTTGTTTTTTCATAAATTTCATACTTTTCTTCTTTGTCATCATCTCTTTTTCTTTTGCTACTTTGAGCTTTTGGAGCTTTTGTAACAACAACCGAGGGTTCACTATCATAACCCGAATCCAATTCATCAACATTTATCATTGGGGTTTCTTCAACAATTGTGTCATTTTCCTACATAAAATCAATGTGAATCAAAACCAAATTAGTTAACATCATACTCTTTTATATAAAGCAAAACCAGATTACTGATTCATATTTTGATCAGTGAATCATAATCGAATAAGTGAGTCATTAAAACAAATTGGTAGTTATTGATTTTGAATCATATTCGGATTAGTGGATCAATAGTTGAGTCCGTTTCGTTATCTTTTATTCTTTGAATCATTATTCATTGAGCAATAACGATTCAACAATGAACTATTTTTAAGAGTATAAAAGATATCACTTACTTGAATTTATGCATAAAAATTCAAAAGCTTTAATCAACATTCAAAACTTATGTTGCTATAGAAAAATTCAAAAGCTTTAATAAAAAGAAAATCAAAATTAAATATACCTCCATACTTTTCCAATGATAAAGATTGAGATGACTTGTGTGATTGATAAAAAATTAGGGTTTAATTTTTTGAAAGATTTTGTGAAAGAACTATGGTTATTACTTGTTAGTAACAGTAGGGTTATTTTTTGACCTCTGGTTTGCTTGTTGCATGGAACAAATGGGTGTTTGGATAACACAATTCATTAAAAAAACATAGACTATTCTAATTTCGGTACCAAACCGGGATTTCCTGAATAAGTCCCGTCCTGAACCCGAAATGTCCCAATTTTTTTTTTTGGGCCTTATTTAGTAATCCCGGTACCGTACCGTATATCGGGACTCGATACCGTTTTGGTACGGTCCCGATACGGTTCCGATTTCGTTCCAGGATTTGGTTCGATATGCTCATCCCTAATTTTAATGATACTTTGGTTTATCCGGTTTATTGTTTGTTTGTTAGTTGATTGTTCGTACGGCTTTGTTACCAGTCGACTAAAATTGACCGTTGGTACCAGTCCCTAAAGTCGACCGTTGGTACGGTTTTGTTACCAGTCGACTTAGCTGACTGTTGGTACTAGTCGATTAAAGTCGACCGTTGGTACAGTTTTGTTACGAGTCGACTAAAGTTATGTTTTTATTATGTTATTGTCTTTTTTTCTTGTCTAATTTACTACTCCAGTCTGAGCTTTCGCGATTTCGCCGCTCGGACTGTGGGGAGTATTAGAGATAATTAGTCGGCCCAAGCCCGGTTTGTGGGCTTAGGGTAAGTTTGGGTTTCATTTATGTCTCATGTAACCTCTATATATTGTTGCTGAATAACACATTATACCTACGGGGTTTTATCATTGTCTAACAGATACCCTCCTCATTTCCATTAGCCATTGATCTAGTTGAGTACCGACTTATATGATCCAGTTAGCGTATCACGGATTCACAGGCGAGATATTATACCTCTTTTCTTTCGAACCATTTATGAAATGCGTCGATTCAAGTTTGTTCACTCTATAATGGAAACAAGTTAAAAAAAGGTTAGCTAAAAAGAAAATGGGTTAAGCTGGTCAAATGGGTCAAAATCTCCTAAAGTGTATATTCAATGTGTTGAACCTCCTAAATCATAATTAGAAAATATAAAATCATAAAAACCATATGTATGCTAAATAATATTGGACACTTCAAAATAGAGGAAAGTATGTCAAAGGCTGTATTGTAAAAGTGAATTGAGAGGAGAGATTTAGAGAGAAATCATATTTCATTATTATTGAAATGAATGTACAGAGATACTACTTATACTAGTTATATGTTTTACTTTCTACTTTGACTTATAACTGAATTAACTAACTAAAACTTCTAGAAGCTACTAGAAACTATTACAATGAGCTAATGCTTCTTTGCATAACTTGAACTTCATTGGTTGCATTGTGATCTTGGAGTGTAAGGTGTGGACTTGATGAGCTTGAGCATGTGTTGTTGACTTGTATTTAGCAGATGCAGTCTTAAATTCTTTACACCCCCCCCCCCCCACAAGTTGGCAATGTGTAGGGATCACACATACCATACTTGGAGAGACAGTTATAATGTAGAACTTTGCATAGACCCTTAGTTAACACATCAGCTTCTTGTAATCACAGTTAATGTGAATAGGAGTAGGAAGGGAGATATGCAAGTCCTTGAATAAGCATTTTACCCAAGTTATCTCACATGTACAATCTGCAAGTGCTTTGTGTTCTGCTTCTGTGGATGATCTAGAGACTACTGATTGCTTCTTTGAAATCCAACAGATCAAACACTTGCCTAGAAAAACAACATAACCTGAAATAGACCTCCTTGTTGTGGGACAAGCAATGCAATCACGTCACAGTAGGCCTGTAATGTGGGAGCATTGGTAGAAGGAAAGTGTAAACCTTGGCCTAGTGAGAGCTTGATATACCTGAGAACTCTGATCAATGCCTTCATGTGTGGAGTTCTGGGTGCATGAGAGAATTGATTGAGATGTTGAGCTGCAAAAGAAAGATCTGGCCTTGTGATGGTGAGGTAGATTAGCTTCCCAACTAGAGTCCTGTAATGAGATGGATCTGGTAAAAGCTCTCCATCTGTGTTGTTGAGTGTGATCTGTGGGTCTAGAGGAGTGACTGCAGGCTTGGCATTAAGTATATTTTGAGCTTGAAGTAGCTTAGGTGCATACTTCCTTTGTGTCATAGCCATACCAGTAGAATTCCTTAAAAACTTAATGCTAAGGTAGTAATGTAAAGGGCCTAAGTCTTTGATACTAAAAGCCTGATTGAGTTGTTGTTTGATTGTGTTAATGGTGGTTTGATTTTTTGCCAGCCAAGAGGATATCAGCCACATACACTAATAGAATAGTGAAACTGTGAGCAGAAGTAAGAGTAAAAGGTGAGGTGTAAGCATAACTTTGAACAAAGCCCAGCGTAAGAAGAAAATCTGTCAATTTAGTAAACCATTATCTATTGGCTTGCTTTAGACCATATAGGGATTTTTTAAGTCTGCACACAGTGTTTGGTGGAACAGATTTGTTGTAACCTTGTGGAATTGTCATGTACACCTCTTCATGAAGATCACCATGGAGAAAAGCATTATTGACATCCAGTTGTTCAATAAACCAGTTTTGATGGACAACTGTGGCCAAAGAGTGCTCTAACAGTTACCATTTTGGCTACAGGGGCAAAGGTCTCCTTGTAGTCAATGCCTTCCTTTTGAGTGATGCCCTTTGCAACAAGCCTTGCTTTGAACTTTTCTACTCTTCCATCTGCATGGTACTTGATTCTAAAAACCCATTTGCAGCCTATGGGTTTTTCAGGTGGAAGAAGGGTCCCAAGTATTGTTGTCCTCTATGGCCTGAATTTCCTTATTTATTGCATCTACCCACCTAAGATCCTTAGCAGCCTGGTTATAGGGTGTGGTTCAGTTGTATGATTGACGGTGTTAATTAAATGCATGTGTTTGGGGTTGTGAACATTGTTGTAGTTGATATAGTTAGAAAAGTGGTGTTTTTGTGGTTTTTGGTAAGTTGTGGTGATAGTCATTAAGTTTTGAGGGAAGTTTCTTGGTTCTGGTTGAGGTTCTAGTAGGTATTGGTGGTGGTAAGATTGGTGTAATTGGATTAGTTACATTAGGGATGGTGGTTGATTCAGTGTGTGTAGTTGCAGTGGTGGTGTTTAGATCAATGGTTGGTGAGGTTATGGGAGTGTTGTGTGAGTCCTGAGATGATGACTCTGATGGTGCAGATGAAGTTGAGTTAGGAGAAGGTATGGCTGAGTGTATGGTTGAGGTTGTTTGTGATGTATCAATGTCCTGTGTTAGGGAGATAGTGTGTTGATGGGAGTTGTATGAGTTGTTTGGTTGAGTTGTGATGGTTTGACATGTTGAGTGGGATCATGAAATGGAAATGATGTTTCATCAAGGGTAACATGCCTGCTAGTGGTGGTTTTGTGTGACTTTGGATCATATAGAATGTAACCTTTTTTATGGTTTGGATAGCCAACTAGGACTGATGGTATTGCTCTGTTGTCAAACTTGTCAGATGTGTTGTGATGGACAAAAGCTCTGCAGCCTATGACTTTGAAGTGTGTTAAAGTGGGTGGTTTGTTGTAAAGCATTTCAAAAGGTGATTTATTGTGTATTGCTCTTGATAGGAGTCTGTTAGTGAGATAAGTTGTTGTTAGAACACAATAACCCCAAAGGTGTATAGGAAAATTAGCTTGAATTTCGAGGGCTCTTGCAATTTCAAGGAGTTGTTTGTGTTTTCTTTCCACTCTAGCATTTTACTGATGTGTGTAAGGACAAGTTGTTTGATGACTGATTCCATTTTGTGAAAAGAATTCAGAAAGTGATTAGTTTAGAAATTATGTCCGATTATCAGTTCTTATGGTTTTGATGGTTGTTTTGAAATGATTTTGGACATAGAAACAAAATGTTTTGATGTTTGAAACTGCATGTTGTTTTGATGGAATTAGATATGTCTATATTACCCTTGAATGATCATCAACTATGGTTAAAAAATACTTGCATTTGTTTATAGTTGTGTGTTTATAAGGTCCCCATACATCAATGTGCACAAGGTCAAACAAAGAGCTGGCTTGTGAAAGACTTTCAGTGAAAGGTAAAGCATGATGTTTAGCAAGTGGACAAACATTACAATTGAAGTTAGAATTACAATGAAAGGAAGTACTTAGAGATTCAATGTGTTTGAGAACATTAAGAGATGAGTGTCCACGTCTAGAATGCCACAGATGTTGGTTGCTAGTAATGGTGAATGCAGCGTGTTTGGTTGAAGTAGATGGTGCTTTGTCCAGTAGGTAAAGACCATTACAAAGGCTGCCAAGAGCAATCCTCTGGTCCTGGTCCTGAAAAATGCACATGGTAGCAGTTAGAATGAGTGAATAGGTTGTGCCTTTTAGGAGTTGACTTACTGAGATTAGGTTATAAGAAAAGGTTGGGATATACAGGACATTGTGAAGGGTTATGTGGGCATTAATAGTAACTGATCCATATTGAGTGACTTTGGTGTATTGGCCCTTAATTAAGGTCACATAAATAGGTGTGGTGAAGTATTTGATGTTAAACATAAGTTCAAGTGAAATTGTTGTATGATCAGATGCACCACTATCTATTATCCAGGCTACTATTAGATCAGAAATGAGAGAAGCAGTAAAATGTGGAATTTTAGCAAGATTATAGTTTACCACTGCTGAGTTCCTTGTTTTTTTTTTTGCAGCATAAGCATCATTTGGTTCAGCTGATTTTGAAGTTGGTCCATCCTTGTAGCCACATGTGAATCAGAAACAGGTGTAGGAGTAGCAGGAGTCATTTGTGGTTGAGCATTGTGAGTTTCCATGTCATTTGCTTGTCCAACCGCTATGTTGACAGTTTTGAAGTTCCTTGAGTCATTTGGTTGTCTAGGAGGCTGTTTGGCAGGAAACTTTCCATGCAGTGGGTGACTAATGGGGTATCTAACCAACTTACAACATTCAACCTTTGTATGCCCTTCTTTGTTGCAATTACCACAATAAATCCCCTTCCTGAATGTTAACCTTCTCTCATCATATGATGATGATTCTCCCCTTGAGTACCTTGGTGTAGTTGTGTAGTTCCTTTGGTTGTTTGGAGTATGTAGAAAGTATTGAAGGGGTGTTTGGTTTAGGCAGTATTCCCTCTCTTTGCTTCTCTTCATGCCTAACCATACCATATGCCCTCACAACTGTTGGTACAGGTTGCATTAACAAGATTTGACCTCTGATGTTTGCATAGCTTTCATCTAACCCCATTAAAAACTGAATTAATCTTTTCCTTTGATCCCTTTCAAAACTTTCTCTCCCATTTTCACAGTTACATGGACAAACACACAAATGAGGTGATTCCAAAGCATCAAGTTCATCCAAAAAACCTTTTAGCTTTTGATAGTACACTTCAACAGCACAATTTAGTTGTTGCAACTGAATCAAATCATGTGTTAACTGGTAAACCTTATGACCATCAATTTGTGAGTAATGCTCTTGCAACTCAAACCATAACTTTGAAACAGAATTAATGAAATTCAAATTGTTACTAATTTGCTCAGCCACAATATTCAAGATCCATGAAATAAGCATGTCATTGTTCCTCTCCCAAAGTGCTCTAGTGATTGAAGTAAGACCAGGTTCAGGATATTCACCAGTGATTAATTTCATTTTGTTCTTAGCAATCAGTGTAATAACCATTGATCTTTTCCAAGAACTGTAGTTGTCTGAACCTGTGAGCTTCTTTGAGATCAAGATCAATCAAGGATGGTCAGTTTGGTGTAGGAACAAAGGATGATCAGAATTGATTGTTCCATTAGATCTTATGTTTATTGTTGATGTTTCTTGAGAAGATGAAGCCATTTCTTTCTTGTTTGATTACTTTTGATAGTAATGAAGGTTTCTCAGTGGTGCCTGTAACAGTTTTGATAACAGAGTATGATTTGGGGATTTGAATCATGAATGGATTTTGGAGTGACTTTGATGTAGAATTGATGTGATTTGATGATTTAGTTGTTAGAAATGCAGCAGAATGTGGTAGATTGTGATGGAGAATGATGATGATGATGAAAGAAAATTTGGCGGGAAAAACGATTATGACTAAAAAATGGTTAAAGTCACCGGAAAAAGTTGTTACAATGATCAGAATCAGTTGCTTACCACGGTTTGTGGTAGCTTTGATACCATATTGTAAAAGTGAATTGAGAGGAGAGATTTAGAGAGAAATCATATTTTATTATTATTGAAATGAATGTACATAGATATTACTTATACTAGTTACATGTTTGACTTTCTACCTTGATTTATAACTGAATTAAGTAACTAAAACTTCTAGAAGCTACTAGAAACTATTACAATGAACTAATGCTTCTTTGCACAACTTGAACTTCATTGGATGCATTATGATCTTGGACTGTAAACTATGGACTTGATAAGCTTGAGCCTGTGTTGTTGACTTGTATTCAGCAGCTGCAGTCTTGACTAGTTGATTTCTTTAGGGTGTTTAGGGTCAACAATTAACGTGTCCCTGATCCCTCATTTTGACTCGTTAACCAACATGAACGACCTCCCAATATTGCCACCTCTATTATATTTCCATCTACCCCTAAACTTACATAAAACTAAAGTTTGTCTCATAACTGTAGTCAATGAGGCACTTGCTCGTTCTTATCTTGAAAGATTACACGAGTACACCACGCTGATGATGAACCAGTATGTCCAAATCCATTCTCATTTGACTTTGAGCAACAAGTCTGATCATCCTACGTTTTATACCATGAGCATAGCTTTCGATTAACGGATAAAAACATCTAGCTAGGGAATATGCATCTTCTATAGCTTGTTGTCGTATTAATTAAGGATTTGTAAACTATAATTTAGACTGTTGAAACAGTAAACTCAACAATTCTGCAACGTATGCTAAAACTATAATAGTCGTGAACGTCAATGATATATCTAGTGAGAAATGTTCTTTTCTTTGCAGTCTCGTACAAAAGTCTTAAATCGTGCACCTATGAAACAAATGACTCACAAGGTGATGGTTATTGAACTTTGGATACTTGGTGGGGTTGGATAACGGGTAAAAATTGGCTCATGTTGAAGCAAGAAACTTTTTGTACACGTAGAAATGACCAAATGAGTCAGTTGTGTATAGTGCTAAACCACATTTAGGTCTAGTTTCAGATTTTTATAAGAAAAATTAATGCGATCATGAAACTATATTACTCATGATAAAAGTCTTAATATTTGTAATGAAGCGATGTAAGAGGTTGTATGCATTGAATAAGTACCGTGGACGAATTTAGATCCATTTAACCCCTGATTCTATTTTTCATAAACTTTTTCAGTCCCGATCGTCATTCTTTACTACTCAGTACCTCAATTCAAGACTCTAGTTCCACATTTGCATGTGTGTCAACTCTAAATTTAGGTACCTTATATGTTTTGACGAATACCATTTCAGCCTTCAATCCACTTTGGTTAAAAGTTATTAAAACCAAGCAAAGAAGCCACATGAAATCACTGATAAAAATTGTACTCCACAGCGGATCTCCTCATCCAATTTCTTCATTACTTTATACTGTATCTCACATCCATCATCCTAGTGGCTTCCATTCTCAATGAATCAGAATACTTAAAATGCGCGAGTTAACATTCAGGTACCTCATTTTTTTTTATTTTTTTTTTGGTAAAAAAACTAATTCAACCTAAACCTTACATCCCACATAGGTTGAAGAATGAAAATGTTTTGGTATATGGTGTAGGTGCATGGGAATGATATGTTGTGAGAATAGAATGGGTTTTGGATATCTAAAATAACAATTCAATTACCGAACTTATTGGTTATGCTCTAAAGTATAATCAATAATTTGTACGGTCGGGAATACGCAAGCCTATTGGGGCGTATACGTATACACCGAGGAATATGTTTAAGTAATATATTAAATGTTATATATTAATTATATTATGTTCACAAATGATTTAACGACCGTCAATTAATCGTTAGACGCGTAACTAATTATCGGGCTAACTAATTAACTTGTAATGGACAAGTTAAAATTAGTAAAAGTCAAATAAGCCCAATAAACCCCTTGTGGGTTGATGGCCGGTCGAACAAGGACTTAAACGCAAGATTAGAACCTTCTAGGTGTTAGTCGATGTTAATTAGTTGTATTGGGTTATTAGTTATATTGGGCTCAAGCCCGAGTTCTAGATTGTTCATTGTAAAACTATATATGTACCGGGTTCTATGTAATGCAAGACACGATTCATTCAATACTTTCATGACTCCTGTGGATACTGAGTCTAAACTGGGTGATGGTGGTGATCCGGTCTCTGATCCGACATTATATCAGAGTCTTGCGGGTGCTCTTTAGTATCTTACCTTCACTCGTCCGGATATTTCTTATGCAGTGCAACAGGTTTGTTTATATATGCATGATCCTCGGGAGCTTCATTTCTCGGCTCTTAAGCGGATTTTGAGATATGTTCGTGGTACTTTAGATCATGGCTTACAGTTGTTTTCGTCATCTACTACATCTTTAGTTGCTTATTCAGATGTGGATTGGGCGGGTTGCCCTACTACTAGGAGATCGACTTCTGGGTATTGTATATTTCTTAGTAACAACTTACTCTCTTGGTCCTCTAAGAGTCAACCCATGCTTTCTCGTTCTAGTGCTGAGGCAGAGTATCGTGGTGTTGCCAATGTTGTTGCTGAGACTTGTTGGTTGAGGAATTTACTTCGTGAGCTGCATACACCTTTATCTTTTGCTATGCTTGTTTACTGTGATAATGTTAGTGCTGTGTATTTGTCTTACAATCTTCAGCATCAGCGTACGAAGCATATAGAGATTGATATTCATTTTGCTCGAGATTTGGTTGCTGCTGGTCAGGTTCGAGTTCTCCATGTTCCATCACGTTAAAGTATGCGGATATTTTCACTATAGGGATTGCCTTCAGCTTTGTTTGAGGAATTTCGTACCAGTTTAAGCATTCGGTGTCCTCCCGCTCAAACTGCGGGGGAGTGTTAATCGACGTTAATTAATTGTATTGGGTTATTAGTTATATTGGGCTCAAGCCCGAGTTCTAGATTGTTCATTGTAAAACTATATATGTATCGGGTTCTATTTAATGCAAGACACGATTCATTCAATACTTTCACTAGGAAGGGGGCGGACGACATTACTAATCCTAGGAGGATTAGGAGTTCAAACTTCAACAAGTTACATGACTATATATTGAACCCTTGTGATTCATTATTGACTAGTCATTATTAATCCTTGCTCTCCTAAAACCTAAGGCAAAAACTCAACACCCTCTTGTGTCCTAAAACCGATCGTGACACCCTAAACCCTTAGGGTAATCAACCAAGTTCCAAAATCACCTAAACCGCGTGTTTGGTTGGTGTTCTTCGTGATGTGTACTAGCATACGCATATTCTACGTGACGTGTATGTATGCAACGATAGAGATACCCTACTTTGGTTATTAGTGTTTCGATCCTAGTTGATTCAAGATTCAAGAAACCGTTAATTGTCTTAGTAATTCAATTAACTAAAGGTTAGTATTATTTATGTGGTTTACTTGTTTTCCATAATCATTAATCTAGATTCATTCTCTGCGAACTCGTAGTGATTAATGGTTAATCTTGATTGTCAAATCCCAACAGAACTCTCTTGATATATCCAGATGCAAATGTTCATGTAAGTTTTTTATTTTTTTAATCCTTTTATCTTAACCAAATTTACAGTCCATATTTTGTGTATACTATTGAAATTTAGATGATGCAGTTGTATGTTACCTACTATAATGATTTAGGTATAGGTAAATAGAAATGTTAACCTAACTCATTTGGTATATTTGCTATCTATATGACTCATCATAGTATTTTTTATATTTTATTTTTTATAACGGAAAATTATATAGACAACCTAGCAAGAAGATAGTAAATGAAAGTTACAATGTGTTTGGAAGAGTGCTACAAGGATTGTCAAACCACTCTTTTGAAACAATTTCTTATACCTATTGCATATATCCAATTAAAGGAGTATAGCTTTACATCATCAAATAGTAGCTGGGTCTTTGGCCTTTTCAAAGTAAAAGTGAATTCGTTTTTATACCTCCAAAGAAGCCAAAGTGTGGTCTGAACTACCACGTCGAATAAGATATGAAGTGAAGCTTTAATCTTGACTTTGGATGCTAGGCTAATTGCATCGTCGATGCAAGTTACATATGGGACACCTAACCAAGTTTAAGTCGATGCCTCGTTTGTCTAAGTTGATACTAGTTAGTAATCTTCTATTAAAAATCCTCCAAGATGAGTTGTTTAACTTGATCGGCAAAATATTGTTCCATTTGAAATATTGAGGGGAAGTGGTGTAGTAATTAGAGGTGTTATAAAAGTCGACCCGACCCAAACCCGAACCCGAATATGGCTTTTCGGGTCGGGTCAATCGGGTCAAAAATTATAATCGGGTCAACCCGAATTGACTCGAGTTCTAAACAAGGTCGGGTTCGGGTATGTTTTTATTAGCCTCAACCCGAATTGACCCGAACCCGACTAACCCGGCTCAACTAACACTTTTACAATGTAAAAAAACGCGGGTTGACTCGAACCCGAATTGACCTGACCTGAGTTGACCCGAACCCGAATTGACCCGAACCCAAGTAACCTGAGTTGTAAACAAGGTCGGGTTCAGGTATGTTTTTCTTGAGTCTTGACCCGAATTGACCCGAACCCGACCGAGTCGACCTGAATAACACCCCTAGTAGTAATGGTGTGTGATATGGCGACTAAGTAAATTAAGGGGGTGTTTGTTTAGACTTTGGGCTTATATGAGGTTATTTGATTTTAGCTTATATTTTATTTTCGGATTGAAATTCTTTCATGTTCAATTTGAACATCAGAGGTAATGTTGAGATTTATGTAAGTGGAGAAAAAAATAAATCATTTATTGTGGGACTTTTATTTTGTTAAAATTAAGTTTTCCTTCACAATAAAACTAACATCTCTCATGTTTAAATAGAACATGAGAGGATCTCAATATAATATTTAGATGTTTTAAAGTTCAAACATAAAGATGATGTATAAAGGTCCAATAAAAGAAATTGAACTAACATTATAGCTATATCCACCAAAATCAATTTGTTGGACCTTTTATCTTTCGGCATATATACATTTTATCATTGGAGTGGTAGGGTATAACCTAGTTGTATTACGTTTTCTACTAAAAATATTTAGTTTATTGATTAAGAACGTTTAAAAAAAAAGCTAAATTTAATTGGATAGAATGAATTTGTAATCCTTGTAACGCTCTATCCGCTTCTTTGTAATTGTCTAGTTCCTTGCTAGTCTTTTGATTCATTTGCCGTTCAAAAAAAAAGAACGTTTTTAAAAAATAGGTCGTTAGTTTATACAAAATTCTAGTATTAAATATCGATAGGGGCAAGTTATTTGAACGGTTTCCAATCATTGCACGCATCGTCAGGTTGTATGGTGTACATCGCGTGTTGTACGGTTTGACCAAACCCCCCCTGATATGACAACATAGGGAGGGTTTGTATAACACAACCCATATGGATAAAGCAAGTACTTTTTTCCTAAAACTAACTCCCCGAAAAGATGTAAGTCAACACCAACGAAGATGCATGAAATCAAGATTATCTGCTGATTTAAACTTTTAAAGTACATTTACATTTTTGGTTGGAAGGCTGCATATGATGAGTTAACAAACATTTTTTGCATCTGTATGTTAGCGGCCCGTTTTAAAATTTTACTGTACAACATTTACCAATGTTGAACTTTTAAACATATTCAGTAACTTCTGGCTGGTAAATGTCAGACTACCTGCCTTACACAAGCAGTAACGATGACCTTATGAGTGACCTTTTGTCACTTCACCACTACCTCAGCTTCTCTCTTTAACAATAAATACATGACCAAATGTTTATAATAAGGCGACCCCGATCATAATAAAAAACATACCTCACAAAAAAAATAATTGAAAAAAAAAAAAAAAAAAAAAAAAAAAAGAAAGAAAACTCACACACAAAAACCTTTGCATTTCCAAAGGTCGTCTGGCCGATCGAATCGAACAAAAAAAAGGAAAAGCGACGCGTCTTTCTGGCTAGACCGGCTTTTGGTTGATTCGCTATTACGACTAGCCTTTAACTTTACAAAAAATACAACTTTTACGCTCATTATATTTTATAGTTTGCACATTTTCAAGTTTATTATCATAAAAAGTTAACTCATTAACCCTAAACACGGAAGCACCCACATGAGGAGTCGGGTGTGGCACGGACGAAACTCCATTTTAGGTCACGATATATAATTTTTTTGTAAAACACGTCTTTTTTTGGTACATACAACTTTCAATTTTACCTACTAAATTTTTTATAAAGCAACTTTAGTATTCGTAATCATAAAATTAAAAAAATTAAAAAAATGCAATACCTTTTCAAAAATCTTGGATCTGTTTTTTACTCTAAATTTTTACCTTTCTCTAAGATAAGCTTCGCTTTTGCGTAACAATTTTGTTTAAATGGTCTCCGCGACAATGCACGGGTTATAATACCTCGTTTAAAGTTAAATAAAACGAGTATAAGTGATATCAACAAAGTTTCTATAATATCTATCATACAAGTCTTGGTTCAGAAAAATATAAATAATAAAAATAAAAAGAATCTCACAAGTCACATCTAAATTTCTATCAATGCTGAATAACACAACACATCTATAAAAAAAGCAGTATAAAATAAGAAATCAAAAACCAAAAAATCAAGCAACCAAATAATGCGTAAAAAAAACATCGCATCTTAAAAATAAAAAGCCGTCGATACATGCTGTCTAAAACCTAAAGGACACGTGTAACAAAACCAAACAGGCACCAAACTACGAGGCTGCTAAAAACAAGACACCTGTCCATAACGTGTCAATCTAAACAAATCCATAATTCCCAAAATACCCTTGTCCCTCTATCATCTTCTTTCATCTCATTGCTGTCTTTTGCATGAAATTTGCAGTCATCCTCTCACATTTCAACATGGTGGCACCACATTAACCAATGTTTTTATGCCCTTTTTACCCTTTTCATGGGTCCCACACACTACTACTACTGCTAGTTTTCTGCAACTTCAGTTCTCTTTGATTCATTTCTCCATCTAACTTGCTCTAGATGTATTTATTGGCTGTGTTTATTAAAGTGGTAGCTTTTGGACTAATTGCTTAAAAGTGATTTGTGGTTATTGGTTAAAGTTGTGAATCTAGGCTGGTTTAAGAAGGGTAAAAAAGTAATCTTGAGCTACTTTAAAGGTTCAAGTGCTCGAGATTGTGAAGGTGTGACTATCTGTGATTAGATCTACTCATTGCCACCATTGAGGGTATGATGCATGCACTTGAATCTTTATTGGTTTATAATGGATTTGTTATGAAGCATGTGTGTTTTCTTATGGGTTGTATGTTATATACGTACCTAGTGGTTGAGATCTTGATATATATATAATGCTTGACCGATGTATATATATTGGCTGACTTGAGGATTGTTTTAGTGTTTAGCAAGTAGTAGAAAGATCTTGGTTAATCTTAGGGTGCATAAATATAATTTTAATGAGGGAATGATAATTATATATTGGAACTTAAGTTTGATATTAGTGATCCATTTCATGAACTCTATATGATCTGCTGCACTTCATTTTTTATTTTTATTTTTTTGCTTTTGTTTTTACAGTCACTAGCTTGCATGTGTTTCTATTGGTAGTTACTAGGTTTTGCAAATGAGATGATCTTCACATGCATATGATGTTATTTATAAAAACTAATGATGTGATAGTATTTAGATCCCGAAAACAGTCAAGTCGATCTTTTACCTAACATAATTATCGATCGGTTGAGATATTATATGCATAAGTGTTTGATACTTCCATATGAATTGTTTGTGCATATTTGATACATAGATGTAGATTATGAGGGTTTGATCATATAAATTGGGCTTGGATGTGGCTATAGTATTCCGGCATCCAGCCGGATCCCTAGCAGTGCCCTATTAATGATGCTTGTCCCTTGTGATTAGTTTCGTCATTGCAATTATTATAAATATAAATTTTAGTTCTTATTAATATGCCAACTCTAAGAAATCATGTAGCCATGTACATAGTTAGGTAAGTTTGATTTAAAAAACATGTTGTATTTGTTAAGTCTTTTTTAAGGATTTTTTGAGGATTAGATAATTATTTGTTCGAATCTGTATGTAAACATGTGGAGAATTGTCCAACTTTTTGTTGTATTGACAATGTTAATTTGTTTTCCAAAGTCTGATTGTCCCATTTGCACCTTGATCTAGGGTACCTGCTATTAGTATGTTTCTTGAAAGTATATGTTTAATTTTAGTGTACTTTCTTAGTTAATTTTTATTTAGTTATTCAGCATTGAATCTGATATTTATAGCTGATCTACGTCCTAACTTATCAAGACTCGCAGAAAAATTAACGAATGGTGGTACCAGATTCAGAAATCCTGTCACCTGGGGAAGTAGAATCGCCAATGCAATCTGACCAACACCAATCTAGGAACAATGTGCATAATGCCCTCATGCCACAACTCGGTCGCCAATCTTCCATATATTCACTCACTTTAGATGAGTTTCAGCACACTCTTGAAAGCGGTAAAAATTTCGGGTCAATGAATATGGACGAATTTCTTAATAGTATTTGGACTGCCGAAGAAAATCAAGCCCACGCCCAAGTCCACCCTCCACCTGCCGCCAATAACACCGCCACATCGGCTGCCATGCCAACTAATGGCGGTGCTGCTAGTGGACAGTTCTTAATGGGACTCAACACTAGTACTCCTCCCGAACCAAATATGATATCTAGGCAGTTAAGTTTGCCTAGACAAGGCTCGTTAACTCTCCCAGGCCCACTTTCTAGGAAAACAGTAGACGAGGTTTGGTCCGAGATTCAAAAGACACAACATGATCAACAACAACCTAGCACTAATACTAATTCAAGTAATGATCAGATTCCTGCCCAACGCCAACCCACTTATGGCGAGATGACTCTTGAGGATTTCTTAGTAAAAGCAGGTGTAGTTCGGGAGCAAAATAATCCAAACGCTCCACCAATTCATCAACAAGTACAGCCTCCTTTCGGGACATATCCAAATGGAAACAATCGTGTTGTTGGGCCTCCCACTGGGTCAGCCCACATGGTAAGGCCCATGATCCCGTCATACTCGCCGATGATCAGGGAAGCACCGGGTTATCCCGGAGGCGGAAAGCGGACCGCTGCCTACCAACCACAGGCCCCTTGTTATGGTGGTATGGTTGGAAATGGTGGAGGTTACGGGCAGGCACTTGGGATTGGGTCCCCCGCAAGTCCGGTGTCGTCTGATGGAATTGCTACAAGTCAGCTCGATAGTGGGAATCAGTATGGGCTGGATATGGGTGGTATAAGGGGGAGTCGTAAACGAATAATTGATGGTCCAGTGGAGAAAGTGGTGGAGAGGAGGCAGCGAAGGATGATTAAGAATCGTGAGTCGGCTGCAAGGTCTCGAGCTAGAAAACAGGCACGTACCACTTTTGGCATTTACATATCATATTATCTTTTGGTTATTACCTTTTTGAGTATCACTTTTTGATTGTTTATTTCGGTTTCAACAGGCTTACACGGTTGAATTAGAGGCAGAATTGAACATGCTAAAAGAGGAAAATGCGCAACTCAAACAAGCATTGGTAAGAACCAAGTATTTTTTTTACTTGCACCATGTTAAGTTTTAGCATTGTCGAATTGTGACCAAGTATTGAATTCTTTTCATGTTGATCAAGCAGGCCGAGATGGAGAGAAAAAGAAAACAACAGGTATCCACGCTTGTCTTTTAGTCGTATTTCATTCGAAATCTTCTCTTTCTTTGGACAGAATTAAATTTTGAAACTTTTGTGCAGGTATTTGAAGAAATGAGGATGAAATCGATGCCAAAATCTCAAAAAGTGAAAGAAAAGCCGAGGGGGTTAAGGAGAACCTCGAGTTGTTCGTTTTGATGGCCAAAAAACGCGAATGATATGAGTACTTTTTTTTGTTTATTTCTAAACTATATAGAGTTTAAATAAATAGAGGTCATATTATAGGTGGTTCTGCCTTTTTTCCGTTTTTTATGCAAAAACGAAGGGATGAAAGCACGCTTGCTACTAGGGAACGTGATGCGTCCTAAGGGGCTTTTGTTGGTGGAATGTATAGTCGAACATCCTATAAAATTTCTGGCTGCCTGTGTCTGAATCTCGTGTGAATTATATAGTCATTATAGATGGTTTCATTTTCTGCATGTAAAAGAGTAGTCTTTCTCTTTATAAATGCTGCTTTCGTCGACACATATTTCATGGTCTAATCCAAGTGACCAAGTGATAAATTAATGCTGTGCGAGCATCTGTTTGGAAAGGATGCGTGGCTCATTCTTGTATGATTTGGTGATGTGATGAGATACCAGAATTTGAGAGTCGACTACTCGATTGTATGGGTTGATGGGATGGTCATTTTTTATTGTTTAGGTCGATACTTTTTACCCTTCTGGTCTTTGATCGCCCATACGTGATATCTCATCCTCTGAAATCTTCTTGTCTATGGTGCCGCTTCTGGCTCTCAAATATTCTTGAAACCCTTTCTTAAAACTTCGATTAGTACTCAGCTGCTGCCCTTTATATCCTTTTTGAATGCGCATATATAGAATGAACATGAAAAAGGACATCCGTTTAGTTTACTCTTTCGTTGTTTCAAAAAGTGAGCGAGGACCGAGGACCATGCATCGTCTTCAGTAATCAAGTCGTATGGCAGCAATCTATCTTCACACGCGTTGTAGACTTGCAGCTTATTTATTCTAGCTTATTTTTTAACTTGCAAGCTTGCGTGAGTTAAACGCCGACAATCAGGACGTACTTAGGATTTTCGGAAGCGTGTTGCTCAAAAAATTTCGGGAAGGTCTTGCACAAATCATATCACCTTTTCTATTGTATGTAATAAAATTTGCATCATGTATTCTTTTTGGGTAAATGGGTAAACTAAAGTTGCAACATAAACAAAGAAGAAAGAAAGTAGCGAACATATTATTGGAGGTTGCACGCATCAAAAGACGACTTCGTGACTAAAAATTGGGTGTGACCCCCATAACTGAACAAAAATAGAGGATACGATAACACCATTTATTCTTATTTATTGTATCATATGTCAAAAATATGGTTTTTAGACGCAAAAACCTCTGGTAAGGAAAAGAGATCGAGAAGACATTCACTACAAAAAAAACTGCACTTAGGGACGATATTCTCGTCCCAAAACTCCAAAGAGCATCGTCCCAAACCAAAAGTGGCACGACATCTCGTCCCATTTTGGTAGTTTCATTTTTTTTTGTCCCAAAAAAATTTGGGATGACAATCTATATGAAAATTTGGGACGACAGGTTGCTGGACAAAATGGGACGACATAGCTGATGCAAAAAGGGACGATATTCCCTAGTTTTTTTTTTTTTTTTTTTTTTTAACTTTCTTAACTATTTTTAATTAAATAAGAAAATGTTTTCTTAAAAAAAAAGGGGACGACAAAAAAGAAAAAAAAAATTGAGACGAGATTCTCGTCGCAAAGTGTTTAAATTATTTAAATGTCAATCAGTAGGGACGAGATGATGTGGCAGTCACACAAAATCGGACGACATGTATAGTGAAATTTAGGGACGACGCTGGGAGCCAAAAAAAAAATTGCAGCAAAACCTGCATACTTTCCGGATTTTTTTCCGGAAAAAATCTACCAAAACAAATATAACATGTAATCAACCACAATCCGCAATACCAATTCGACAATATGATACAATACCAAATTACTAAACGATACAATACCAATCCTCAAATCCACGATACCATTCGACAAATACGATACAAATTAAACTAACAAGTCACAAATTTACTAATTACATGTCTCAAAGTTACTAACAAGTCATAAAGTTAACACAAATAATAAGATCTTACATCCCTACGCCTACTCCTTGTCCGACTCCTCGTCAGACTCCGCCTCCTCCTCCCCTCCTCTTCCTCACCACTACTATCATTATTATTCTCAGGAATGCGGCTCAAATGAGGATTATTTTGTAAGATGTATTTGTTAAGGTCGGGTGGCGCCATTTGCATAATTATAACTAGAACTCGGGCATGTAGTTGAGTCGGGAAAGGAGCTGAGGGACGATAACAATTGTCAAAGGAATAATTATTAGGGTCGGGAAAGGGAGCTTGGAGAGCAGCAAGGCCGGGAAAGGGAATAGGTCCGGGAAATGGAGCAGGTGGGGGAAAGGGAACGGGAAATGGATTACCTTGTTTGTTGTAGTGGCTCATAAACTGACCAAGGAAAGATTCGAAGGTGCCAACTCTAGAAGTAACCGCATTAGCCTGTTCCCTAGCCAATTTAGCCTCTCGCTCGGCCACGAGAGCCCGTTGTTGCGCCTCCTGAGCTTGCCTCCTCAGCAACTCTTTCTCTGGCTCCTCTCGCCACAACACCTCCGTCATATGCTGTCGAGTAATATAATCTTGTCCAACCGGCCGATGTGTGGACCTGGATGAAGCTTTGCCCATGCCCGGCATCATCCTGCCCCTGCCCGACATATTTTGACGGTTGTCACTCGGAACTACTGCATCCAATATTTCTTGCTCGGTCATCAACGGGATTGTACCGGCTTTAACTTGGTAAAAAAGGGACTTCATCTCCAGCTGTGTAAGTCAACCAAAAAAAAAAAAAAAAAAAAAGAAAAGAAAGTAACTTGATCTTAATGACGCATGTTAAGAGATAAATTACTTACATAAGCCATCTCGTTATCTTTTGTTTTAAATTTGCCCTTTCTTGAATGCCCCTTCTTCCATGTTTCGATCAGGTCTTCATTTTTCCCTTATTCTTAACCCTCTATACATACAATATAAAATAAATTAATAACGAGCTATATATAAATAATATATAGACCTTTAAAAATCACAAAAATTATAATGAGTCTTACATAATCGTTTCTTCCTTGTACGAACGATTGTCTCCCTTGGTGAGTTAGTATCTTGTTTTTAGCTCGGTTATCTGCATTTTTGGCAGATCTTGCCATCTGTTCCAGTTAGGACCACCAGTCGACCAACATCTCCCATTCCTCTCGGCTTCTGTTAAGCCACACTTTCGGCGGCGGCGGCTGTTCCCTTGCCGCCGCGGGCGTCTCATGTGTATCAAAGTAATTAGACTTGATCCTGTGTTTATTTTTGCGATATAGTAACCGCATCTGAAGTTTCAGCCCAAGAGATACCCTTTCCCCCACCGTATATACATTCTCCCCAACCGTCACTCAGCGATCGTCGTTTAACCAAGGCGCGATGTTGAAATAGGTCTACAAATAAATATACGCATTTAAATAAACACACAATTTAAATATAACACGCATATCTAAACGGTCGATAACAATAAGAATAGAAATAAAATAAACAATTAATACCTTGAGTGCGGGAAATATATGAGCCTTAAAAGGTTCTGGAATTTGTTCCCACTCGCAGTCAAGGGGAAGAGGCCTAACTTGTTCCCCGATAAGACTACTCAACTGCGGTGCATACTTGACTACAGGTGAGAAGGTTCCTTGATCATCGTAATCAAAGCCGATCGGCAAAGGTTGATCATTATTCTCTTTAAGCGCCCTCTTTAAGGCCCGATTTGAGGTCTCACCCGTGATCATTGAACCTACAAATATAAGTTATTGAGTCGTGAAAATACAAATAAAAAAACTTAGTTTTATCAATAAAAAATGTAAAATAAAAATCACAATTTCTTACCTGCGCAATAGCCCGGCATAGTAAATGAGGGCCGTCTTGGTGGATCACCACCAGCATCCCCGCCGTGTGATCTAGGAGCTACACACGCCATCTGTAAAATTACAAGTACAAGAACACACAATTTCGTGGACCAATTAATACTAATACACACATTCATATAAATATACACATTTAAACATAATATAACAATTTCATTCAAATAAAAGTTACACGTTTAAACATATAGTAACAATTTCATTCAAATTACAAATTAAGAACAATTGTCATCATCAGAATCATCGCTAGATAAAACTTCTTCAACAACAGTGGGGTTCACTTCATCATCATCAGACACGTCAACATCATCATCATCAAGGACATGAGCAACGACATCATCTTCATTATTAATAAAATCAGCATCTTCTTCAGCATCATCTGGTGGGGCGTCCACTTCTGTTGATTCATCATTTACACTCAAATCCGCATACTCCAAACCAGTCAAACCAACAGACAATGCAACATCTGATGAACTGCTGCCATGTATAACATCTTGATCAGAATCTACCACATCCCGATGCCAGATCTTCCGATTATGAATATCATCGACCTGCCAATGAGGTGGTCGTCTAGCAGGGTCTTCAAGGTAAAAGACTTGTGTTGCTTGTGTCGCAAGAATGTATTGTTGATTTCTAAAAGCATCCTTATCAGTCAAAATACGATGTATGCCCCGTTCAATGTAAGAACGTCTAAAGCGTGCCGTAGGGTTATTAGGGTTACGGGTGTCGAACCATTTACATCGTTGCAAAAAAACACATTCAAATAAATGAATATATATATATATATATATATATATATATATATATATATATATATATATATATATATATATATATATATATATATATATATATATATATATATATATATATATATATAGGGTCCGGTTCTAGGGAAAAGTGAGAAAAAAAGTTATAGGGTAGAATTTGAAACATCTCAAACTTCAGGGTAAGTTTTGAAACCCACCCCCACCCCCGAAAAAAAAAATCCCGCAAAAAAAAAATTTTTTAGGCAAAAAAAAATTTTTTTTGGGCAAAAAAAATTTTTTTTCCAGGCCAAAAATTTCCCGCCAAAATTTTATAACTATGATGCACCTTTTTATTTTGGTGCATCATACAGTTATAAATTTTAGTTATAACTATGATGCACCAAAATTTATAACTGTGATGCTCCAAAATAAAAAAGGTGCATCATAGTTATAAAATTTTGGTAGGAAAATTTTTTGCCTGGAAAAAATTTTTTTTCTTTTTTTGCCCACAAAAATCACTTTTTTATTTTGGTGCATCATAGTTATAACTAAAATTTATAACTGTGATGCACCAAAATAAAAAGGTGCATCACAGTTATAAATTTTTGGAGGGAAAATTTATTTTTTTGGCGGGAATTTTTTTTTTCCTTTCACGAGGGGGGGGGGGTGGGGAGGTGGGTGGGGGGTAGGGTGCGGATATACAAAACCTCCCTTAAAGAATGAAGAAAAATACAATAAGGTCCCTGTAGTTTGGTGTGAAAAAAAGAAGGGGAAGGAGAGGGTGATTTACACTATTTTCTCACTTTTTCACCAAAATGGCTTTTTTTCTAGAACCAATATATATATATATATATATATATATATATATATATTGTAACTTTCTTTTCAGAACCTATATATAGTGTAACTTTCTTTTCAGAATCACCTTATCTGCGAGAACTGCGAGAACCCACTTGAACCGTTAGATTGTTTGATCAATGGCTATAATGAATTGTGCAATTAATGTAATTAAGCAAAAGAGTAAGCAATTAATTGTAAATGTAAAAGGGTAATCTAGGTATTTCCTATTCACCCTAAAAAGGTGCGAGAAATTATTAATAGGATTAGGTCAAATAACAAAAACACATATCTTTTTCTCCCTCTCACATAGCGCCTCTCTTCATAACCGCCACCACCACCTAAAGTCGCCTCTCTCCATTTATCAGATCGTCATTTTTTTGTCCTGTTCAGTTATGGGAAAAGGTAAGTTTCTTAACGTTTTTTGTCCTGTTCATTTATCAGATCGTCATTTTTTTGTCTAATTCGGTTTTCCTCACTAAAGCAATTTTTTTTTCCAGATCAGATGGTTTATGGTTGGTGGTTTGAAAGTGAATTGGTTTTGAGGTGAAACCCGCTAATTTATGTGAAGGTTTTGCGATTTAAGGTATGTTTCATAGATATTGCTTTTATTTGATTGTTGATAAAATTATTAGTTGTGTGAAGTGAAACATGTTTGGTTCCCAGTGCAAATAATGTTTGGTTCCCAGTGCATATCATATTATAGCTTCTTGCTAGTGTTTTTTTTGTTTATATATGTCATGTTTGTTGTTCAAAAAAAAATAAGTGGACCAATTTTTAGATTTATTTTCCTATAACTGGTTTACATGACCAATTATGGTGATTTCAGTACGAACTGATGGCAATCTCAGTTTATTGTTATATACATGATCAATTTGTTTCAATTTGTATTATTTTCCAGCTAAATTTATATCAAAAGGCTGTATGATGAATAAATAAAGCCGATTTAATAATAAAAAAATGTTATAGATAACAGTCTCAATGTAAAACACCGATGTTACTTTTCATTTGATCCTGTCTTAATTTTGTTAAAAGTAATAAAAAAGGGTAAAACTTAGACGATTCCTAATTGAGGGGCTGTTTGTTATAGGCTGGGCAAAATCAATCGAAAACCGACCCGATCCGACAAACCGAGCCGAACCGGGCCTAATCAGACCGAATTGAGGGTTTGACCCTGTCTTAATTTTTAAACATGTATGTTTTTAAACATGTATGTTCTGTTCAAAACATGTATGTTACTTTTCAAAACATGCTAGCTTAAAGAAAAATGTATGTTTTGTTCAAAACATGTACGTTTTAAAACACGTATGTTTTAGAAAATGAAGTTAAGCAAATGAGTGTTATTCGTTGTTTTCTGTTACTATACTTAAATGAACACACTCTACAAGAGTACACTTGATCAATTATAGACTTTATATTGTTAATGGCGTGATCATAACATTATCATATTATTTTTCTCTGTAAAAGTTTTACTATCTCAACGTGTGAGTGTGTTTGATGATAAATTTCCCGTTTAAGGTAAAAGCAGTTAAAGACAAAAAAAGGCAACAAAGGTAGCAGTCAGATACGTGTCTCGCAGGTTCTCAAGCAGTGGCAAAATATTTAGCGGGGAGGAGAAGGTTGCAGAGAATATTTACATCAAAGTAAGTGCTGGTTGAAACTGATGCAAGTCTTTAATCAGAAATTTATAATGCGCAAACTTGACCTACTTGTTTGTGCCTCTACAAGTTAGTTGTGTCATAAATATTAGTAGCTTTTTACTGGTATATGATGTATAATATGTGGTCATTATTACTACTTCTGTTTGTTTTTAGGAAAACTATATGTAGAAAGAGTGCTTATATTCATTCTGGAGACACTCTGGTAGATAATTATGCATCAAACTGATAATGTTAATAACATACATTCACTTTATTTATCAGATGTTACCAGTTGATTCATTGCATTACGTACCATAGGGTTGTCTCCTGTCATCTATTTGTGTCTTTTACAATTCCTCTTACTTGAATACCTGCTACAACAGAGAACAGTTGATTCATTGCATTACGTACTCTTGTAGAGTGTGTTCATTTAAGTATAGTAACAGAAAACAACGAATAACACTCATTTGCTCAAAACATATATGCACTAAACATGCTAGCTTAAAGAAAACATGTATGTTCTGTTCAAAACATGTATGTTTTAAAACACGTATGTTTTAGAAAATGATTACTTATAAACGGAATGCTTAAAACATGTATGTTTTAATAAAATTATTGTTGCTAATTTTTGTAATTTTTTTTTTGTATCAGGTGTAATTACAAGAATGTTCACGGCTACGGGTGTGCATATATGTCCGACTTTTGAAAAAATGTTGACTGCTACGCGTGTGCATATATGTCCGACTTCTAAAAATGATCGATAACATTTGCGTGTACACATATGGCCATTTTGTGTTGAATATTTATCAGTGCTCACGTGTATAGATCAATTAGATTAATGTATTTATGCTTTTGAGAAATTTGTATTTTAATTGTGTTTCAATCGATATCGAAATTTGTGTATGACATTTATGTTCTTGGTTTGTTATAAATTTCATTATATTTAAAAACCCATATGCACCTAAGTATTCCTGAAATCATATATTATAGAACTAAATCTACAAATATGCCATTTTAAAGAAAACATATATGCACTAAACATGATAGCTTAAAAAACATGTATGCACTAAATCTGGAAAATAACAATTCTTTAAAAAAAAAAAAAAAAAAAAAACGTCTTTTACTATTATACCCTTTCGGATTAAATAAAAAAGGTTAATATTAAAAAAATGTCATTTTGCATTGATGTGTTGCACACTATGCATTATTAGAAGTACATAAGTGGTTCTCGCAGTTCTCGTAGATAAGATGGTTCTCGCAAGAAAGGGACCCTATATATATATATATATATATATATATATATATATATATATATATATATATATATATATATATATATATATATATATAAAATAAAACAAAAGATTTTTGAATGCCATTCGCCCCTTTTCTGACGTCATATATTGACGTCATTATGCCACGTGTCATCTTCTCACAGCATATGTTAAACAATTTTCTACAATACCCCCTTTTGTTAGTTATGGAATGGTGGAACAGTTTCCTAAACATTAGCTAATACTAAATCGATTTTTTTGAAGTTGCATTCTTTCAAACTCAAAAAATCATTATTCACCCTGATCTCCAATTCAATTTCATATTCAAGAGGTCTGATGATCGAAATGCTATCTGTAAATTTTGTGTAACACCCCATCCTGACAAGGGTAAAGATATCACATTTATGGCTTCATATCAGATCAAACAAAACATACATTCAATAGTAATACAAAGATTCTCAAAGGTTACAAATGAAATACTGAATACACAAGGATACAAGGGAAACAAAAGCTAATTACTAAGTCTGCAAAAGCAACTCCTTCTAATGGTCTCTACTTCAGAATAACTATCACAGTCTTCTAAGTCCACAAGTCTCTTCACTCATACCCAAAACCCGTCGTCCTGCTTATTACCTGCCGCACACGAAAAGAAAACGTGCGGCTGAGCTTAAAAAGCTCAGTGAACAGATACATATACAAAGCAAAGAATAACGAAACTGAAATATAATATGGGCAATGGGAATGTCAGAAGGTATAAAAGAAACAAATGGGTAATAAGAGAAGAGTAGGATAGTCATCTACCACGAGCCCAGAAACTCAAAGTCATAATCTCAAAGTCATCATCTCAAATCATAGTCTCACAATCAGAGGGGATACCTCTTAGGCAACCAGATAATATGAGGGGTGTCCTCATGTATCACAATAGTGGAGTGATCAGCTCCCAGAAATGTGAAAGGCGTGTATTGCACACAGCACCAGTCACCTCAAAGTCATACTCAAATTCACAAACAAACCTAGGATTGCAATCCATACGCCCCCAAACTCAAAGTCATAATCTCAAAGTTATAATGGCCATAGCAGATAATATAAAAGGGACGGTGTGAGAAATCACTCCCCCACACAGGAGTCATGCCAGTGGTGCATCACAGACATGGCCAGGTTACCTTCCTGGCTAGGAAAGAACAAAAATGGCTCGGGTATCAAACTAAGAGTCATGTCTCAAAATCATAACACAAGGTCATATATCAAGAGGTGCATCTCAAAGTCATATCAAAAGTAATATCAAGGTTCATTCAAAGGGAACATAGCAATGGCTTGGGAAATCTTAACTGAATCATAACTCAAAATCAATGTATGGCATATGAGAACCCTTACTGAAAAAGGCAGAGTATCTGTACCTTATGACGAACGCACAAACAGAATATAAACACAGGATATGGGAATAGCTCAAAGTCTCTCCTTCTTCACACCTAAAGGAGTAGAAGGGAATTACAAATCATTCTTAATTAATTGCTTTTCCATTTTTAGTAACTTTCTATTTTTAGTAATATGGAGTAACATAACTTAGTTAAATCATTATTATGGAAATAAGGTATCTTTTATCATATTTACACATTTGGTCCTTAAGATTTCACAATTTACACTTTACACCCCTTTATTACAAAAGTTACACTTTAAACCTTCAAATATTCATAATTACACATTAAACCCTTAATTTATCAATTTTACACAATGGTCATTTATTTTATCATATTATAGGTATGTATCCTCAATTTTACAGAATTTACACAATAGGTCCCTCTAGTTTACAAAGTTACATATTTAGTCCCTTAATTTACAATTTCAACTTTATATTATTTATAATTACATATTAATCCAGTAAATCACCAAATTAACACATAACCCCCTGAATATATTAAAATACTCAAAACAGCACTAACTTTCCAGAAATTACAAGTTTAGTCCCTCCATTTAATTATTTTCTAAATCGAACCAATATTAAACCCTAAAAACATTTTAATCCTTTAAATTACAAAAATGACACTAGACCCCCTCTTCTTATATTTTATACAGTAAGTACATGTCCCAAAATAAGTTCTAAAAATAACCCTTGAGTTTTAAAAGTTACAAAACTCACCCAAAACAATTTAAACAAATCGTATAACACTTTAATTAGCCAAAACCCTAACCCTAAAAATACAAATCATTACCCCATCATTATACCATCATTTAATACTCATTAAATAGCCAAGAACAAGCCCTAATCCTCAAACCCTAATCGAATTACATTTTTATTTCTTTTCTTTTTAATTTCCTTAAATCGGTAAAAACAATTAAATCGAAAATAAATATTTTAGGCCTTGATAATTCGAAATAACATTTTTCCCAGATTAATATGATCATATAGAGTCCAAATAAAATAAATATGAAGCCTCAAAAATTCGGATTGAATTATTTAGGGTTTATACACGTTTTTAAGATTTAATTCACAAATAATTGTTAGATCATGCATGGATCGACTTTAACATTTTATTTGGTGTTCTTAACATATATAGGGTCTGAGAAAAATACCAAATCAAGATTTGAACGTGTGGAATAAGGTGTATGAATTCTTTTGTACGCGATTAGCCAAAACGGGTCAAAAATCACCACGACTTCAAAAACGATCTAAAAATCATGAAACCAATTTTCACAGGTCACATATGATGTGAAGAACATGGGAAAAATAACAAAAGAATTTTAAAATGATCGAATGATACAAAATGAATTATACCTCAAAAATGACATTCGACAAGGAAGAATTTTACACCGATCGAATCAGGCCAAGAGAAACTCCAAACTTATTTTTCTAGGCTTCTATGGATGCTAAAGATCACAGGAAAAATAGCCTTGAAGCTCCAAAAATTCGGATGGATAGGTGGTGAATTTAGTTAGGGTTTTTGGTGTTTTCGGTTTTGTTTTGAGGAAAGAAAATATATGAATTATTATATAACTTGTTTTAGCCGAGAAATAGGAGGGGGAAGGGAGCAAAATTCGGCCATAACCTCTAACAAATCAATCACCATTTATTTTATATACTTTCCTTATTTTATTTGATATTATCCATGCTTTTAAATAATTTAAAAATAAACATAAATGCATACTTATGGATTTTCGGTTCAAGGAACTATACAATGTGCTATAATCATTTTTGGTGGCTTGCACAATTATTATTTGGTACTTCATAATTATTTCATGTCACATATGGTTTAATTCCATAGGTTTTGTAATTTAATTGCTAGTTATATAAGCTTTAATTAAATTTCAAAGTTGTAGGGGCATTTTGGTCTTTTACCATGCTTTCAAATTTTTGGGTTTTACAACTCTTCCCCTCTAACAGAAAATTTCGTCCTCGAAATTTGAAGTCACAAAGTTAAACGAAATCGTAGAAAGTTGTAATTGATCACAGAACATTCTCACGCCCGAGCAGGTTCTTCCAAACCAAGTATTTTCTCATGACTCAACCTTGCCGATCAATAATTTCGATTTTCTCCAAAAAGACATAACGCTCAGGATTCACATCAAAAGAATGATATATTAAGCGTAATGGATGATAAACGTATCTCATCAGAAGGGTTTCAGGGAAGATGTAGGACTGACGGATTTTCGTCCGTGGAATAGGAATAGTCAAATCAGATGAAAACGTATCGAATTGTAGCGAACATGGGAATAGTATATGGTTTCAACCTCTTCGGATTCTCAAATAGTCTCGTCTTCAGTATAACCTTTCATAGGTGTTCTCATAAACAAACAGGTTTTGCTCCTCAAAATCCAAAACCTCAATCGCTCACAGCAGGTCATAATGAAACATAATCAACGGATGTGAAACGTACATATAGCAAGATGTAGGTGTACTTTTCAATAGTAACAGATCAGATCCATACTGACAGAAAATAGACGGTAGAAAGTTCTACAACATAATCCAAGATGCTTATCGGAAGCACAAATGTCAACAAACGCGTGTCGAGTATCCAAACGTATCCAGTCGTATAACGATGAAAGCAGATTAAACGCATAGGTAGAATGAATCCTAGGTCTCATTAATCACAGATAATCCAACAGAGATCAAAATCTAACTTCTTTGGTACCCCCAAGATATCCTATGCCCACAACAAGTGCACGTTATATGATGTAAGTATTATCACGTTGGCCAGACGTCATAATACTGGCATCATATAAATGTGCCCTCATGATGGTCATACTTTATCTCAAATCGCAATCAAAACCACCTATCTTAATCCACCTAGTACTTCTACAGTCTCAGAGGTCAACAAAACGAATGCCATAGTCAAGAGAGGAAACAAAACTGTCCGCAAGAGTATCAAAATCCCAGATTGCCCAGCAAAATTGAGGTACGCCGTCGCAAGCATCATATATTCAACAATTCGCCAAAATCTCTCAAAATAAAGTCATTACCGAATCATACGAAAGGTAAACACGAATAGAAGTGCTCCTAGGGAACTTAAATCATAAGAGGAAACTTGATACTAGATAACGAAACTTAAAAGGGTTAACGGAAATTGTTAGGAATATAAATATTCAGATGAAGGCTCGGTCACCCCGAGCATCTAATTAGCATTTCTATAGCTCGTAGGCTTATCTATATTAGCTTAGTATTATTAGTATTAGTATTAGTCGTATCTATAGTTGTGGAGTGGGTCGGGGCTTTCCCCACTGTCAGCTCGCTCCACAGTCCACTAGGGACATAATATGTAGTAGTATATATATCCCTTCCCACACAAGGGAAGGGTTGGACCTTTTGAAGCTAATATTACACTAGTTACTTTCTCTCTCTAAAGGCTCCCACTTCTCTCTAGAATTCTTACATAGTTCGATCCAAACTAGCCTCAAGATAGTGATTCTTGTATTGTGAATACCCTACAATTGGTATCAAGAGCCAGGTTAGGTCCATGAGAGTTGGTATTCACGAATTAGTGTAGTTCTTGAGGTTTTTGTTGGATTCGAATTGTAGTTTTGAAGTTTTTTTTTATTTTGTTTGTTTAGTAGCATAAATCTCAATTTGTACTTTGTTTAGTGATTAGAAGTTGTTTTTCTTTGTACTTTCTAGATTAAGATTAGTATTAGAGTGGTAGTTAGTGTTTGGATTCACAGATTTAAGGCTCGTGTGGTGTTTGTGGGTGATTCGAGTACTTTTCTTTCAAAAGTTCTTGGATGCGGTTTGTGTTGCTTGGACGATTCTTGAATGCGGTTTGTGTAGCATCGTGAACTCGGTTTGTCTTTATACTAGTTTGGGCTAAAGGACAAACGGCATTGATAGTGACAGGTTTGGAAATTTGAGCCAACGCGGTTTGTCTCTTCGGTGCGTACGCGGTTTGTGTCTACGGTGTGAACTCGGTTTGTCTATTTGGCGAATACGCGGTTTGTGTCTTTGGTGTGAACTCGGTTTGTCTCTTTGGCAAGTACGCGGTTTGTGTCTTTAGTGTGAACTCGGTTTGTCTATTTGGCGAATACGCGGTTTGTGTCTTTGGTGTGAACTCGGTTTGTCTCTTGGGCAAGTACGCGGTTTGTGTCTTTGGTGTGAACTCGGTTTGTCTATTTGGCGAATACGCGGTTTGTGTCTTTGGTGTGAACTCGGTTTGTCTCTTTGGCAAGTACGCGGTTTGTGTCTTTGGTGTGAACTCGGTTTGTCTCTTTGGCAAGTACGCGGTTTGTGTCTTTGGTGTGAACTCGGTTTGTCTAGGCGGTTTGTGTCTTGGTGATTTTAGAAATTCCCGCGAAAGATTCGATTTCTCGGTTAAATCACAAGATCAGTAAAATCCCGTAGTTACTATGGCTACCACATCAAGTACATCATCAGATGATATTCAGGCAGCAGGATCTGACACTCGTCCACCTATGCTAGATAGGACGGATTATGAGTCTTGGGCACAACGTATTAGACTTTACTGCTTGGGTAAAGATAATGGTGTTAACATTCTTAAGTCAATTGACGAAGGACCTTATCAGATGGGTACCACCAGAGACGTTGTTACAACTGGTGAAGATGGTACTGTAACTTGGGGCATAGACAGACCTAGAAACTACAATGATCTTAATGAAGAAGAAAAGAAGAGGTATGATGCCGACATTAGAGCTTCCAACATAGTTATTCAAGGTCTTCCAAAGGATGTATACAAGCTCATCAATTTTAACACTGAAGCCAAGGCTGTGTGGGACAACGTTAAAATGTTGTTGGCAGGGTCAGAACTCACAAAGGAAGATCGTGAGTCACAGCTGTATGATGAGTTCGAGCATTTCAAAATGAACCCAGGAGAAAATGTCACAGACTACTATGTGAGATTTCATAAGTTGGTGAATGATATGAGAATGATCAGAATGACTATGCCCAACATCCAACTTAACTCAAAGTTTGTGAACAACATGACTCCGGAATGGGACAGATTTGTTACTGCTGTCAAACTCAACAAAGGCTTAAGGGAGACTAACTATGAACAGCTGTATGCTTACCTGCAACAACATGAGAAGCATGCTGTCTATGATCGGGTGCTGAGAGAAAAGTTGAATCCTTCAACTACGAATGACCCACTGGCTTTCATGACAAATGTACAACCAACAATCCAATCATCATCCTATCCAAGCTATCACCAACTTCACTCACAAGTACCTGCTATGAGTTCACAACTTGACTCAGGCTACTCTCAGACCGACAAAATGATTGACAACCTCACCAATCAAGTATCTCTACTGGTTCAACAGTTTCAAGCATCACTCCCTCAGACCAACAATCAGTTAAGGAATTCTTCCAACCCACGCAATCTAGCAATGGTGGAGGACGGGAAAATTGTGGTCCAGAATGTGCAAGGGAGAGCTGGTAGAAACATGGGTCGAGGTTATGTGCAGAACAGAGCAGGAAATGCCAATCAGGGGCAAGGAAAACAGATCAAGTGTTATAATTGTGGGGGGCTTGGACATATTGCTAGAAACTGCAATCAACCTAAACGTCCTCAGAACTCAGATTACTTCAAAGACAAGATGCTGTTAATGCAAGCTCAAGAAAATGGTGCTGTATTGGATGAGGAAGAGTTATTGTTCTTGGCAGGAGATGGAGGAAATACTTTTGATGAAGATGTGGATGAGAAACCTGTTCAGGATCTGGCACTTAATGATCCTAACGTCTTCAAGGCAGATGACTGTGATGCATTTGACTCTGATGTGGATGATGAACCTACTGCTCAAACAATCTTCATGGCTAACTTGTCTTCCCTGGCCTCATCTCGTCAAGCTGGTTCTTCTAATGCATCCGTGATTTCTGAGGTACTAAAAATTTATGACACATATAATATTGTCGAGGGACATCAGATTCCCAAAGAAGTACATCAGGCGGTTGTTTCTGACTCAAGTGATGTTGATATGGAAAATAGCAATATTGTCTCATATGAACAGTATTTGAATAGCAACAACTTGCCTGATGTACCAAATGGTGAATCCTTTGTCAATAATGATGTGTGTGCTATGAGTAATGTACGTGCCTTAGACAATGCGAGTAATGTAGATAATGCATGTGTGTACCATGAGAACCAATTGCCTGTCCCTGATAATAACTTGATCACTAGACTTAACATCTATAAAGAACAAGTTGCTATGTATGAACAGCGTGCTAAGTTTGAGCTTAATGGTCGTGAGCAGAAATTAGAAGGTCAAATGAGTACACTTATTAAAGAGTCTAGAGTGCGAGAAGAAACATTAAAGTTAGAGTTAAGTTCTTTGAAAAGTCAACTAGAGCAGTCTGTCAAACAAAAACAGGAAGCACAAAAGTGTGTAACAACACTTAAGCAAGAATTCAAACAAAAAGAAACAACTCTTTTAAATGATTTCTCTAAACTCAAGACGTTAAAAAATAAGCTTGAAGATAAGTTGTACACACAAAATCAAACCATACAAACTGCTCAAATGATTCATAAGCACAGAAAGTTGAGTGATAAGCATAGTAAAATCATGATAGGTGAACCAAAGTCGACCATCCTTAGGGGTATGCAAGTACTTCAACCTGCCCTATATGATGGTAATGTGATGATTAAGCCTATTCATGACCAACCTGAGCATATCTACACTGATGAAGAGGATGAGTTAAGTGAGAAAACGAAAGAAAAAATGAATGAGAAAATGAGGGATCCCGAATGCATAGCCCGACGAATAATAATCAAACCCCATGATTATTATGAGGAAAATCGTTTGACTGTGTTTGCTCCTCAAAAGAAGTTAACACCTGAACAGATATTTTGGAAACAAGATAGTGAAAAACTTAAGGAAGATAAACTTAAGGCCAACACCCCCCTCATTAGAAAAGTTGCGTCCATAACGGTGTATCCTCCCAATACACCTAGGAATCTGGTGCCTTTGTCTCTTCCCACTGAATGCAAAACCTTTATTAGCTTATATGTGCTTTGGCAATTATTTGCTGATTTTGAGAAAACATGTAAGAAGAGAATCACACCAACTGGCATTACTGAGGGGGAAAGGTGTTTTGAACATGCAAAAAGGTGTTACTTAACTGAGGTCATGCCATTCTTTAATCTACTTAAAGAACACTTTGAAGGGTTGCAAACTGCCCTTAAAGCCGAAATAAATGAAATGAAAGTAGTGTTTAAAGATATGGAAAATGAGGTGAATGAACATGCAATAGAACTTAAGAGTCGTGAGATTGAAAGAAAAAACATACTCATCACTAATGACAACTTGATTGCTAAATGTATTGCACAAGATGTATTTTACACTGTCACTGATTCTGCATTGTCTGCTTGTCAATTTAATGAGTATGCTATTGCGTTAAATGTCACCCAGAATCGTGTTGTTGAGCTTGAGGGGGAGAATTTAAAATTGCTTGAAAAAATTCAAAAAGATGACCATGATAATATGGTTAAACGTTTCTCAAAATTGGAAGTCGAATTTCTCAATTTGCAATTGAAATATCAACACTTAAATGAAAAACAGAAAATATCAAATGACAAGACATCCTTGGATGCTCCTGAATTTGATACGTATTTTGAATTAAGCAAACGAGATGAGACAATTCAAGCTCACACGAACACGATTCGACTGCTGAGGGCCCAAATTGCCCAATTGAAATCCAACAAGTGTGAAGCATATGGCACCAATAAACCTTCGTCTTCAGATTCTCAGAATTTTCAATATCAAAACACCATAAATAAGTTACATTATGAAAATGAGTGTTATCGAGAAGAAAATTCAAAGGTTAAACAACATTTCAAAGAGTTATATGATTCTATTAAAGTCACAAGAAACAATCACAATGATCAAATAACCTCTTTGACAAATGAAATTGAGAATCTGAAGGTTCGGGTGAAAGGTAAAATGCCATGCACCACTTGTAATGGTGATGCACCAAAGGCTACTAATAGTAAAAAGTATGATGTTGATGTTGGGGACATTCCGCTTAAGCTTAGAAATAACAGCCTTGCCCATCAAACATATCTAGATCATCTTAGAGAAGGCCTTGACACACTTCGTGAGGTAGTTGAAGAGGATAGGAATGATAAGCCACTTGATCAAGCAGTTGTCTATGCATGCAAACTCACGAAAAGGATTCAGGAAAACTTAGAATATGCCATAGGCTCAATTCCTAAGTTTAGAGGCCATAGAGATAGATTTGTTGCATCATCATCCAATGTTGTGAACAAGCATGTAGCCTTTGACCTACCACCCAAAACATCAGAACACAACACATCATTATCAGGAAGGCATGTGGCAGAAAAACAAACTAATGTTACCTTCGATGCTTCTACAGGAGTAAAAAGTGACACCCAAGCTAGCGGGTCAAGGTCTAGAGGAAATGAAAGAAAGGATATGACTGCGCCAGCTAAGAATGATCACTTGAAGAATGTAGAAGCCCAACCTAGGAACAATAAGTTTACAATGAGTAGGATGAATCGTGTTGATTCTAGTATCAGAAGTACTGTAATTAATTCGAATTCTAATGCTATCTGTAAAACTTGCGACAATTGTTTAATTTCTGCTAATCATGATGAATGTGTTGTGTCTTTTCTGTTGTCTTCTGCATCATCCCATGTTAAGAATGGTAGGATAACTAAAGCATGCAAAAAGGTTTGGAAAGCAACAGGAAAAACATTTGCTAGCGTAGGCTATCAATGGAGACCCACTGGAAGGACATTCAATTTAGGACAACCGTGCACGTTACCTAAAATGAATAAGCATAAAAGTGTAAAAGTTAAGGAATGGAGACCCACTGGAAGGAAATTCAATTTAGGAAAACAGAGACCATTACCTAAAATGAATATGCATAAAATTGTGAAGAATATGGAATGGAGACCAACTGGTAGAATTTTGCCTTTAGAATCACAATGCCTTCCATCTAGGTCTTGTCCTGTCTCAAGTTCTGTCTCCACAGTAAAGATAGCAGCATCTGTGAAATCTGTGGTACCTGAATATGTGTGTGCTGACCTAATGGACCCCAATTGCACTTGGGGATCCACATTTTTCAGTTATCCATTGTTGTCTGGTTTCAAATGCAGGTCGTACAAATCGTCCTGTGGTATTTGGACTCAGGCTGCTCAAAACATATGACTGGAGATCGCTCACGGCTCAAGAACTTCGTGAAAAAGTTTATCGGGACAGTTAGATTTGGGAACGACCACTTTGGTGCTATTATGGGTTATGGAGATTATGTGTTTGGTAATAGTGTAATCTCAAGGGTATATTATGTGGAAGGACTAGGACACAATCTGTTTTCTGTGGGACAATTTTGTGATTCAGATCTGGAAGTGGCTTTCAGAAAGCATACATGTTTCGTCAGAGAATTGGATGGTTTAGATCTCCTCAAGGGCAGTCGGGGCACCAATCTATACACCATATCAATTGAAGAAATGTTGAAGTCCTCTCCAATATGCTTGCTTTCTAAAGCCTCTAAAACTAAATCATGGCTGTGGCATCGTCGTTTGAACCACTTGAACTTCGGTACCATAAATAATCTTTCCCGTAAAGATCTTGTTAGAGGGATGCCCAGACTGAAATATGAGAAAGATCATCTCTGCTCTGCATGTCAACTGGGTAAAAGCAAGAAACAAACCCACAAGCCTAAAACCGTCAACACCAACTTGGAAGTTCTTCACACCCTCCACATGGACTTGTGCGGTCCAATGAGAATACAAACCATAAATGGAAAGAAGTATGTTCTGGTGATAGTAGATGATTATTCTCGGTTCACATGGGTAAAGTTTTTGAGAACCAAGGACGAAACTCCAGAGGTTATCATTAAACTGATAAAACAGCTGCAAGTAAGGCTAGATAAAACTGTCAGAATCATCCGCACAGATAATGGTACTGAGTTTGTTAACCAACAACTCCGTAATTTCTATGAAAGTATTGGCATCACGCATCAGAAAAGTATCCCTCGCACGCCTCAACAGAACGGGGTGGTTGAACGAAGGAACCGTACTCTGGTGGAGGCTGCAAGAACCATGCTTATATTTTCAAAGACACCGATGTTTCTCTGGGCAGAAGCTATAGCGACAGCATGTTACACTCAAAACCGATCCCTAATTCATCCGGTTCATGAGAAGACTCCCTTCGAGTTAATTCATAACAAGAAACCAGATCTTTCCTTTCTGCGTGTGTTTGGTGCTCTGTGCTATCCAACTAACGATAGTCAAGACCTGGGAAAATTAAGAGCTAAAGCAGATATAGGTATTTTCGTTGGATACGCACCAGACAGTAAAGGGTATCGAATCTACAATAAAAGGACCCGTAAAATCATGGAAACCATTCATGTTACGTTCGATGAGCTGAGTGAGCTACCTGTTTCAGGACAAATCAGTTCTGGACCCGATCTTCACCTTTTGTCTCCTGGACCCATTAGTTCAGGACTTGTACAGAATTCCACGCCTGCAGATTCTTATGTGCCACCTACATGTGAGGAGTTGAAGAAGTTATTCGATCCTATGTTTGATGAATACTTTGAGCCAACGAATGGAACTATCCCGAGTGAACCAGCTATAATTCCTATGGATGAGGTTCAAGCCCCACAAGGTTCAGAAGGCCCTGCAGCTTCAGTATCAGTCAGTCACAATGCTCCTGTTGCCAGTCAATCGCCTTCGTCATCAAACGTTCAATCTTCTCCAGTAATGCAAGAATCTTCAGATAATAATTCGTCGGAAGTTAATCCTTTTGCTCCTGTTGAAGAGGTTCCTTTTGAAAACATATTTGCTCCTGAACACCCATCAGACACATTCTTACCTGAGGAACACAGCACTGCTACTTCTGTTCATAACCCTCAACCTCACGACCATCTCAGGAAATGGACCAGTGATCATCCAATCGACAACATCATAGGCAATCCCTCACGTCCAGTATCCACACGTAATCAACTAGCCACGGATGCACTATGGTGCTTCTTCAATTCCGTACTGTCTAAAGTCGAACCAAAAGATGCCAAAGAAGCTATGACTAAAGATTGCTGGTTCCAGGCTATGCAGGATGAAATCCATGAATTTGATCGACTTGAAGTATGGGAATTAGTGCCTCCTCCGGAGCGTGCAATGATCATTGCTTTAAAGTGGATCTTCAAAGTGAAGCTTGACGAGTATGGTGATGTCTTAAAGAACAAGGCACGGCTAGTTGCTAAAGGGTTTAGACAAGAAGAGGGCATTGATTTTGAAGAATCGTTCGCTCCGGTTGCTAGAATTGAAGCTATAAGAATCTTCCTAGCTAATGCGGCTAGTCGTAATATGATAGTCTACCAGATGGATGTCAAAACGGCATTCTTGAATGGTGACTTAAAGGAAGAAGTTTATGTGAGTCAACCTGAAGGATTCGTGGATGCTGAGCACCCTACTCATGTTTACCGCTTGAAGAAGGCTCTTTATGGGCTAAAACAGGCGCCAAGGGCATGGTATGATACATTGTCCAAGTTCCTCCTAGCAAACAGATTCTCCAAGGGTGTTGTTGATCCTACACTATTCACCAGGAAATCAAGAAACCATCTACTGCTAGTTCAGATATATGTAGATGATATCATCTTTGCTTCAACAGATCCTGGTGAATGTAATAGTTTCTCAAAGGAGATGAATTCCAAATTCCAAATGTCCATGATGGGACAAATGTCATTCTTCTTAGGACTACAAGTTTCTCAAAGTCCCGGGGGCATATTCATCAATCAATCCAAATACGCCAACGAGATCCTGAAAAAGTTTGGATTCCATTCAAGTGAACCTGTTGACACTCCCATGGTTGATAGAACGAAGCTGGATGAAGATCCTTCAGGGATTCCAGTTGATATCACACAGTATCGAAGCATGATTGGATCTTTGATGTACATCACGGCTAGCAGACCAGATCTTCTGTTTGCTGTGTGTATGTGTGCTCGGTATCAATCCAGACCAACCAAGAAGCATGTTGAAGCAGTGAAAAGGATCTTCCGATATCTTCAAGGCACGGTTCATATGGGTCTCTGGTATCCTAAGGACACTGCAATGGAGTTAACGGCATACGCAGATGCTGATCATGCGGGATGTCAAGACACACGTCGATGTACTTCAGGAGGAGCTCAATTTTTAGGGGAAAAGTTGGTTAGTTGGTCTTCAAAGAAGCAGATGAGTACTTCTATATCATCTACTGAAGCTGAGTACATTGCTATGTCTGCTTGCTGTGCACAAATCCTTTGGATGCGATCACAGCTTTCGGACTATGGATTCTCATACAACAAAATTCCCCTATATTGTGACAACAAAAGCGCCATTGCTCTTTGTTGTAACAATGTTCAGCACTCCAGGTCAAAACACATCGACATCAGGCATCACTTCATCAGGGAACAAGTGGAAAAAGGAATTGTGGAACTATACTTCGTGAGGACAGAGTTTCAGTTAGCTGATATCTTCACCAAGGCCCTCCCAAGAGAAAGGTTTCAGTTTATTCTCCCACGCCTTGGCATGAAAAGCATGACTCCTGAAACCCTCAAGTGTCTTCAGGAAGAAAAGGAGGAGTAAAGGATTGTCTTCTTGTATCCTTGTACATAGCTGTATATATCTTATATCAAAAAGAAAAATACAAAAATATAAAATCTATAAAAACCATAAAAAATCGAAAAATCAGAAAATACCAAAAATAGTCCTACCTAGGCATGTCTTCTGTTTATCGATAACATTTACGGATCTAGAAATGTCATTCAACAATGGCACGGATTTTTAAATGAAGCTCGAGCAGAAGTTATACTAATCAGTTAAAACATGTCTTAATGGCTTGCAGTTACTTCATACTGCAACCCGCACTCTACAATGGGGAAAGCATGTCGCCAAAAAGACAGCTGTTTCTCCAACCGGGTGATGTTCACCTGGGCATGGATTACTTTATATCCATGTTCTCCCGACTTGATGTACGTGTCAGTGCATCACTTCGTATATAAGAAGAGAAGTCTTCTTTTCATCAAGATTCTCTATCTTGTTTGATTCTTCAAGAGAGTCTTGATGTTACACAAGGTGGTAAATTGAACTAAATTTTTACAAATGTCCGTCGCTCAATTGAATGACTACAACTATGTTAATGGGAAACGGATCATCAATTGAGGGGGAGCATATGTGTTCAAATTTCCGACACCTTGCCACAGTTGTGCAACCATCAGCAGTGACACTCTCTCGCTGTTTCAAAGGGAGCATAGTATGCTTCAAAATCAGAATACATTTAAACCTGACCACATTTTCTCCCAAATTTTTCTAAATATATTTAAATCAATTGGGATCACAAATCTCAAAAGGTTTGAAATTTATGATCGGGGGAGAGAATGTGATTTAAATATGGAATCTGATAAAATGTGATGATTTGGAAGTTAATGTATGCTCTCCAGTATGTGCCAAACCATTTTGTATATCAAGGCACATATTGAGGGGGAGCAAAATGTTTTGGTAATAAACGCAAGCTCCTCCACATGTGCTAAAATCTTTCTTATATCAATGCACATATTGAGGGGGAGCAAATGGTTTTAACAAAACAAAGGATTTGGCATCTCATGTGGCCGTGACTCTGAATTAACCAATGAATTGACGATAGCTAAAGTCAGTAGTCGAAAGGACATGTCCTGGACGGGTAATAATTTCATGCCAGTTTATCTGGTGATGTAAGCGTGTCTCGCAAAGGACGTGTCTAAGTAGAATGTACCGATTTCGAGCGACTTTCCTTGAATGTGATCTGGACGGGTAATAATTTCAAGCTAGTTTACTAGTGATGTAAGCGTGTCTCGCGATGATCATGTTCTTGGAAAATCAATCAATTCAAAAAGTGCGAGCTCTGCCTAACATGTGCAAATTTATAAAACAATCAACCAAGCACATGTTGAGGGGGAGCATTTGAAAAATATAAAACTCTCAAGTGTTTGCAAAAAATGTGTTTCAGAATCATGAACACTTTGAGAGATTTTTCAAGGATTTGGTTTTATGGCAATCGTGGAAGAATACCAAAGACCGACCACTTTGATTAATGCATGGAGTTATAAGGATGGTTAGGTTAGGCTTATGTTCCCACGATCCCGCCAGAGCCGGAGGGATCTACCCAGGGACAATCCACTAGTTAGTGTAGAAGTCCTTAGGTATGATTAAAAAGGGAGATAAGTGGATAAGGGAAAAGTGCCGACTGAGATGGAGCTAGTACTGGAACAAACCCAACAAGGTTCTAGTAATGAAGTCTCGGTAAGCACTGAAGGGGTTGAAGAATGAAAAAGAATTGTAAAGAGAAAGGGTGAAAAGAAATAGCCCTCCTTACAACTTAGGCAGAAACCGGGTCAATACATATGCTGTCAGAACCACTTAGTTGGTTACTGGCATTGAAGACGAAGTATCATGGACCCAGTGATACGCTGCACAACCCTCCCTAGCCACTCAAGGTCCCTCAAAGGACTCTTGTTTCACTTGTCACGGAGATCAATACATTTCTATCATCTCTCTCACTCCGAGTTAGATGATATTGAAAAGGTGGCAGTCCTCTCCAGCCTCCGATCACCAAATCAAAACGCACAATTGAGTCTAGAGCCACGAGATGCATAATAAGATCTCATAGGGACACAAATTATTTCTACACTGGGTGTTCAACATTAAGGACACCAGTTGTAATCTTAAGAGTCCTACGCAGATCTTAGCAATCTGCCAGAACATTTATGAGAGAATTTACCTATGTAATTCTCAATGATTGAATGGAAATTCCTGCCAGGGTCAACATCAAGCAGCCCTGAAAGCAGGTCACTTAGGTAATTCCTCGTGGATTACGCTTTGTGGTCTCGGCAGTTTCAACCGGTCTACAGTCGTGGAGTGATCTCCAGCGACTCACCTAATCGTTGATTTACTACGGTAAAATCTTAAAAAGCCCTCTGTGGGTTTTCGATTAGGAACGGTCTTGGTAAGGATTAGAGAGAGTTTTCACACTATGCTGTTGACGATCTCGAAGTCCAAACTTGTAAGTACCGGTCGAATTATTGCTAACTGTCGTATGCAGGAATTTCTGGCGGATGTTGCTGTGGAATGCTGTAGCTGGTTGCTGTTGTAGCTGGTTGCAGAAAAGATGCCAATCCATCATCACATGTTCACACTACATCATCATTGTTATTCAACAAAGTCATGATCAACCTAAAGACCTTCAACACGGCTTCTGCTAACTCTGATGCTGAAGATCATGACACCAACCAGTGTGAGCATGTCGGCGCGAAGATTATCACATTACAGGGAAACATACTGCTGAGAGATGACTTGAATACTAATGTTGGATGATAAAGTCGAAGAATACTCAAAGATCATCCAAGACAATCGATCAGTCATCAAATCATCACTGCTGAATGCACAAAGATACTAGAGTGTGAAGAATCAAAGACTACGAGCTATAAAGACAAGTTCAGAAGAAAGAATGCTAGAATTCGAATTATTGTTTCCGGGGTGACCTCCCTTAGGGGGAGATTGTTAGGAATATAAATATTCAGATGAAGGCTCGGTCACCCCGAGCATCTAATTAGCATTTCTATAGCTCGTAGGCTTATCTATATTAGCTTAGTATTATTAGTATTAGTATTAGTCGTATCTATAGTTGTGGAGTGGGTCGGGCTTTCCCCACTGTCAGCTCGCTCCACAGTCCACTAGGGACATAATATGTAGTAGTATATATATCCCTTCCCACACAAGGGAAGGGTTGGACCTTTTGAAGCTAATATTACACTAGTTACTTTCTCTCTCTAAAGGCTCCCACTTCTCTCTAGAATTCTTACATAGTTCGATCCAAACTAGCCTCAAGATAGTGATTCTTGTATTGTGAATACCCTACAGAAATGAAAGTTAGTCGCCAAACTTCTGCCTTCATAGAATCAATTATTCCAAGTATAGAGGGTCTGTTTCAAAATCTGCTCATGTAACACATCTAATCTCTTCAAGTCCGGTTGATCTGTCTTCAGCTGTCCATCCGTTGGGAAGTGAAACCAAGGTCGGAAACTTGTGTCTGGGTCGTCGAGCCTCCTGCAGTTCTTTTTGGAAGGTGATGGAGCAACGTGGATTTCTGGAACGATATTTAAATCTCTCCATCATCCAGTCTGCTTCCGCTCTCAATTCATCTCAGTACAACTAAGATGAATAGGGAAGTGGGACTGCATGTCTTCATCAGCTCCATGTTCGCCATCTTGACTAGAATTTCTTCTTCTGCATCGCCAACACTTCTGTCTTGTAAGGAATGTCTCCACTCTTCGGGGTAGTCTCCGTTGTCGTCAACTCCAGGTCAGGCAAGGAACACCGTAGTCTCAACCAACATTAATCTCTCAGAATACACAAATGATCCTCAAATCTCTAACAAGGTGCAAAATGATTTTTCATGTTCTTCCTCGTCTCCGAATGTACCATTAAGTCATACACTGACCATATGCCCAGTACTCATGAGAAATATCATCTATCAAATTCACCAAGATCGTCAGAGCTTTAGCTAATATAATTAGCGTCATTAACCGTCATGGCAGTCGTTTACGAATACGGAAAACGATTTCAAGAATAGTATCAATTCATTAGAAAGGAAACTTGCGCTCTGAATTTAAACAAAACACATAATCGTTCCAGGGTGGAGAAATATTGGTTCCTAACGGTATTACGGTTCAGTTTTCAGAATTCAACACGCCCAGAAGATACACTTAAACCAACTCACTTCTGGTCTTCGGTTCTTGCCCCTCTCGGTTGCTCAAACAAACTGGTAGGATCTCGGACACATCTGAAAGACACCTTCGCTTGGTGACTAGATAATCTCTCGGTATCAAGTCAAATCCTACTTCACGCTCTGATGGAAAGTTTGGTGGTTCGACCAGGAATCATATTCAAAAAGTCCAGGATGCTAAACAATGTTCAATACAATGCTCATGTTCAGAGAGTGCAAGCGCCAAAAGCTTCTAGGATAAGGTTTAGTCGTTGAAATACGAAATGGTTTCTTAGGAAAAACTTCAGTACCCAAAACAACATATCTGTAATGCCAAAACAAATGTGGAAAGTTAAAGTTCTGGCTTATATAGCTGAGATGAGTCCTATCAGATTTACAAAGGTGAAGAACGCATCGCACACAATTTATTTCAAACATTTCTCAAATCTTATTCGGAAAATTCTCATAATTCAACGGAGGTACATGAAACGTTAATGCCATAAGAAATTCGAGATAAAATTCTAAACAATACAGCTACTAGACTCCTAACTCCATGCTTAGACTGGTTTACTTGCAGTAGATTCCAAGTCTGAATCCTTCTCCTCTTCCTCGCTGATCCATCCATTCCGGTTCCCTTCTGGCTGGGGAAGTGGTTGGCTTGCAAAACCCTCATAAGTGTCTCTTCCTTCATCTTCTATGCGGTCCACAAATCCGTACAAATTGTGAGGTTCGACTCGCACCACTCCTCCTTCTTCTGAAAACCTGGGGCATCTTCCCTGGTATCTAGTTACAATGCCCTCTCCATCTGTTACTTCCGCCCCGTGTAGCTGTTCTTCCGTCCCACTTATATTCATGATGGTCCTCCTTTCTTCGATCCGGCCCGGCCACATCCTAGTGGGGATCAATATCCTCTTGGCAATCCTCCTCAATTTTTCGATCCTCTTTCGGCCGATGGCGAACCTAGTTGTCCAACGATATCTGCGGCGTGCTGGAGGTGCCATGCTGAAAATGACATAAACGATACTAGGTATTAAAATTCGGTAGGTGTCAAAATTTACTCGAAACTCAAGAAATTCACGTAAAATATCATCGAATGAGCGATCGGTCAAAATTAATCATTCAATCAAGCAGATCGGCAACGCAAATCTTATTATTCGGAAATGAGATGAGAATTATCCTTATACTCGTAGTTATGAACTACAAGACTTCTCGCAAGGACATGGATGGGTGAAACAAACTCCAATAGGGTCGAGAGATTCATAGTTACTTATCAAAACAAAAGACAAATAACAAAACATATCTAGTACGTCATTGCCATGGAGATTCTCAGAATGATCGAAGAGGCATCAAAATGATTAACGAAAGGATCAGAGGTCAGAGTCAAAATCTGTGATAAGGATCAATTAGTGTCAGGCAATTACTATGCAATTTTCAAAGCTTTCCAGAATTAATCAGGTCCAAAATTTTCAGGTGGTGCAAGGTGTGAGCTTTCAATTTCCGAAAGTGATATCAACAGGATCTAACCAAAAGCAAGGCACGAATCAGAGTGATACGGAAGCAATGATGCCTAAACTAATGCCTCATAGTCTATCCATTTCTCACCGGTCAAAACTTAGGTTCCTATGGGAAATCCTAAAGCAATTTCCAAAGGTTGACTTACGAGTGCCTACAGGGAAAGCTTAGTGGTCCTAACTTACACAGGTCAAGGGTAAATGTATTACGAAATCGCAGCCTGTCTCTCTGATACCATAATTGTAACACCCCAACCCGACAAGGGTAAAGATATCACATTTATGGCTTCATATCAGATCAAACAAAACATACATTCAATAGTAATACAAAGATTCTCAAAGGTTACAAATGAAATACTGAATACACAAGGATACAAGGGAAACAAAAGCTAATTACTAAGTCTGCAAAAGCAACTCCTTCTAATGGTCTCTACTTCAGAATAACTATCACAGTCTTCTAAGTCCACAAGTCTCTTCACTCATACCCAAAACCCGTCGTCCTGCTTATTACCTGCCGCACACGAAAAGAAAACGTGCGGCTGAGCTTAAAAAGCTCAGTGAACAGATACATATACAAAGCAAAGAATAACGAAACTGAAATATAATATGGGCAATGGGAATGTCAGAAGGTATAAAAGAAACAAATGGGTAATAAGAGAAGAGTAGGATAGTCATCTACCACGAGCCCAGAAACTCAAAGTCATAATCTCAAAGTCATCATCTCAAATCATAGTCTCACAATCAGAGGGGATACCTCTTAGGCAACCAGATAATATGAGGGGTGTCCTCATGTATCACAATAGTGGAGTGATCAGCTCCCAGAAATGTGAAAGGCGTGTATTGCACACAGCACCAGTCACCTCAAAGTCATACTCAAATTCACAAACAAACCTAGGATTGCAATCCATACGCCCCCAAACTCAAAGTCATAATCTCAAAGTTATAATGGCCATAGCAGATAATATAAAAGGGACGGTGTGAGAAATCACTCCCCCACACAGGAGTCATGCCAGTGGTGCATCACAGACATGGCCAGGTTACCTTCCTGGCTAGGAAAGAACAAAAATGGCTCGGGTATCAAACTAAGAGTCATGTCTCAAAATCATAACACAAGGTCATATATCAAGAGGTGCATCTCAAAGTCATATCAAAAGTAATATCAAGGTTCATTCAAAGGGAACATAGCAATGGCTTGGGAAATCTTAACTGAATCATAACTCAAAATCAATGTATGGCATATGAGAACCCTTACTGAAAAAGGCAGAGTATCTGTACCTTATGACGAAAGCACAAACAGAATATAAACACAGGATATGGGAATAGCTCAAATTCTCTCCTTCTTCACACCTAAAGGAGTAGAAGGGAATTACAAATCATTCTTAATTAATTGCTTTTCCATTTTTAGTAACTTTCTATTTTTAGTAATATGGAGTAACATAACTTAGTTAAATCATTATTATGGAAATAAGGTATCTTTTATCATATTTACACATTTGGTCCTTAAGATTTCACAATTTACACTTTACACCCCTTTATTACAAAAGTTACACTTTAAACCTTCAAATATTCATAATTACACATTAAACCCTTAATTTATCAATTTTACACAATGGTCACTTATTTTATCATATTATAGGTATGTATCCTCAATTTTACAGAATTTACACAATAGGTCCCTCTAGTTTACAAAGTTACATATTTAGTCCCTTAATTTACAATTTCAACTTTATATTATTTATAATTACATATTAATCCAGTAAATCACCAAATTAACACATAACCCCCTGAATATATTAAAATACTCAAAACAGCACTAACTTTCCAGAAATTACAAGTTTAGTCCCTCCATTTAATTATTTTCTAAATCGAACCAATATTAAACCCTAAAAACATTTTAATCCTTTAAATTACAAAAATGACACTAGACCCCCTCTTCTTATATTTTATACAGTAAGTACATGTCCCAAAATAAGTTCTAAAAATAACCCTTGAGTTTTAAAAGTTACAAAACTCACCCAAAACAATTTAAACAAATCGTATAACACTTTAATTAGCCAAAACCCTAACCCTAAAAATACAAATCATTACCCCATCATTATACCATCATTTAATACTCATTAAATAGCCAAGAACAAGCCCTAATCCTCAAACCCTAATCGAATTACATTTTTATTTCTTTTCTTTTTAATTTCCTTAAATCGGTAAAAACAATTAAATCGAAAATAAATATTTTAGGCCTTGATAATTCGAAATAACATTTTTCCCAGATTAATATGATCATATAGAGTCCAAATAAAATAAATATGAAGCCTCAAAAATTCGGATTGAATTATTTAGGGTTTATACACGTTTTTAAGATTTAATTCACAAATAATTGTTAGATCATGCATGGATCGACTTTAACATTTTATTTGGTGTTCTTAACATATATAGGGTCTGAGAAAAATACCAAATCAAGATTTGAACGTGTGGAATGAGGTGTATGAATTCTTTTGTACGCGATTAGCCAAAACGGGTCAAAAATCACCACGACTTCAAAAACGATCTAAAAATCATGAAACCAATTTTCACAGGTCACATATGATGTGAAGAACATGGGAAAAATAACAAAAGAATTTTAAAATGATCGAATGATACAAAATGAATTATACCTCAAAAATGACATTCGACAAGGAAGAATTTTACACCGATCGAATCAGGCCAAGAGAAACTCCAAACTTATTTTTATAGGCTTCTATGGATGCTAAAGATCACAGGAAAAATAGCCTTGAAGCTCCAAAAATTCGGATGGATAGGTGGTGAATTTAGTTAGGGTTTTTGGTGTTTTCGGTTTTGTTTTGAGGAAAGAAAATATATGAATTATTATATAACTTGTTTTAGCCGAGAAATAGGAGGGGGAAGGGAGCAAAATTCGGCCATAACCTCTAACAAATCAATCACCATTTATTTTATATACTTTCCTTATTTTATTTGATATTATCCATGCTTTTAAATAATTTAAAAATAAACATAAATGCATACTTATGGATTTTCGGTTCAAGGAACTATACAATGTGCTATAATCATTTTTGGTGGCTTGCACAATTATTATTTGGTACTTCATAATTATTTCATGTCACATATGGTTTAATTCCATAGGTTTTGTAATTTAATTGCTAGTTATATAAGCTTTAATTAAATTTCAAAGTTGTAGGGACATTTTGGTCTTTTACCATGCTTTCAAATTTTTGGGTTTTACATTTTGTGTTATCATAAGAGGTTTATATAAAAAAATAAATCTTGCACCATTCTTAACAGCTTCACACGCTCTTTGTATGTGATTTATGAAGACATGGTGTTTTTACTGAATGAATGATTTAGTTAATGTATGTCTCAGTTACCCAATATGTTGAGCAATGTGTTCTATTTTTGAATGTCCACCAAGTGTTTGTAAAAATATCTCAATGAATTATGTATCAGGAGACTTCTAATAAAGCATTTGACATTCAATAACAAAGTATATTTTAATAATGTAACAGGAGCTTATTATTTATTTCTAGCCATATATTTTTATATGTTTATGTTGGCTTAAGGAAAGTAAACTAAGATTGTGCCCGGTGACAGAAGGGTTTTATTTTTTTCAATGATGATATTTAGAATGAGATTGCATGATACGTCGGCTGAATACACACTCTGAATCATCACCAGTTTATACATATTTGGTGTTAATGTTTTGATTTTAATTTACCTTGTCATGAAGGCAAATTACGTTTTAGATATTGTTTATGTTTATTCTATGAATGATCTAAGTACAAAATTATATGTGCTTTTGCTGACAATTTGATGCATCAGTTGGGACACTTTTCTAAACGTTCACATAGTGAAAGATGTTTACTTTCACTCACGTTTTATTGAATTGTTTGTTCTCAAAATGCTTGATGATGAGCTATTTCATTAAATGAATGAATGAAAAATTGGCTTTAGTAAGAAGTGTGTGGGTACTTGATATAAGATGTGTTATGGAAGAATAGTTTTATAGAAGGTGACAAGTATTGATGGTGCAACATTGTTTTCGCTTCTGTGATTAGTAGTAACCTTGATCATGTTCAATTATCATAGCTTATCTCTGGCACCCATTTACGAGTAATGAATACCATTATGCAACTCACAAAACAACCTCTACAGTACATATGTATACATATCAAAACGAAGTCATATATCATGTCATATGACGATTTGAAAAACTTCCGGTCATCTTTTTCTTATGCAGGTATCTAAATCAACGAGTTATATTGCTTTATATTTTATAATTGACTTATTACTCATGCACCCACTCCTCCCAAAAATCTTCTCCATGTTTGAGATTGTTGTGTTAAACGAAATCTTTATTACTACATCTTCAGTTTTAAGCATAAAGAATTTCAAATTCACATCAGTAGCATTCTTTTAACATAACAATTTTATATGCTACCCGCGAAATTCGCGGGTCTATAGTCTAGTGTGTGTGTGTATATATATATATATATATATAATATATATATATATATATATATATATACATACATGTATACATATATATATATATACATGTATACATATATAGTGGGACTTTCTTTTCAGAACCACCTTATCTGCGAGAACTGACAGAACCACCAAAAACATACATGCACGTCTTCAATAATTGTATTTTTGCACATATGTTCGAAAAACAACATATATGTTTTTAAAAAAACATGGTTGTTCTAAAGAATTTAATAAGAAATTGGAAATACAAAATTTTTCCTTGAAGGTGTGCATGTATGTTCTTATAAGACGTGCAACGACAATATTGCGGCCGTGTGTAAGGTTTTTGTGAAAAAAGAGGATGAGTTCATGATGATATTGAAGAACATAGGTGGATACTTACGATTATTGATGATTTGCGTGTATTTTTATTTTATTTTAAAAGGCGTGCATGTATGTTTTTGATGGTTCTGTCAGTTCTCGCAGATAAGGTGGTTCTGAAAAGAAAGTCCCCCTACATATATATATACATGTATACATATACATGTATATATATATATATATATATATATATATATATATATATATATATATATATATATATATATATATATATATACACACATGTATATATATATATACATGTATGTATATATATATATATATACATGTGTATATATATATATATACATGTATATATATATATATATATATATATATATATATATATATATATATATATATATATACGCAAATAAACACATTCAAACATGAAAAGGTGTAATTATGAACTGTTTTGATTACCTAGTGCAACTATGGAAGGCAATCCTAACCCACTCTTTGAATGTCTTGTCTCATATATGAATGCGTATAACCAATTTACTATTTGAAAAAAATTCAGCAGCATTTCCCCTCAACTCCCCAAATATATGCATTGAAGACATATTCGTAGGAGTGAAAGGGAAATACTGTCGAATTTCTCTCAAATAGTAAAACAGTTATACGCATCCATATCCTAAATGAGACAAAACATTCAAAAAGCAGTCCCAAACAGGGGACTTTCCGAAATTAATTTCTAATAAATTAATTTCGGACGGGTTTTGTGTAGGATTATTAATTTCAGATGGGGGTTGTCCGAAATTAATCACTAAAATCCTAAAATCATTTACACAAGTTTAACATTCAAATACAATAATAACCAAAGGCAATATCATTCCAAAAACAAATACATTACTAATTAAATTCTATACAAATAAACAAAAAAAATGGAAATAAAGAAAACATAGTAGATAGGAGCTGTTGGTTCATGGCTAAAAGAGAAGAGAGGAAGACAAGAAGAGAGGTGGTGCTGTTGTGGTGGTCCTACACAAACATAAACATAAATAAATGTATACTAAACAAAAACAATACTCGATAACTTAAACTTTATACTAAACAAAAACATATTACTAAGAAGACGCAACCATCAAAGTAATTAAATTATATACCTAGCTCACGGCTGAAATAGAGGAAGAGAAGAAAAGAGGAAAAGAGGTGGGGCTGTCCCGGCTCTCCCAGCTAACCAAACACAAACACATAAAAAAAACAACCTAAATTAAACAACCAAACTTACATTAACCAAATTAATTAATAAAAACTTTTGACAACGACATTGTCGTCCCAAAACACTTTAACACAATTAAAAAAAAAAAAAAAAAAAAAAAAAAAAAAAAAAAAAAAAAAAAAAAAAAAAACCTTTAGACTAAAGATCTTCCGGTTGTACGTTGTGGAACTGCTGCTGCGGTGGTCCTACACAAACATAAACATAAATAAATATATACTAAACAAAAACAATACTCGATAACTTAAACTTTATAATAAACAAAAACAATACTCGATGGGAGCTGTTGCTGCGGCTGTACGCGGTGTTGCTGTCGTCGGTGGTTCACGGCGGTAGTGCTGCTGCTGCCATCTAACCAACACAAACACAACACAAAAGAAACTGTTGTTCCCTTTACACGCTTAGAGATAGCTACAAAATTAATCTAAGTGTGTTATGACTGAGATTAATGTAATGATTGATTATAACTGATAAGTAAAACGTAAATATAAAAACACAAATTTTTTCAACTTTTAAATTCTTATTAGAAATCAATCAAAGAATCTATTACCCAAGTGTTTTGCGGAACAAACACTTGGGATTGAATAGATAAGGTATGGTATGTCTCCTATCTAAACTCAAGCTATGCTCGAGTGGTAACAATATCGACCCACTAAGCTATCTCAGGGATTGGTTACTCTTTGTAGGAAGAAAGGGGTTTTGTGAAAGTCTAAGCTTTTAATGCACAAAACTTAACCCACTTTTCTCCATCTGTTGCTATTTATATACAAACATTCAAAGAGTACTGAAGATTAGAAAACAAAAAGAATACAAGGCGTGTCTGACAACTACAACAGTATTTGTCATTTCTAAGAACCAATAGGAATGGGCCAAAAAGTCTTTGAGTGTCAGTTTCTGACACTTCTTGACTTTTAGCCGCTTTAGGGAAGGTTCGTTTCTGGCCTGTTAAGACTTATCCTTATCTCTTCAAACACTTCCCGCTCAACCCCGCCTTTCTTTCAGGCTTCAGGTTCTTCAGTCGTCGCCTTTAGTCTTCAGTCCTTAATCACTTATTGTTTGTTGAGGAGACTGGGGTTCAGTGATTTCTTGTCCAATACTCACTGTACCCATTACCTTCTTCTTTGTCTCAGGTAACACTCAGGGAGTTCCGCCTCACTGAGTGGTGAGTCTTTCTTCTTAGACTCGTCCTGAGCATCTTGAAGGTAACTCACTGAGTGACTGTTCACTCAGTGACTTAAGTATGTTTTCAGTTGATTAACACTTAGCGTAATTTGCATTCAAATCTTGTTTTCAGGATCCTTGGGTACTGACGGACCCAACAATTTCCCCCTATTTAGATATAAATTATGCCTAAGTGTTTTGATCAGTTATGAGTGAGCTAATGACTTCTACTCATACTGAATATACTAGAAAGCAATGAAAGGATACTGATATAAAAAAACATAGGCTATCATTTTATTAATTTAATTACAGAGTCCTAACATCTAACATAATACTCAGGGTTCTTGAAAGTAACCCATGAGTTCTAGCTTAGCTTTTTTCGACACAAACACATCTTTGTCAGGTCGTTCACTCATCATCTTATCCAACAGTTTGATAAACTCCTCATTTTTAGGGCTCCTCATTCGAAGTACCATTAGCTTGTAAGCTAGGAGAGTTGTCGTTTCCACTAGATTGATGTCACTGACTCTTTGGAATGCTGGCTGATCAAATTCATCGACAAAGAATATACCATACTCAGGTTCCTTGATGACCAGGTTGGGAACAAACTTGACTCCTGAAGGAGGAATCCTGTTGCAGTGAAGAGCAGCTATGAATTGTTCAGGCTCCTGACCCACAGCTTTTATTTTCCTCCCAGTCTTCTGAGTAGGCTCAGGGATTGACAGTCCCTGAGAAGCAAGCGCCTTCTCATGATCAATTCCAAGACTCTTAGCCACTTTTTCAAGTTACTCATATTTGGCGTTCAGTGTCTTGAGAAGACTTGGAATCAATCTGCCTTGCTTCTTCCTCAGGATGGGCATCATCATGTCCCATTCCCTTAACCCATAGTCTGAGAATTTGAAGGGTGTGTTAACCTCAGAATTTTGTGGTCCCCTATGAACCGTTACACTTATGGGCTTGGTGGAGTGAATGGTCATGTCAGTGATTGTGCCTTCTCCCTTGGTCTTTGTCATATGCCACATATACCTCTCATAGGTTCTGTTCCTCTTATCTTCTCTGAGCTTTGCCTGCTCATTGGCTTTCTTAATGATTTCAGCCTGAAGCTTGAGGAACTCTTCCTCCTTGATGTCCTTGTCAGTCTCCTTAATTACCTCCTTGGCAACCTCAACGATTATTGGTCTGTTGAGTTGCTCAGCTTTTTCTTTGGCTCTCCTTAAGTCCTGTTTGTGCAAGACTACTGCCACTTGCTCTGGAGTACCAAAGAATGTCTTTCCTCCATCCAATTCAACCGTAAATGGTGCATCAGGGTCTGGACGTACTACAGTTGATGCTGGCACCAGTTGCTTTTGTGGAGGGTCTTCAGTCACCATAATTCCCTTCCCTTTGTCAGTGGGAGGGGGTTGACTGGTGGAGGTTTCAGGCACTTCTGTTGCTATTGGTTGTTCAGGGTTTGTAGCAACAATAAGTGCAGAAGACTGAGGTTGAGAAGTTGGATCATCAAGTTTCTCCCCCTCAACAGGTGTTGGAACTTCAATGGAGACACCTGTTAACTGAGGAGGTGGGTAACACGAGAGGCCTAAAGAATGAAGAGGATACTGGAGACCATTTGCTTTGTTTCAGAGGTCTCATTCTTTTGTGTGGTTATTTCTGCAGCCATTGCAGTCTGAGTAGAGGTGAGTTCAGTGACCTTGGTGGTGTAGTGGTTGATCAGCTCATTATGTTTTGTTGAGAGTTGATCAAAGGCTGAGGATATTGTGGTCAGGTGCTCCTTTGAATCAGCGACAGACTGATGAAGAGAATCTTGCTGAGACCTGATGGTTTTGAGATCCACCCCCTGAAGAAGCTTTAGAAGCTCAGTGATGTTGGTGGAGGTGGTGGTCTGAGTATCCATGTACTCCTTCAGCTTTGTGATGAAAGTGGGATCATCTCCTAGTTCTTCCTGAATAAGATCAAGAGCCTTCAAGATGTTTTTGAGCTGCTTGTCTTGTTCAGTGCCCATACAATCTAGAGACTTCCTCAGGTCACTGAGTTGTTTGTTAGTGAGTTTGGTGACCTGAAGCACTTTACCCTGTGTCTCTTCAACCGTAGCCCTGAAGTCAGCATAGTTGACTGCTGCTTCAGTATGCTGGTTCCATTGTTCATCAGTAAGCTCATTGAAGAGAGCTTGGTTGGCTTTTCGAAGAAACTTAACCAACTATCTTTCAGTAAGTGGTTGAACGTTGTCATATTTCTGCAACCACTAAGGAGTAGCGGGAGCAGAAGAAGCACCTGATAATAATGATGATGTTGATGGGTTGGTTAGGGTGAGGGGTTGTTGATCCTCAGGAGGAGGAGATGATTGTAGTTGCTCAGGGTGCGGAGGAGAGTTGTATGTTTCAGTCTCCATTTCTTCCTCAGCACCTAAAACATCTTCATCGCCAAATTCGACCATTTCCTCCTCTGACCCATCATCCAGCAGTCTTTCAAGATCTGCCAGATTAGGAACCCTGTGGGAATCCGGCTTCCCCTCAGTAGAGGGCTCACCTTTGTTGTGGCCAGGTTCTGACCCCGCCATAATAACTGAGTGGGTTTACTCAGCCTGGACCTTGGAGTCAGTTCCTGAGTGACTGGATCCGCCATGAGGGGTTTTGGGTTCCGTATCAGCGGGTGGTTTTAATCCCTCTGAATCTTTGTCCCCCTGAGCGCCTTCAAGGACTGGCGGGTATGCTCCAGTACTATCATGAGGCACTGATTGTTATTATTGGTGGACCCCCTTCCCATCATGCCCTTTTGGGGATTTAGGGTCCTTGTCTCCCTGAGATCCTGAGTGTGATTTCTCAGGACCGTAAACAGGATGTGATTGGGTGTGGGTCCCCTTCTCAGTAGAGTAGTGCTGCTCTACCGAGGATTTAGGACCCTTTTCTCCCTCAGGCACAGGTTGGGATTGACTAATGCCTTCATCGGGATGTGAGAGGGTGAAGGTTCCTGACCCCACTGACTTGTGTATGTCAGTAGAGCCATGAGGAAGGGTTTTGCCCGAGGATACTGAGGATGATTTCTCAGTACCCTCCGTTGGCGTTTGTTTTAAGGTCAAGAGGGTCTCAATGATGGGTGTCTCTGAGGTCTTGGCCATTTGCCCTTCTTTAGGCTCTGAGGCAGAGGATCCAAGGGCGAGTGGTTTGGGTTTAACCACCTTCTTGGTCCCTGCCTTCTTTTTCTTCTTCTCCTGCTTTGGAAAAGGAATGGGTGAGATAGCGTTTTCCCCCTGAATAACTACCAGCATGTAGTTGGTCAGGGGTACTGGTTGTACCTTAGTAAGGTCTCTAGAATAGTTGGCCTTGTGTAAGACGTCAGGCTTTGATCCTTCAACGTCATGCCTAACATAATTAGAGCCTAGTAAGTCCTGAAGCACACAAGAAATGAACCTAGGGTAAGACAAGTGTCTTTGTCTAGATTTTCCTGAGAGCTTGGCTACGAGGTCTCGGAAGATTATTCCTCCGATATCAATTTTTCTACCCTCCAGGAGACTAAACACCATCAATTGTTGTGATGCATTCAATTGCTCCGTGGAGGATTTATTGCCTCCAAGGACCTAAATGACAAAGGTCATCAGGATCCTCCAGACAGGTGGGAACCAGGTTTTGACTATGGGTGCTTTGGCCAAAAGGGTTCCTGGGGCCACGTCAGGTTGTTTTGGGTCATGTGGCCCTAGTAAAAGCAATTCAGCCTTTACTTCTTGGTCAGTGGGGTTGGGCTCAAATTTCTCAGCGAAATCAAGGCCTGTGGCCTTGATGAAGGTTGGGTAATCAAGGGAGAGGGTCCTTCTCCCATTCATCACTGAGAAAGTGATTATTGAGTCCTTGGTGTCCTCAGGGCTTGTTGCCACTGCGGTACACCAGAATTCCCTCAAAGTGTTCGGGGTAGTCAAAATTTCCTACAACGTTGTTTTTGGTCATGTCTACGCCCTCCATGAGGAATTCCACATTAGGGGCATATGTGATAGCTTTAGAAGTAGCCATTTTTGTTGGAAGGTCTTGGGTTTGCAAGATCAACAAAGGTTTGGGTTTCTAAAGATGATAAACACACGCACAAAAGTTTTGGAAGAAAAGGGCAAGAATTTTCTTAAGATTTTCTAAAAACGTGTGTGTGTTATTTGTTTTGGGGGTATTTATAGGGAAGTGAAGAGGAGGGTGTTTTGGTCATTAAGCGGTTTATTTTCTCAAAAGATATTTTTTTTGAAAACCGTTTTGTATAAAACGTTTGGGATCCGCATTTAATGCTCAACCACTCCACTTTTTCGGTTTTGCGCAACAGTCGAGGTGAACAGTTGTGCCTTCTGCAAAAAGTATGATTTAGAGAGATATCATCACTCACATATTTTTATGTGAGAGAAGAGGCATTAAATGCCAAGTGGGTAAGTAGGGGCCCAAAGGTGGATGCCAGAAGGCAAAAAGAACAAATATTCTTATATTAAATAAGAAATCAGTTACCAACCTCGGACATTTATTAACTAGATACTTAGAGCATTTAAGTTAGCATTGAATGTCATTTTGAGAGCCCTGAATGACTTTTCATTCAGTGAAGGGTTTAGGGAAGGTGATTCAGTGATCTTATTCACTGAGGAACACATTGAGTCAGGGACCTGGGGTTTTCAGAACTTACACTCAGTTGGATGGAATCAATCGGTGGACTGATTCTCAATATCCACCATTCCCAATTCAGCTTTCAGTCTTGTAAAAGTTGGTTCATCCAATGGTTTGGTGAATATATCAGCTAGCTGATATTCAGTAGGAATGAAGTGTAATTCAATGTCACCATTCATGACATGGTCCCTGATGAAGTGATATCTAATATCAATGTGTTTTGTTCTCTGATGAAGAACATGATTGTTTGAGATGGCAATTGCGCTTGTGTTATCACAAAAGATGGGATCCATCTTATACTGGATTCCATAGTCACTGAGTTGACTTTTCATCCAGAGTACATTTGCACAACAACTGGCCGCTGCAACATATTCAGCTTCAGCTGAGGACATGGCAGCTGATTGTTGCTTCTTAGCACTCCAATAGACTATTTTTCCACCAAGGATTTGGCAGGAGCTTGAGGTGCTTTTTCTGTCCATGTTGCATCCAGCATAGTCAGAGTCTGAGTATCCTTTGAGATCAAAGCCTGAACATTTTGGATAATATAATCCAAGGTTTGGAGTACCTTTCAGGTACCTGAGTATCCTTTTCACAGCTGTGAGATGAGATTCTATTGGGTCAGATTGATATCTGGCACACAAACAGACTGAGAATTGGATGTCAGGCCTTGATGCAAGTAGATACATCAGTGACCCAATCATTCCTCTGAAAAGAGTTTGATTTACTGGTTTTCCAGTAAGGTCAGGACCAAAGTTGTTCGGAGGAACCATGGGAGTTTTGACTGAGGCACAGTCACTGAGATCATACTTCTTCAGTAGGCTTCTGACATACTTCTCTTGACTGATAGAGGTTCCTTTATCAGTCGGCTTGACTTGTAGTCCAAGGAAGTAAGTCAGTTCTCCCATCATGCTCATTTCAAATTTCTTTGTCATTAGCTTTTCAAACTGTTTGCAAAGTTTATAACTTGTTGAGCCAAAGATGATGTCATCAACATATACTTGTACAAGTATGACATCATTATTTGTCCTATAGATAAACAATGTGTTGTCTATCTTGCCTCTGACAAATTTATTTTGGATCAGGAAGGCTGAGAGAGTTTCATACCATGCCCTGGGTGCTTGTTTCAGTCCATATAGGGCTTTGTTAAGCTTGCAGACATAGTCAGGAAATTCATGGCTTTCAAATCCAGGAGGTTGCTGAACATAAACTTCTTCTTTCAGAGAGCCATTTAAGAATGCACTTTTAACATCCATTTGGTACACTTTGAAGTTCATGTAGGTTGCAAATGCAAGGAAGATCCTGATGGCTTCCATCCTTGCTACTGGTGCAAATGTTTCTTCATAGTCAATGCCTTCTTGTTGATTATAGCCTTTGGCTACAAGTCTGGCCTTGTTTTTAATGACTATGCCATTTTCATCAGATTTGTTTTTGAACACCCATTTCATGCCAATGACTGAAACATCTTCAGGACATTTGACCAAGGTCATTACCTTTCTGTCAAATTGTTCTATTTCATCATGCATGGCCTGAACCCAACTTGGATGTCTAAGTGCTTCTTTGACACTTTTGGGTTCAATTGTGGAGATGAAGTCCACAAATAGGCATTCATTGGCTGAGGCTGCTCTAAGACTAGCAGCCATGCTTCTGGTGAGCATGCCTTCAGTGGGCTCTCCAATAATATTGACAAGTTCTATATCCTGAGACCTAGTCCAACTGTCCTGAGGTCTTGGAAACTGATTAGAGCTTGAGGAGGCCTGATTTGTGGGATCTGGTGCAGACACATGATGATTTTCAGTATCTTGAGTGTCTGACTGGGTTGACTGATCACTGAGATTGTTTGGTTCCTGAGCACTGTGTTCAGACTGATGGATTGTATCGGTACTTCTTTGTGCTTCAACAAACTAAGTGATGTTTAGGTGAGGGAGGTTGTGAGGGATGATGCAGTAGGAGATGTCAGCATTTGCTTGGAACTGAGTGGAAGGACCATTGTCAGGATGATGTTCATCAGGAGGGTATCTTGATGAATTATCAATGCCTATCTCTTCCACTGAGGTGTTAGAGACACTGATTGCATCAGTGCTCTCATCAAAGGTAACATGGAATGTTTTCTCAGTATGCTGTCTCCTAGTGTTGAACACCCTAAAGGCCTTTGAGACAAGTGAGTATCCTAGGAAGTATCCATCATCAGCTTTGGCATCAAATTTCCCTAAGTGATCCTTGTGATTATGAATAAACACAGGACACCCAAAGACATGAAAGTAGCTGATGTCAGGGATTCTTCCCTTGAATAACTCATAAGGGGTTTTGCTATGTCTCTTGACAATGATGGATCTGTTTTGTGTATAACATGCAGTTTTGACTGCTTTAGTCCAAAAGTGTTTGGAAAGGACTGATCCATTTAGCATTGTCCTAGCAGCTTCAATGAGTGTTCTATTCTTCCTTTCAGCAACACCATTTTGTTCAGGTGTGTAAGGAGAGGAAAATTTTTGGAAAATTCCTTTCTCATCACAGAAACATTCAAGTTCATAGTTTTTGAACTCTGTTCCATTGTCAGTCCTAATCTGTTTGACTTTAATGTCATTTTGATTTTCAATGTTCCTGACAAAGGACATGATTGTTTCAGCTGCCTGACTCTTTTTGATCAGGAAGTAGACCCAAGTGTATCTTGAGTATTCATCCACAATGACCAGAGTATACTTCTCATGGTTAATGGATCTAGGACTGATGGGCCCAAAAAGATCCATATGGAGAAGATGAAGGCAGTTCATGATGGAAAGTTTGTTTTGGTTTTAAAGGATGCTCTATGATGTTTACCTTTTTCACAGGTAGAGCATGGTTTATCCTTTGAAAATACAAGTAATGGTAAGCCAAGGACCTTGTTTTGCTTCACAAGATTGTTTATGTTTTTGAAGTTCAGGTGGGAGAGTCTCTTATGCCAAAGCCAGTTGAGAGTTTCAGTGGCCTTAGTAAAGAGACAAGTTTCATTCTGAGTTAGACTGGTCATGTCTAACACATAAACTGTTGATATAAATAATGCCTAAAAACATTATTAATACTTCTTGATATTTCTATGTTTTGATAATCACAAAATGTAAACTCATTAAACATAAACTTATTAAATAAAAAAGTATTTAGTTGTAAATATTCATTTCTACAATTCAATCACTTAAGGTGTGAATAAATAAATGCCTAATGCATTATATGATCAAAGGAACATTTTCTTAATCACTTGATTTTTTATAAAATGACACAAACATTTTATATCTTTTAGAAAATCATTTTTGGTATTAAATAAAAATGTTTAATCCATTATAAATTTATGAATTCAAATTTTCAACCAAAAATGGCAAAAATGTTCCAGAAAAACCTTCCCCACAAAAAGACAAATCTGAGCAACGTTCAGATGGGCGGCCCCCTTAATTTTACTAGGCGGTCCCCTTAATTTTAAGGGGGCCGACCACCTATTTAAGGGGACCGCCCCGCTCCTCTAGCTCCTCAGATTTGCCTATAAATACTGGTTCATCTCTGGACTTTTTCCTCACCTTTTGCACCCCAAACCTTCTGTTCTAAATCTCTTCTTATCCTTCCAAATCCTTTCTAAATCCTTTGATCATATATTCTTAAGCATTGGTTTCCAAGTGATCCAAGCTTCTACCATTCAAGTGCAAAAGAAGAATACTCCTTCAACAACTAGAGAAGAAGTATTGCAACTTAGTATCATCTTGCTACCTAAGTTGTTTGTATAATAATTCATTCATTTTTGTATAAGTTGTGTATATTTGTTAGATAGGTGTGAGCATAATTGCTTAGGCTAGATTAGTGTGTAAGTAGTGAAGTTGTGAAGAAGATAAGGTGTGTAAGTAGTGAAGGTGTAAAGAAGTAGAAGAGTACATAAGTAGTGCTAGGTTGTGAAGTAGTTGTGAAGCCGGTGTGAAGAAGTTGTGAAGAAGTCGTGAAGCCGTTGTGAATAAGTTGTGAAGAAGTTGTGAAGAAGTCGTGAAGAAGTTGTGAAGAAGTCGTGAAGCCGTTGTGAATAAGTTGTGAAGAAGTTGTGTAGAAGTTGTGAGATTGGTTCTAGCTACTATTAGAACTCGACATCTAGCTTTGTGTCGTTAAACCGGTGTAAGCAAAAGTTGTGTAAGGTTTTCTCCGCCATAAGGGAGCTTGTTGACATAGTGAAGAAAACTCTCGAGTTAGGTGCTCGGGGAGTGGAGTAGGGCAAGGAAGGTGTCCTTGTAGCCGAACCACTATAAATCTTTTGTCTCGCGGTTAGATCTTTCCATCTCTATCTTTCATTTCATTTCATTACTTTACTTGCATTGTTTATTTAGATTTACTTATATTTGTTCATATTGTTCATGAGTTGAGTTCACATAAATTCGAATCTAAGTTTTTAAAAGTAAACAAAGTTTTCAAAATAAAACGAAAAAGACGTAAAACTATTCAACCCCCCCCCCTTCTAGTTTTCCACAATTGGTATCAGAGCCAGGTTAAACAAGATTTTTAAAATAAACTGTATTTTAAAACTTGAAACGATCTATGGAATCCGAAAAATATTTAGAAGGGCAATCTATGCAAAGACCACCACTATTTGAAAGTGATGGTTTTCTTTATTGGAAAAATAGATTCGAAACTTATGTGAAATCAAAAGATCTTGATCTTTGGCATGTTATTACCTATGGTGATTTTCCCCCTATTCAAAATAACCCTTTAACTAAAATAGATGAAATAGTACCTTTTGAAAAACAAAATGATGATTTGAAAAAGAAACTAGCAAAAAATAATGAGGCTAAAATGGTAATTTATAATGCATTACCACACAAAGAATATGAACGAATTTTTATGTGTCAAACCGCAAAAGAAATTTGGGATTCTTTATTAATCACTCACCAAGGTAATAGTCAAGTCAAAGACAACAAAATAGATCTTCTTGTTCAACAATATGAACAATTTACAATTCCTGAAGAGGAATCTATTGATAATGCATTTGCTAAATTTAACACTATTATCACAAGTTTAAAAGCACTTGATGAGACTTTTTCTAGCAAAAATTGTGTAAGGAAATTCTTAGGGCATTACATCCAAAATGGCGCGCAAAGGTCCCCGGCTATTGAAGAATCAAAGAACTTGATGACGTTATCGCTTGATGAACTTATCGGCAACTTGAAGGTCCATGAGGAAATTATAAAGAGAGACTCGGAAACGGTCAAGAGCAAGAAAGATCAAATCAAATCTCTCGCGCTAAAAGCCAAAAAGGAACTTAGTGATGATGACGATTCAAGTGACGATAGTGAAGACGAAGAATATGCAATGGCCGTAAGAGAGTTCAAGAAATTTTTCAAGAGACGAGGAAGATTCACAAGACAACCACGAGATGAAAGAAGATTGCTTCAAAGAAATAGGAATGATAACTACGGGAAAAGAAAGTGCTTTAGATGTGGAAGCCCAAACCATCTCATTGGCGAATGTCCAAAGCCACCGGGTTATGATTACCAAAGCGCCTTTGTTAGTGGAGCATGGAGTGATAGCGACAAAGACGAAGCGGACAAAGCAAATGACGAAAAATGTCTTATAGCCAAGGCATCCAATGAGGTACTTTCCGAAACCGAACACTTTAGTCAATCATTAGATGAAAACACCTAGATAATGATATAATAGGTTATGCAAATTAGGTCAAAAAGTCATGGCTAAAAATAAATCACTAAAACATATTAATAATCGATTAGAAAATGAAGTACTCGAATTAAAAATTAAACTACAACATTTAGAAAAAGGAAAAGAAGTTTTTATAGAATGTAAAACATGTCTAGAGGTCAAAAATGAAAACGAAAAACTTAAAGATGAAATTTCCAAACTTGACAAGTTTAAAAATAGTAGTAACTCACTTAAGAAAATAATAAGTGTTCAAGGAACTTCGGGAGATAAAACCGGTCTAGGATTCAACTCAAATAATGTTTCAACTAGTGAAAATAAAAATGTAAAGTTTGAATGTCAATCTAGTAAACAAAAACCATTAGAGTCAAAACCTAAGTATATACTTATAAAAGATAGAAAAATATCTATTGCGAGTGATGAGGAAGTAAAAAGTTTTTATAAACCATCATTAAAAGCCAAAACCGGATTTTCTAAACCGAAATTAAGATCTAAAACTCCACCTCCAAATAGACCAAATAATCCTCATCCTCGGTCTAAAACCCCTCAACCTAGAAGAAATCAAGGTAGACAAAACTTTCCTAATAATAATAATCACCCAATGTGGAATTATTCACTTCAACCAAGTTTCAACCCTTGGGGAATACTTTCACCATACATGCAAATGCAAACCATGTTTGGTTCAAACAATTTTGGACAAATGGGACAATGGGGACCAACTGGCTAAATCGTCACTCATTGAATTATTCGGAAACTCATCTATGTTTGGCTTCCATAAGTCAATATGACACCTTGAAGCGTTTGAAGAAAATCTACTGAAGACTAAAAGGTACGCTTTCCTTTTAAGTTTATTGTTATAATATATGCTTAGATTAATGACTAGTTATTTCATGCCTATTTAGCTCATAATGCCTAGTTATCCATATACACATAATAGCTTATATGAATCTACTTAGAACCTAGAATCACTTGTTCTTTTCTCTTTGGCCCTCTTAAGCTATAACGTTTATAATGGAAATCTTCTATGTTCACTATTAGAAAACTCATGGTGATGAAGTGAAATGAGTTAAGTGGATTAATCATTAACATAGAAGTAAGATTAGATTTCTCGCGTTAGAAAACTATGGATGAAACAAGCTCTCCTAGACTATGGCATGAAGTTAGATAAGTGTGCGACAACAAAGGAACTATAGATGTTAGGTTATACCCCATTCAACACTCTCGCATCAAACATATAGAATTTCGTCATCGCTTCCTTATGACCATAGGATATGTAGAAACGGGTAGCATGTGACAATAGCCTTAACCAATTCCCTTGAGCATGAGATCTTTAACAACCATTTTTTAAAATCTAGGATTAATGGTTTTTGTTGTCAAAAATCTAGTATCTTTAAAAATATACAGAAACTTCACATTTTGGAAAAATGATTTTTTTATTTTCTATTAACACGTTTTACTATGTCATTTTTCTTCTTAATCTATGTCCATAATTCTGTTTCGATCAAAGTCAAAGATTGGGAATTCTTTTTCTTACCCATTCTTCATAAACACATTTTGAAATAAAACCCAATCTATTTTATTCAAATAACTTTAACATCTACATAAAAACCCACTTTCAAACATTGTTGAATAATGCTAAAAACATTTTTTTTAAATCATGCATGGTGATCTCATATTTGTCATCTATATTTATGTACATGACATTTATAAGTGAACTAAGTCAAATCAAGCGGACCATGGTTTGTCTATTAAGATTTTGTTTGTAACAAGTCTAGAAGTCCATGCTATCTTAAATTCCCATTTATTGCACATAGGCACACATTAAGATCCCTCAAATAGTTCATTAATCTTCCCACTTACATATAATTAAGAATATACTTGGTGTAGTTTATTGCTTCCTAGTCCATATATATTACTTGCTTGATGAGTATGTTTACATGCTAGATGAAATTATTTGATTGCTTAATCTCTTTAATTAACATGTTTTGCATAAATATCTATTACATGCTTAATTGCCTCAAAGAGTTGGACTTGCTTGAAACTAAACCAAAAAACACAACCCTTTCTACAATTTTTCTGCCAAAAACCCATTTCCAGTAATCTGTAAACCTACAGATGGGTGGCCCCCTTAAATCATAAGGCGGCCCCCTTAATGTTTAAGGGGACCGGCCCCTATTTAAGGGGACCGACCATCTGATGGTCGAAAGTGCTGTCTCCTTTTCTATTTTTTAGCCCATTTCATCCTACACTTCCCAAAATTCATTTCCAATCCATCCAACAAATTTTATCCATTCCTTAATCCCATCAATCCTACACTATAAACACTCCCATTCCTCATAATCTTCCATTATCTCATCATGCCATCTCGCATCAAACCAAAGCCAAAATCCTCAAGGTTAGCAAGGATGACCGAAAAACCCGTTTGGAGAAGAAAACCGAACCCCCGAAACAAGTCCATCACAACAAATGATGTGGCTAAACAACCAACACCTCCACCCACATTTGTTCTCAATTATACTCCCAATCCTCAAGCTCATTCCAATGAACCCTTTCACAAACCTCAACATAATAACCAACCATCCATCTTTACTCCCGAAAATACACCTTCATCTCACTCATATGATTCATATGAAGAGCATGATCAACCCCAAAACAACAATCCCAATCTCATTCACAACACCTCTCATCTTATTCAACATACCAATGAACCATCCAAAACACTCACCACTCTTGGAATATCCTCTTCTTCCATATCTCCATCCTCATCCACTCATGATTACCCAAGCTCACAAATATCTCCACCACCAAGAGTATCACCACCATCTCCCACCAACTCACATGCTTCTTCTATGTTGCATATCCAAACATACATCCCAAATAACAACCACACTCCACCATCATAACCTTCTTCCAAACACTTGAAGTTCATTGAAGAACTTAAAGAAGCCCATGAGATTTGTGCTCTTCTTGCCTTACACCTTGCTCAACGCAAGATTGGATCAACTCCCTTCTAGCCCTCCTTCATCACAAAATAACCTCAACCTCCACCTTCGTTCCAAACTACACATCTCAACCTTAAACCAACCTCATTTAAACCTTTCAAAACCCTCATCATATTGGTCAAACATCCAACTTTAATTCCAACTACACACCCCAATTTCATCCACTTCCACCAAATGACCAAATCCACATTCTCACGAAAAAGGAAAAGTTCCGTGAAGAGATAAACCAAATCCATGACCATAGTGATCTCCTTGCTATGCACATTGCAACAAGGGCCAACATCCATTCTCCATCCTCACCCTACTCAAATTGCTTACCTCACCCCTACAACTTGAGTAAGTATAAACTGATGCTTTGACTGCCATTTTTAGTTGAAAAGTGTGAGACATAACCAAATTTTGGGACGACAATGTCGAACAAAAAAAATGAGGCGTCCCCAAACCCACATTTTGGTGTAGTGATTACATTCCCAAAATATGGACAAAGACTACGAAATTATATGCAAAATAAAACAAAATAAGGTGTCAATTTTAGTAAAGGAAAAGAAATGTAGGTAGCCAACCAAGTTAAGGCTTGGGCGATAAGGATATCATGCGATATCATAAATGTTGTTCCTCATCACTTTCCAACATCTTTCAATTCTAACGAAAGAAAAAACACAATTATATCAATTATATATGACCCGAACCAAAAAAAAAAAAAAAAAAAGAGAACCGAACTGATGAACACCTTAAAAAATTGAAACAGCGTCGAGTACACGTATAATCAAATAATTACAACTTAATATATAATGAAATAGATTTGTTTCGTTGTATTTCTTAAGTTTGAAATAAAAGGAGTTTTTGTGCAATAAGGATATAAATAACTTTGCTGAAAAATTTCATAGCAAATAAGAATTTGAGATAAAAAGTCGCTAAATATATCAAAACAAAACCTTTGTGATCATGGACGTATCTTAGTTGAGACCGGAGAGGGTCACGACATTCCCAAAATCCCAAAACTTTAAGGTTTTACTTATATTTGCTAAAAAAAATTCAATTTAATTTGTTTATCTCAAATTAATTGATATTGCACTCGGCCCTCGCAATAAATTCAACAAGTTCCGTCTATGTTTGTGATAGAAAAAAGGCTAAATTGCATATATATCCCTTCCAAATTGAATAATTGCATATATATCATTTGTACAAATTTTTGATGCACATAATACAATGATTTTTATACATACTTTGAATATATATGCAATTTCGCATTTTCAGAAGGATATATAGAAAAAACTACGTAATATATTTGTGCATCAACGAATTCTTTTGCATCAAGAAAATAGTTTAAAAGACGAAGTTTTATTAAAATATTTACCAGCAATTTTTTTTTCTTAAGCTTATCATGGTAAAAATTTATTGGAACTTTCCAAAAATCAAACTTTTCATCTTTTGACTCACAGGATGCTAAGGGCCTGTTTGGTTTGCAGATGGGTTTATGATTGGGATTGGGATTTTAATTTGAATTTAAAGTTGGTTTATGATTTATATTTGGATTTGAGATAGAAGTGAGAAAATAATATTTAAAAATATATTATGTATTAAAATATGAATTAAAAATTATTTGTAATAATAGTTAGTGAATAAAAGTAAAAATATGATGATGAATAGTCCCACCTATATCATAAAACCTACTTAACAACCAATCTTTTATACACACTCTTAAATTTAGTTTAAAAATCTAAACCCCTTTTTTTAAAAATAAACCAAACAACTTAATTTAGCATTTTAATCCTAAACTCAAGAAAACACTAGCAACCAAACGGGCCCTAAATGATTATGTGAACTTTCCATTGATGCCATAATAAATTAAATAATTTATAACTTAATAAGTAACAACAATTAAGGTAACCTATTGGTTAACAAACTCGACCTCTCTTACCCAAGAGTGTTGAGCTCAAATCTCAACAATTACAATCTACACGTACTAAGGTGGTTAGAGAAAAAAAATCAATGCTCTGATAAAGATACACTTGAGTTAAAAATCGTCATTTCTAAATGACGTTACACCATTCTTTTAAGTATCACTTAAGGAAGGAAAAAAAATGTTGTGTTCTCGAGCATCATTTAAAAAAGAAAAAAAAAATGAATGATTTGATTGATTTTGAAGTAAATGCTTGAGGTTTGAGAAGAGGGGAAAAAAAATAAATAAAAAAAATTACTGATTATTTACCTTTCTTTACTCAAAAACGAAATATACCTAAAACCCAGTTTTTGTTTCAACCCATTTTCTTCTCCAAATATTTGCTGCTCCTTCCCACCGCAACAACTATCCAAGCAAGGTTCCATTTCTCATTCTCTTAATTTACACACAAATTTACATTTCATCTTCATATCTTTAGCTCACTATCTTATTCAACTTTATACACTTATTAAAAGCTCTTATAACTATCTTAACCTCATCAAGTTCATAACTTTTATATTAATTTCACTACATTTAATCATACTACATTATACCCATATCGTATTTTTCCTTAATTTTGTATAAAAATATTTTTTAGGTAGTTTCTTTTAGGGATTATTGGAAAAATCCTAAATTGAGTGTTTTACCTGGTTTGAGTATGTGGGGCGGTGGGTTCAAACCCGGTGGATTAGTCGGCCAAAAGGTCGGAAACTAGTGTTACCCAAAAAAAAGAAGCCTAAATGGCAACATGTGTAATTTTATAAAATTTAGTCAAGTTTATTGCTTTCATATTTAGTTTACTATGATTAAGTACACTACATTATACCCATATCTTATTTTTTGTTAATTTTGTATAAAAACAGGGAATTTAAGGTTTTTCCGTATTTAGGGATTTCAAGAAAAAGGGTAAATGGAAACATGTATAACCCCATCATTGATTCCGTTAGAAACCCGTTATGCGCTAAGGGGTTCGGGTTTTTGTAGAGGGAAAAAGAGTGATTTAAGGATGATTAGTTTTAGTACTAAAGTTAAGTGTATGGCTGCGAATTCGCACAAGGATCAGTTCTTGAATTTGCATCCGGAGGTGACGATGTTAAAAGCGGAAGGGAATGGAAATGTGACGGAGATATCGAGGGATGAGGGGTTGGGTGGTGGTGGGTCTAATGAGGCTAAGATTAAGGTTATTGGTGTTGGTGGTGGTGGGTCGAATGCGGTTAATAGAATGATTGAGAGTGAAATGAAGGGTGTTGAGTTTTGGATTGTGAATACGGATGTGCAAGCTTTGAAAATGTCGCCGGTTTTCCGGGAACAAAGGTTGCAAATTGGGCAAGAGTTGACTCGAGGGCTTGGGGCAGGTGGGAATCCGGATGTTGGTATGAATGCTGCTAAAGAAAGTAGGGAGTCTATTGAAGAGGCGGTTTATGGATCAGATATGGTTTTCGTCACTGTAAGTTTTTTTTATTTGTTATGTTTTTGGATGCGCATTGCTGAATATTGGGATATATGCAACACCTTAAAGAATTGGATTATGAAAGTGTGTAATTTATTTCTGAACACGAGCAATATAGTTTCACTTTTGCACCCTATTGGTCTTTTTACATATCTTTATACGAATCACTAAAAGATGATTTTGTGCTTCATTTTGGTCATCGAACATCTAGTAACTTGATAATCAGTTGACTAGGTAAGATTGTTGAAATGTTAGCTTACATGTCATTTTAGTAGTTGTAGTCAATGATTTTACATGGTCAACGGTTATCAGGTTACATGATAACCAACATTGATTACAAAGCCGTCTTGTTATGGCTCATTGTAAAAAAAAAAAAAAAAAAGTACAAAGACTAATATGGTGCAAAAGGGAAGTTAAATTGGTATTTATGGCAAAAACGTGCAACCTTAGATTTTTGTTTCTATAGATACGAGTTGGCCAAAACACGCTTTTAGAGAAAATGATTATTCTGAATAGGTTTAAAGCAACAAAGACGTAATATACAATGTTTGATTGTATTTTAGGTTGCTTTTGCCAAATATTCAAATTTAAAATAAAGCCCTAAATAAGTAAAATTTACTTCCTAGAACAGAGTGTAATGGACAGATATCCCCCGTTCACGCGATTTGTATGAAAGTGGAATGAAAAAAAAAAAAAAAAAAAAAAGTAATTCCTAAAATTGTTGGGGAATTTGAATTTTGGAGATGTAAGATGAAGTATATATGTTTATTAAGTAAAACCAGTAGGTATGTATTATGTAGTAACTTGACCATAGTAACATAATTCGCTAGAAAGGCCGCGAATTGCGATCCAGTTCGCGCGTTCCCAATTTGGGTACCATTCAGTCGGGAACGGGGAAATTAATGATCCTAATCTCAAACCTTCTCAATCATGAAATTGTTGTTTATTTTAACTTTAATACAGAAACTTTAGTATGTAATTGAATGATGGTTATGACTTATGAAAATTTCAAAAGTATCAAACTATTTTTTTAATTTTGGATGTTAGGATTTTTTTTTTTTTTTTTTTTTATTTTTTTTTTTTTTTTTTTTTTTATATAATCCTTAGGAATATGTTAACTATTAGGTACATCGTACCGGAGCAATCCCGAATGAACCTACCCCCATCGAACCGAATTTTAGGCACCTAACGAACTGCGATCCCGATCCTTGATCGCGTACCGGATCGATCCCCGTTCCATGTGACTATGAACTTGACAATGTCCAAGTGTATACAACATCAATACCCAATCCCGTCTGAGCAACGTATGAGGGAGGTGAGGTGTAGGGAGATCATACCCCTACCCTAAGGTAAATCCGAGAGTAGGGAGTAGGGAGACTGCTTCCATGAAGACCTCCAACATGTGAATATGTGAGGGTGAATGTGTTCTAATATGTGGATGCGTGATTGTGGACCATTGCATGAATAGAAACACTATGAATCAGTATATAAGCATATAAGCGTGTAAGCATATAACGCATAGTAAGCATACAAGGCGAACGACAAATACCATCATAAATACTTAGAAATCTAGAGGCATGGAAGCATGGCATATAATATAATGAGCGCATATAGGGGGAAAAGGGATACATGCATATGGGCATAAACACTTGCAGAGAAAATGGGCCTATGATAAAATATAATTCTATGTCCTAAGGGTGCAGATATACCTACGAGCAAAGGGAAATATATACACAAGATGCCACTAAAAATCGCTTAAAAACTCTGAAGCGAGCTAGCTATTGGTTAATTGCTATTTTTTTGCTTAACATTGGATAATTGAAAATTTTAACACGAGACCTCCCACAAGTGAAAATATATAATCATTGTCTAAGTGCATAATTGCTAATTTTTGCATCAACTTGTGCCTCATACCCTTCCTTATTGGTTAATTTGGGGATTGGAGTTTCAGGTGATAATTGTGACTTAAAATTGCATTATCAGCTATGAGTGTTTGGCGAAAAGTGATTATGACATAATCTTGTTATTTGGGTTATTATAGTCATATATGAATAACTGCAAAGTTAGCAAAACTATCCTTAACTTTAGATATAGCTGATTTCATATTCATAAAAATTAATTTTAAAACACACCTCCAGAAAAGGCCTTAGGTTCTTGTTGCCACTTTTTCTTTGTGTACATTAGATTACCCATGATCCCCATCTAAATCTAAGATTGATCTGTCGTTTTCTTTTTGATCGGCGAACATTCTCACACCTATCTCTCAGTTTTGACTTGAACCCACAACAGCAAAGGCCCGTTATTGATCTGACTATTAATTTGTGCATTTAAACTGTATATCGTGACTTAATAGCAGTAACTAGTAATTGGCTAAATGTAATTATGATTTTTTTTCGATGTCTTTGGGTCAAAATAGATACATCAAAGAAGCATGTAACAAGTTGCTGTGAGAAAACTGATTACCGAGATATATGTAAACTCACCTGCCTTTCCCCAACTCTAATCAACGAATTTCTGATTGACTAATTTTGATTGTCCAAGTCACAATAATCAGTTTCAAAACGCTTATCCAAACACCATTTAACTGACAGGACAATGTACTTATGTATAAACTACAATTACAATTATTCGTTATATGCAGGCTGGGATGGGTGGCGGAACAGGTACTGGTGCGGCCCCTATAATTGCAGGAGTCGCAAAGTCAATGGGGATCTTAACAGTAGGTATTGTCACAACTCCATTCTCGTTTGAGGGCCGAAGAAGAGCAGTTCAAGCACAAGAAGGAATTGCATCATTAAGGGAAAATGTAGACACTCTTATAGTCATCCCAAATGACAAACTATTGACAGCGGTATCACCATCTACCCCTGTTACAGAAGCTTTTAATTTGGCTGATGATATTCTTAGACAAGGTGTTCGTGGTATTTCAGACATAATTACGGTATGAAATGTATATATGATTGATTAAAACTTAAGTTATGTTTTTTATTAGTATGTTCTTATTAAGTGAGTTATTGTAAACTTGCAGATACCAGGTCTGGTTAATGTTGATTTTGCTGATGTACGAGCCATCATGGAAAATGCAGGCTCGTCATTGATGGGGATAGGAACTGCAACGGGTTAGTAGGAAAAGTGTGTACCGTTTTTGTTGTGTATTAGATTATGTAGTTTAACTACTTTTAACTGTTAATAGGGAAGACGAGGGCAAGAGATGCTGCATTGAATGCCATTCAATCACCTTTGCTGGATATTGGCATCGAGAGGGCTACGGGAATAGTTTGGAATATAACCGGTGGTAGCGATTTGACATTGTTTGAGGTCCTTTCTCTCCCTTGGATGTGCCTATTTATCGATATGACTATCTATTTACCTGTCTATGAGGGTGTTTTAGATTTGTTTCATGCTCTTGAATAGCAGATCATCAGATATCAATGTTTATTTGTTTTCTTCTGTTAGATAATATTGCTAAAACAGAAAATATATTTGTGAAAAAAGAGGACGTGCAATGTGAAGTAAGGGTAAAATCCTCTTAGGTTAGAGTAAAAGGGTGTAAGCTTATTCACCTTTCGATGTCAATTTTGTTGTCGCTGGTATTGAGTTGATTATCCAAAGCTTATGAGTTGACCCCTATATAATAAAAAACAGAATTTTTATCCAAACATTAACAGCTGATTTTAGATATTTAGTTACAACTCGCTATCCATACTCTTATATCCATATCTATATATGTGTGTTCTGCATCATTACATAATATCATACCTTATAACCTTATTCTGAATCAGTGTTAGTTGCTAGCTTGTTTGTCTCCAGCCTGTATCGAGAAATTTATATAGGTTTTCATATTTATCTTGTTGGCCCATATTTGTTACTCCGTATGTTTATAGTTCATTGAAAAAGTTCAACTTTCAGCAGAAAACAAAAGATCTAACATACCCTCCAATAATGACAAAATATTAGACCTATATTAACCAAATCAATGTTTTGTAATGATTGCCAATTGGTGATGTTCAAAGCGGATATTGATCTAGTCTCTTATGGCACGTTGCAGGTGAATGCTGCAGCTGAGGTCATATACGACCTTGTGGATCCAAGTGCAAACTTGATCTTCGGTTCGGTCATTGATCCATCAATAAGTGGTCAAGTAAGTTTACTTTTTTTAATTAAGAACATTCACAATGTACTTTTAAGTTATCTCAAGTTGGACAATTTTAACCTTTTTCTTTCAATATTATACTAAAGTGAGTCGGTTTATCTTCACTCAGGTTAGCATAACTCTTATAGCAACTGGGTTCAAACGACAAGAAGAAAGTGACGGGCGGACTCATCAGGTATTTACTTAAGTATCATGTTGATTGTCTTTTCAAAAAAAAAAAAAAAAAAAAAAAAAAAAAAAAAAAAAATTGGGATCAAATTGACTATCTTACCCTCACCAAACTGGAACCTCCATTGACACTCATTCAAATATCAAGGGCTGTTTTAGTAATTTACTACTATTCCGAGTCGATTGTATCATAAAGTTGATAATGCAGGGTGGTCAGGCGGATGTGGGTGGAATGAACCGGCGATCACCAGCCTTCACAGAAGGCGGATCAGTAGAAATCCCGGAGTTTCTAAGAAAGAAAGGGCGCTCACGCTACCCACGAGCTTAAGATTGCCATTTTACCCTTTAGACCTTGTGAGATATACCGAAAAGTATGGTTATGTAGGTAGAAGATTGTTGCTTTTGCTAGCAAAAGCTTAATAGAAAGTGTTATGCAACATATATTTACCAAATAAAAAGTTGTAGATATTGTAAAGTGGATGGCAAATATATTTACTTGCAGCCAACATTGTTTGAACTAAAGGTTAGAGGTTTTACTATTCTATGATCATGGTTGATTTGTAGTAATGAAATATATATTTTCACTTGTTAATTTGACAATTATATATAATACCCCGTTATATGCATTTTGGTTAACTCATAACTTTAAAAGTATCAACCGACTATCGAATTCAGACATTTCAATCGAGTTCTATGAAATCCGAGTCTTTTTCAATTAATGACCCGTATATCCACCGGCTACTAGCATATACTTATTTGTAAGCCTCTCATACCACTCGTGATGGGTGAGGCTACTCACGCGTGCGTGATGGGTGAGGCTTTTAACGCGTGATGCCTTGTTACATGTTAGTGTTTTTATGTGTGATGCCTTGTTACATGGCAATGTTTTCACGCGTAACTAAGCCAAAAGAAAAAGGATAAGGTGGTGATCATTGTGTGTGGGTGTATTTTGTGTGTCATGGGCGTGCATTAATAGGGTATAGATGAAGAGGAGGTGATTTGAACATTTTGGTTTTTTGATTTTCACATTCTAATGTACAAATAGTTAATGTAGGTCAGTACAACAGTCTAATGCATAAATTGGTATGAACAAATTAAAAAGCGTGCAAATCAATTCTCATGTTTAAATGGTGAAAGTTGAATGATTGTTACCAGGGTAAAGGGGATGGGAATGTGAGAAAGATGGGATGATATTTCGTCGAGCCCTCATAGATTTAGTGTTGTCTTTTTATAAGAACCGTAGTAATTTATATGAAAAAAAATCTTTTAAAAGTGTTATATATTATTTTAATATTAACATTTGTCTTTTCTTTATGAGCAAAATAATATTAACATTTGTCAAACGGGGCGGTTTATTTGGACCGCCTTTTTTTACAAAGGGGACCTCTCTTTTTTTTGATTTATTTATTTATTTTTTTTTTATAATTTTGTTTATATCAAAAAAACTATAAACCTGAAAGTAAGGAATGGAAATATAAAATTTAATAAGTCAAACGCTTAAAACTGTCAGAAATACGGAACAGAAACTGATAAAAAAACTATGTTGTACTGTAAAAAAAGGGGACAAAAGGAATCTTTGACCAACCCCCCCCCCCCCCCCCCCCCCCTCCCCCCTATCTCACATCATAGGGAGGCCTTATAGTATGCCCCTTGTCAAACAGAAGAGTATCGTTCATTTGCAATAATTGCTTTGTCATTTTCTAAAAATTTTAAAAATAGTCCCTTAGGTTAATGAGAATCAAAGAATACTTTCGTTATATATATATATATATATATATATATATATTATATATATATATATATATATATAATATATATATATATATATATATATATATAGAATCTGGATCAATTGAGAAGGTTTTCAAAAACGATAGATTTTTAACTTTGATTCATGTTTTTTCAAGCGTAAAACTCATTTTAATGTGATTAAAATTCAAAATGTGTAAAAAAAAATTGAATCAATGTTAAAAATCTCTCGATTTTGCAATATATGTAGAATACTGAATCATCTGTACAAATTTAATGAATCATCATAACTCGATTTTAACAATGATTTGTGAATCAAATTTGTAATTTATAGATTCGATTCACCATAAAATGATGTTTTACTTGTGAATCAAATCAAAAACATGAATCAGTTTGTTCAAACGAAGATTTCTCAATCTTCTCAAAATAAAAACCTTCTCAATGGAACCGGATCCTATATATATATATATATATATATATATATATATATATATATATATATATATATATATATATATAGTGAGACTTTCTTGCGAGAACTGACAGAACCACCAAAAACATACATGCACGCCTTCAATAATTGTATTTTTGCACATATGTTCTAAAAACAACATATATATTTAAAAAAAACATGGTTGTTCTAAAGAATTTGATAAGAAATTGGAAATACAAAATTTTTTTTGAAGGTGTGCATGTATATTCTTATAAGGCGTGCAATGACAATATTGCGGCCGTGTGTAAGGTTCTTGTGAAAAAAGATGATGAGTTCATGATGATATAGAAGAACATAGGTGGATACTTACGATTATTGATGATTTGCATGTATTTTTATTTTATTTTAAAAGGCGTGCATGTATGTTTTTGGTGGTTCTATCAGTTCTCGCACATAAGATGGTTCTCGCAATAAAGTCGCCATATATATATATATATATATATATATATATTATATATATATATATATATATATATAGATATAGGGACTTTCATTTCAGAACCATCTTATCTGCGAGAACTGACAGAACCACCAAAAACATACATGCACGCCTTTAAAATAAAATAAAAATACATGAAAATCATCAATAATCGTAAGTATCCACCTATGTTCTTCAATATCATCATGAACTCATCATCTTTTTTCACAAAAACCTTACACACGGCCGCAATATTGTCATTGCAAGCCTTATAAGAACATACATGCACACCTTCAAAGAAAAATTTTGTATTTCCAATTTCTTATCAAATTCTTTAGAACAACCATGTTTTTTTAAAAAACATATATGTTGTTTTTAGAACATATGTGCAAAAATACAATTATTGAAGGCGTGCATGTATGTTTTTGGTGGTTCTGTCAGTTCTCGCAGATAAGATGGTTCTCGCAAGAAAGTGCCCCATATATATATATATATATATATATATATATATATATATATAATATATATATATATATATATATATATATTATACACTAAAAAGTGTTTAACAGTAGTGCCAAATCATTGTTGCTACAGTAATTCCGCAATTTTTATTTTAGACCCTGAGGTTATTGATCCATTGCAAAGTTAGTCCTTAACGGCCGTTACTTAGCAGTTGTTACTTAAATTTGCAACGAACCAATAACTTCAGGGACTGTTTCTATGCAAATATTCAGCATAAACAACCCCTCATGTTAACTTTGAATTTCAAAGGGACTAACTTTGCAACATACCGACACTATTAGGGACTAAAAAGGAAAATAACAGCGCTACAGTGCAAAACAGTGCAGAACAATGCTTGCTACAGTGCATAACAGTGTTTACTATTCATGGGCAACTGTAGCAAAAATGACGCGAATAGTTCCTCAGGTTATCTACAAATTACAAAGTTAGTCCCTAAGGACTAACTTTGCAAAATGCCGATAAATTTAGGGACTTTTTCCTTAAAAAAACATACTATTTTCATAAATAATTTACGAACATAGTACTTGCGCTTATCGATTTTTTGCATATTTAGTCCTTAATAACAAAAATAATTTTTGAATAATCGTTTCATTTCGAATTTAGATTAAACACAACATTCTCGCAGCAACGCGCGGGTAACCCCACTCGTTTCCATTAAAGTTGTTTGTTTGATGGATATGACTTTCTAAATTTGATATGGTATTCAAATATGTGGCCATGCATCAAACTACACCAAATTAAAGGTAGTCTTTAGACTCTTTACACTTCTATACATGCGGGTCTCGCCCTTTCAACATTTTATCATCTCCCAAAAAACGTTCTTCCTCTTGTTCTTGATTGTTTATTACCGACATGCATATTAAAAGTTCTTCTGCCCATCTTTATTCTTGTTCATAGTCATAAAAATCTTTTTTATGCTTGTCTTCCTATTCATTTTTTTTGCTAGATCTTTCTAATATTTGGATTCGATATTTGTGCATCTATTAGATTTGAAATATTTTGTTCTATATATCTGATGATGTATAATACAGATAGCATGCCTATTGGGCCCGGACTGTATTATACACATTTGGGCCCCGGCCCAACAGAACAGAACAGACAAACAAGTACACTGGACACCACCGAAGCCTAACAACAGGCGAGGTGCGACCCGGGCTTACAAAGACGCATGCGGTTCATTTGAGCAATGCTTCTGTAGTACGCTTGCGGACCAGCCTATGGCCGCGGATGATGATTTGTGTCCGCAGTCACGATTAAGTTGTAGACCCTTGCCCGACAAGGGTCCCACTCTGGTCACTAACAATAATAAGCGAAATACTAGGAAACCCTAGTATTTGGCTCACCTATTGTTGGGTCCGTCAGTACCCAAGCATCCTGAAAACAGGATTTGAATACAAATTAAGCTAAGTGTTAATCAACCGAAAACATACTTAAGTCACTGAGTGAACAGTTAATCAGTGAGTTACCTTCAAGATGCTCAGGACGAGTCTAAGAAGAAAGACTCACCACTCAGTGAGGCGGAACTCCCTGAGTGTTACTTGAGACAAAGAAGAAGGTAATGGGTTCAGTGAGTGTTGGACAAGAACTCACTGAACCCCAGTCTCCTCAACAACAATAAGTGATTGAAGACTGAAGACTGAAGGCGAAGACTGAAGAACCTGAAGCCTGAAAGAAAGGCGGGATTGAGCGGGAAGAGTTTGAAGAGATACGGAGAAGTCTTATCGGGCCAGAAACAAACCATCCCTAAAGCGGCTAAAAGTCAAGAAGTGTCAGAACTGACACTCGAAGACTTTTTGGCCCATTCTATTGGTTCTTGGAAATGACAAATACTGTTGTAGTTGTCAGACACGCTTTCTTATTCTTGTTGTATTTCAATCTTCAGTACTCTTTGATGTTTGTATATAAATAGCAACAGATGGAGAAAAGTGGGACAAGTTTTGTGCATTAAAAGCTTAGACTATCACAAAACCCCTTTTCTCCTACAAAGAGTAACCAATCCCTGAAATAGCTCAGTGGGTCGATATTGTTACCACTCAAGCATAGCTTGAGTTTAGATAGGAGACACACCATACCTCATCTATTCAATCCCAAGTGTTTGTTCCGCAAAACACTTGGGTAATAGATTCTTTGATTGATTTTGTTGGGTCATGAAAAACCCAAGAATACTTAAAACATGATTTGGACACAAATTAACTAAGTGTTAACTTAAACCGAGAACAATTCAAGTCACTGAGAGAACAGCCTCTCAGTGAGTCATCTTCAGGATGCTTAAGGAGAATTCAAATAGAAGGATTCACTACGCAGGAAGGCGGTACTCCCTGAAGTAGCACTTAAGCCAAAGAAGAAGATGATGGTTCAGCGAGTGTTGGACAAGAACTCACTGAACCCCAGTCTCCTCAACAACAATGAAGTAATTATGAAAGATAACTGAGAAGCGTGTCCTGAAGAACTAAGTGCCTGAGAAGAAAGGCAGAAATATCTAAGAAGGATTTAAGATAAGATCAAATCTTATCTTGTCAGGAAGAAATCCTTCCTAAGACGGCTTAAAGTCTTGGAGTGTCAGACCAACCACTTCTAAAGACTTAATAAGCCATTTCTATTGGTTCTTGGAAATAACAATTACTGTTATAATTGTCAGACACGCTTGCTCAACAACTTGCCCAACAACTTGTAATATTTTAATTACTTTTACTCAGATTACTTGTGTATAAATAGATTGAGAAGGAGAGAAGTTGAGGGTGTTTTGTACAATTAAAGCTTAGACTTTTGCAAAACAACTTCTCTCCTACAAAGAGTAACGCATCCCTGAGATTGCTCAGTGAGGTCGCATTGTTACCACTCAAGCAAAACTTGAGTTTAGATAGGAGACACCATCATACCTTGTCTATTCAATCCCAAGTGTTTATTCCGCAAAACACTTGGGTATAGATTCTTTGATTCATTTCTAATAAGAATTTAAACGTTGAAAATTACCTTGAGTTTTTATATTCACGTTTTATAACTGTTAGAATTAATCATAACATTGTATTAGTCATTAACACAAATAGATTAACTTTCTAGTTAACTCTAAGCGTGTAAAGGGACCAACAAGTGGTATCAGAGCCTCTGGTTTATAAAATCTTTTTAACTAACCAAGAGTGCTCTAGGTTTTTAAAACCAAGATCCTACTATGGCTGATATCAATGTATCCCAGCTAGTCGACAAAAAGGGTGGCAGCTACTCCGCTGTTGCACCCAGACTTGAAGCTAGGAAATTTAGAAAATGGAAGAAGCGTATGATTTGCTATCTTACCGGTATGGAACCCTACTACATCACCTGTATCAGGGATGACCCATTTGTCCCTAAGACAACCGAAGGGCTAAACAAGCCTGAGGCCCAATGGACCATTGATGAGAGGAGGGTGGTCAATCAAGACCAACGCCTGAAAAGCATCCTTATATCATGTCTTCCTGACGATATAATGGAATCAGTCATCAACTGTCTAACAGCCAAGCAAACTTGGGATGACTTGGTAAACAGCTTTGAGGGTCCCTCAGATACCAAGGAAAATAGGGTCATGGACCTTAAACTTGAGTATAATACTTTCAGGGCAAAAGACTCTGAAAGTCTCTCACAGACCTACACCAGATACAAGACTTTGATAAATGAATTATCAAATAATGGTGTTGTACTGTCTAAGCATGAGACAAATGTTGGCTTTGTCAACAGTCTCCCTGAGAAGTGGCTCAACTTCTCACAAGGCCTGAGGAATGCTAACCATATTCAGACCCTTGAGCTCCCTGAATTTTATGGGAAGTTTGTCTATGAAGACAACTTGATCTCAAGGAGATACCCTGACTCAAAAGCTCTTGAGTCCAAAAAGGCCTTAACCTCCACACCCATATCAACTGCTTTCTATTCTAATGGTGTTGTGCAGGATATTCAAGAGGATTCTGAAGAAGAAATTGATGAAAGGACTGGTGAGGAGTACCTGAACGACTTGAACTTGGAATTCCAAGAAAGGGCACTCCTTGCTAGTTCAAGACGTTTCATCAAAAGAAATCAGTCCAACTTTACAAAACCAAAAGCAAATGAGACCACTGAATGTTTTAAATGTGGTAAAAAGGGTCATTTTGCTAGGGACTGTTATTCTAAAACTATCTCAGAACCCTCTTACAAGTTCTCAGGAACTAGCAAGTTTCAACCTAAAATGTTTCAGTCCACCCAACAATTTCAAAACAAGGGTCAAAAGGATTTTGAAACAAAATATAGGAAAATCAACGCTAAACTTGCACTTCTTGAAACTAACCCCATATTGTCTCAGGATGCTCAAACATCTAAACCTATTCAGACAAAGAACAAGGTTTTAGTAGCTGAAGCATATGACTGGGATGAAGAAGAGGTTTCCTCAGATGAGGAAATAAGAGTTAGTGCACTGATGGCACTTTCTGAAGAGGATCAAGTGGCTGTGGGAAAAAGCCATGCTAGGAATGGAGAGTGGGTCAACATCACCATGAAGAAGGTAAATACTTTACTTTCTATGGATGATGATTCTGATTGGCAGTCTTACATGAGTTATATTTGTGTTGATCTAAAGTTTGTTGAGGAACAAAGGCTTAACCTGTTTTCAAAATATAACAAAATTGTGTCAGAATTCAATAAATGTAGAGATGAACTGCTTGCATTGAAACAAGCCAAACTAGAATCTATTACTCTACAAATTCAGAACACTGAAATTTTGAAACAAAACCAAGCCCTTCAAACAAAACTTAAGAAAGAAAAAGCTGTCATTGAAAGCTGGACCAAAAAGAACCCTAAGGTCTTTGATTCTGTGGGCTTAATTCCTAAGATAACTATAGGAATTGACCACCTCACTGAAACCTCCAGTAAGAGTCCCAGTGAAATGACCTTTGTTCCAGCTGGCATATCCTTTGAGCAAGAGATGGAACCCAAGTCAAATGACTGGATTGTCAGGGACAACCCAGTCAGTAAGTTGCAAACTTTGAGACTGGAAACATCTTGCTCCCTGAAAGTCAGGCTCTGAAAGGTATGCTTGGACTCTTTGACCAACTCAGTATTTCTGATCCAATCAGTGAGCCTGAATCAGAATCAACTCCTCCACTCCCTCCACTAAATACCCTTCAGGGTGTTGCACCAAGCTCAAACCTCCCACCATTGGTATACTCCCCACACTCTCCAAAGGAGAGATCAGGAAAAGGTAGAATCCTCCTGAGAAGACCACCCCTTGAAGTCTCAGTAAATACTGATGACTCATCAACTTCAGTCCCTTCTGAAGTAGCAACCCAAAGTCCTGATCCAAGAATTGATCAGTTGACTGAAATGGTCAGGAAGCTAAGTGAGAAGATTGTATCCTCTGAAAAACCTTCTCAATTAAAGAAGGAACAAAAACTAGCCTCCTCAAAGACCAAACCCAAACCAACCAAACCCCTGAAAAAGTGTGAACTGTGCAACTATACAAATCATCTCACTGATGACTGTTATAGAGTCCTTTACTGCATGATTTGCAAAAAGGAAGATCACAGGACCTCTGATCATAAAAAATGCTCAGTCATGTCAAACTTTTCAGGACTTAAGGCTCAGTGCCTGAACTACCCTTCTGATTCCAAGCAGAAACAGAAGCAAAAGGCCAAGCCTTTTCCACCTTGCCCATTGTGTGGATTCAATGATCATCATCCTGAGGATTGTCAAAATGACAAACACTGTGAATCTAGTGGAAGTACCACTCAGAAATCCTCAGGAAAAGAGAGGGTCATTCAGTCAAAAAGATGAATGAATAAACAATCCTCTCAGACTACTGAGGCTACCCCTGCAATTAAATGCAAAACATATGGTAGCTCAGTCCACTCAACCACTGACCATGAATCAATTAATACTCTCATAAAGACCTACAAAACCAAACCCTCCATGAAATGGAGTCCTAGAAAGAACTGACCCAGTTTACTATTTGTGTAGAAGAATGCCAGGGATCCTATTTGGCATCTAGACAGTGGATGTTCAATGAGCATGACTGGTGTTAAGGAGTGTCTGCACAAATATGTGGAAGAACCAGGACCCAAAGTGATATTTGCAGATAATTCAAAATGTCTCACTGAGGGTTATGGTTCAGTAAACTGCAATGGTATTGTCTTTACTAGGATAGCTTATGTAAATGGTCTTAAGTACAATCTGATCAGTGTCAGTCAACTATGTGATGCAAAATTCATAGTTCAGTTTGGTGATAAGCAAGGAACCATCTTCAATGCAAATAAGAAAATTGTCCTCATTGCACCAAGAAGACAAGATGTTTATGTACTAGACATGTCCAGTCTAACTCAAGATGGAACTTGCCTCTTTGCTAAGGCCACTGATATACTCAACTGGCTTTGGCATAAGAGACTCACCCACCTGAACTTTAAAAACATAAACAATCTTGTAAAACAAAACAAGGTCCTTGGCTTACCATCACTTGTGTTTTCAAAGGATAAACCATGCTCAGCTTGTGAAAAAGGTAAACATCACAGAGCATCCTTTAAAACCAAAACAAACTTTTCCATCAGGAACTGCCTACATCTTCTCCATATGGATCTATTTGGACCTATCAGTCCAAGGTCTACTAACCATGAGAAGTATACTCTGGTCATAGTGGATGAATACTCTAGATACACCTGGGTATTCTTCCTGATCAAAATGAGTCAGGCAGCTGAAACAATCATGTCCTTTGTCAGGAACATTGAAAATCAAAATGACATTAAGGTCAAACAGATTAGAACTGAAAATGGGACTGAGTTCAAAAATTATGAACTTGAATGTTTCTGTGATGAGAAAGGTATTTCCCAAAACTTTTCCTCTCCATACACACCTGAACAAAATTGTAAAACCCAAAAATTTAACATAATACGAAATGGCAAAAATGCCTTCAAAATTTAAATTTTGAAGAACTTATGAAATACACTATAAATTAAAACTTGAGTGTTATGACTCGAGATCACACGATATGAACTTATAACCTAAGGTAAAATACGAAATGATATAAGAACTTTATAAATAAAATATGGCACGTTTAAGAAGCTTCTATAATCCAAGATAATAAAAACTTGTGCACAATACTTATAAGAGATAAGTAGGATATTTGCTAATTTAGAAAGAGATAATCACCCCATGAAATCAGATTGAATCATATCAATCACTCCCTAAAATTAAGGTCCATATCCTCCTCATTAATTCCATAATATGCGTCCATTAAATGCAGTCAAACACACCTCCTCAAATCCCATAGAATTCGACTGAGTTGTTACACGCTCCATCATTTTCTTTTAACCATATTTTATAAGGTTTTCTTGTTCCCCTTTTCCCACGCATGCAAATAATCACCATTCTTTTTATTTCAACCTCAAAATGTACCATACCGATACACAAAATATTGATATCATTTACACTTATGTTTGAAAATCTTTGAAGTACTGAAAGAGCCAAGCATTGATCGGTTTGAAGATATCAAGTCGAACGGGGTACCTTTGAGTCGTTATACGTTGGTGTTCGAATTGGGTTTTTGCGTTTCCTGCCTATACCTCTCGTACCCTTTTCTTTCTCATCATCTTTGTAAGTTTTACAAGTTCATCTCATGATTTCATTTAGATTCGTTCCATGCACGTTTCTTTTCTTTTTGATTCGAACAAACGTATTAAAAATTCTTAATTATATACGTATTATATGGAATTGCCTTGGAACTAAAAATCATCACAGCATAACATGTACGTGTCTCACAAAAGTCAAAACGAAAGTAATACGTAAATAATATTCAAACCGGGTTCAAATATAGAAAACCTTTCTAAGTGTTTAATATCGCACCATTTTTCTAGTTGCCTCGCCAATGCCTAGTTTTGGGTCGTTAAACCTTTCCTTGCCTCGTCATACTTTCGTCTCGTTCGGTTTCTGTTCGATATGCCTTGTGTTGGGTTGACTGACATGCGATTTATGTGTCTGGTGTGAGTGGTTATAGTATTACCATGTGTCCATCATCATATGTATATGTAAAAAGATGCGAGTGATAACTCCAAATTAAAACAGAAGACCAAATAAGCAAATGTGGCAATTGGCGAGTGAATTAAGCAAAGTCTTCAACTATTCTGTCCAAGTCTATATGCTTTTGCTCTTTAAAATAACTTGTAAAATATTACACGTAAGGGTATGGTACTCCTTGTGTGGTCCATTTGCTCGAAGGTAATTATATATAAAAAAAAAAAACGTGTGTATTGTTGCCCGCTTACCTACCATGATGTAAATTATAATTATTAAATTAATAACCATGCTACTTATATTTTTAATGAAGGAACTAGTAAAAAAAAAAAAAAAAAAAGGTTAGTTAACCCTTGTTTAATCCAAGTGGTAAAAAGGTAACAACAAAAATATTCTCCTTTTAACACATGACATTTGCACGTGAAATGTACTCGTATTCACCAAGTTTCGTGACTTTCAATATTTGAAGAGACCAAACTTTTGTGTAGGGTAGATTTTCAAGCGAAGAGAATAATCCCATAAAATATATATATAGTGCAACAATCATGTTTCGTATATGTAAAAGCTACATGCGTATAGACTTTATTTAAGATTTGTCACCTTTGCTTGCTAAAAGGGTAAAACAAAATCATCTCTTGTGTAAACTGTGTTTGAGTGTTGGATAGAGAGAGGTACAAACAATTCCATATAGGTATACGCATGGGGTTATTACGTGCATGGTCAATGGAAATTAATTCGTGTTGCATGCTTGGGGTCGTGCGATTTTGTGAGATGGTTAGAGGCTGACAGGTTTTGTGTTGGCAGTTGTGTTTGTGTTTTGGGATCGAATGATGTATAACCTATTAATAATATAAGAAGTTCGCAAGCTATATAAATAATGATCTTGTATATTCATTAATGTCGAGTCACAATATAACGCGTACTATTTAAAAGAATAAGTTTATAATCCGATCAAAACATTTAGTCTATGTTATGGCAACATATAATTAAGACCCTAAATATGTTAAGCTAATAAAATGGGTTAAACGAATAACAATAAGTACCAATGTAAAATCAGTTGGAAATAAAATGGTAAATGGACTCCTAAGTGATACATGATTATTAATTGATGTAGATTCGTTGAAGAAGGAGTGAAGTGTGTTTCCTTGTGATCCTTCCATTCTAATTAAGGTACAGATATTCTGCCCTTCTCAGTAAGGTGCCTTCGTACTCATGATTTTCTGATTTCTGATTCATCATAGGATTTCCCTAAGCCATTGCTATGTTCCCCTTTGTTTATGAACTCTTGATATGAACTTTCTGATATTGAATCTTTCTGATACTGAACCGACTGTTACTGAACCTACTGATGCTGAACCGACTGTTACTGAACCTACTGATACTGAACCTACTGATACTGAACCTACTGATACTGAACCTTTCTTATATTGAACCTACTGATATATACCCTTCTGTTACTGAACCATCTGATATGAACTTTCTGATATACTGAAATGGATATTGACCTATGAAACTAAACTGAATACTGAATACTGATACTTGACCACTGACCCACAGTTTGATACTACGAGCCATAACTAGTCATGAGGGTTTCATGACCATGTCATTGATGCACCGATGGCATGACTCTAGGGCAGGAGAGTGATGACCTGTTCCGTCCCTTTTCTGTATTTTATTTGGTGTGTTGGGAGGTTTATGGCCACCAGGGGCGTATGGATGCATCCTAGAACTGTTACTGTTACTGTTACTGTTACTGTTACTGATTACTGATTACTGTATTACTGGTGACTGATGGTGTGTGCGATACACGTCTTTCACATACTGGGAGCTGATCACTCCATTTACTGATTGAGGACTCCCCTCATAATTACTGGCTTACTGAGAGGTCTCCCCTCCATATGATTATATGGTTACATGATTACACTGATTACTGTTACTGATTACTGATACTGGGCTCGTAGTGGATTACTGTTTTCCTACACCTTATACCCTTGTACTTTTCATTACTGTTACCTTTTCTTATGCTATAACTCTGATTGATTCCTATTTCATTTACTGTCCATTATTCTGTATTACTGCTTGTTACTCCTGGTATTATTTCCTTTACTTCATTATTCCATTACTACTGCTTTGTTCCCGTTATATCTGTTCACTGGGCTTTTTAAGCTCAGCCGCACGTTTTCTTTTCGTGTGCGGCAGGTTATAAGCAGGACGACGGGTTTGGGTATGAGCGAAGAGACTTTTGGACTTAGAAGACCTTGATAGTTATTCTGAAGTAGAAGTCATTAGAAGGATTGCGTTGCAGACTTAGTATTTAGTTTTGTTTCATTCTTAACCTCATAATGTTAGTATTTCATTTGTAACCTTTGACATTTTATTGTATTACTATTGAAGTATGCTTTGTTTGATCTGATATGAAACCATTAACGTGACATCTTTACCCTTGCCGGGTTGGGGTGTTACAATTATGGTATCAGAGAGACAGGCTGCGACTCGTAATACATTTACCCTTGACCTGTGAACTTTGGACCACTAAGTTTCCACTATAGGCGCTCATAAGATAACCTTTAAGAATTGCTTTAGGATTTCCCTATAGTTATTTAAGTTTTGACCAGTGAGGAATGGGTAGACTATAAGGCTTTTGTTTAAGTAACATTGCTTCCGCATCACTCTGATTTATGCCCTGCTTGTTAAGCTCACGCTTTGCACCACCTAAGATTCCGACTCCGACCTCTGATTCTTTTGTTAATCATTTTGATGTCTTTTCGGGTATTCTGAGAATCTCTATGACGATGACTTACTTGATGCATTCTGTTATATGCTTTTGATAATCTATGAATCTTTTGACCCTATCTGAGTTCGTCTTAAACATCTCTATTCCCATGAGTATAAGAATGCTTTCCTCTCACTTGTGAACGATAAGACTTGCGTTGCCGATATGTTTTCATTGAATAGTTAGCTTTGTTTTTTTTTTTATTCTGATAAAGGATAGGTTGATTGATCGTTGACGACTACCCTCCTAGGTTTCACCTTCGGTGTTGAAACCATTTTGAACTCCCTACCATGATTTCTGATTGTTAAACTTTTGCCATCACCACCTGATTTTTGGTTCTTCACTTCTGACCTATTTGATAAGCAGTTTGATACCTCTCCGACCATCCCGAAGGTCATTTGACCTTAATGTGTTTGACACATTCTGTGGATTCAATTACTCGTGCTGGATATTAATGTATCATCTGACATTACTCTGTCCTTGCAAAGCCTATTACTACTCCTATGAGGACTCTGGTGATTATTAGCCATGGACTGCGACGATAATTTTGTCTCGATGTGAAATTATTAACTGAGCATGATGATGCTGATTACTGATATTCTATATGCCTCACTTTTTACAGTTATACGATGTTCGTATTACCGATGACTCACAACCTACCTACCACTTATGCTAAATAACTAATCAAGGCTCCAACACCTTGAATTGTTCGCTTATCTATTTCCATGTACTTGACTTGGATATATGAACTATCCGTCTGGCTTGGCGACCGTACTCATCCTACAAATCCGTTTACTGTTGACATATTCAATTTTGAGGTCTTTAAGTTATGGTTTGGCTGGTCCTCATACGCTGCCAAGGACTACCGTATCTGATTTGTGACCTTTAGTAATATATTTCACCCCACTTTCGTTATGATAACCGGTAACCGCTCAAATCTGTTGACGCTGCCTTGGTAACATCTACCTCGATCTCAATTGATTGTTGATTGCCTCCTGACACCTTTTATCCACTCTTAGAAAACTTTAGTATTGGAATTGGTTGTGAAAATTTTCTGGTGTTCTATGATGGAACTCTTGGGTTTCCTTTCCAGTTGAGAAGTAGAATGAAAATTCGAACCTATCCCAGTCGACGGACCTTGATGCCATAGAAGTTGAGAAATTGGATAAGATGATGGGATATGATTTTGATTCACCTCAGTGTTTCATTTTGAATACCCTGTTAGCTTGTGAAGAAGAAAGAGAAAACTTTGGAGTATTGACTATCGTAAACCTTATCGTATCACTACCATGACCACCTTTCAATTCAGTATCTCAATGATTGATTCTATCTTTGAAAACTCCGCACCAGACGACCTCTGGGGATGATTGAAGGACTGAAGAAGCAACCACAAGAACTTCTAAGAAGGGAGATGACAAACTGAGAGTAACCTCCGGGAAGTATTTCAGTTTTATGCACAAAGAGGAGCATGTAAATCATCTTGTAAAAGGACCCTTGTTCTAGAGGAAACAGATTTGATTGGCACCTAGAGATTGTAGCGGACAACACTACCATGCATCCGGCGATGACGGCAGTTTGAGATGGCGAATTCTGAACTGTGCGGAAGACCTGTCGAAGACACGCAGTCTTGCTTCTCTATTCGTCTTAGTTGTACTAAGAGGAATTGAGAGCAGAAGCAGACTAGCGAACGGAAGAATGCACAGTGACCATACCGGAGAGTCACGTTACCACACCACAATGCCCAGAAGAAGTGTCGAAGGCTTGAGGGGCCAGACTCAAGTTTATAATTCCTTTACACCCTATGATCATACGACAGACTGCATGGACTTGGAAGAAGATCATGTATTGAAGGACTGATAATTCTGAAGCAAACGTTTACGTTTGGAAGAGTTGATTCTGTGAAGGATGAAACTATGGATGACGTATTTCACTTAGCTTACTTAAATTTTCGTTACCAGATGATAAGATCCCTTGAATGATTTAGACCTCTGTTAATGATTCCGTTATGTATTCATTCTACGTATGTAGGCCGATGGTTTGTTATGAGGATTTTGAAGCAACCTCTGGTATTGTCTAAGTTGATTCTGATGAGTGATGAAGGATTGACGCTATTGGCGACGTATCCGGTTCTGATAGACATTTTAGACCTGTTCCGTTAACTCTTTCGAGTAGTTCGTTTCTCCTCTTAGTTATGATGTTGATTCTGATGACCTCTGAGACTGTAGATGGATTAGGTGGATTAAGATAAGTTGTTCTGTTCATGACTTGAGATAAAGTATGACCATCATGAGGGCATATTTATATGATGCCAGTATTATGACGTCTGGCCAACGTGATAATACTTACATCATATAACATGCACTTGTTGTGGGCATAGGATATTTCGAGAAGTGCCTTAGAGCTTTAGAAATTCTGATACTGTTTGAGATCGTCTGCGTTAGTGAGACTTTAAGTTCATTCTACCTATACGCGTAATCTGCTTTCACCGTTATGCGAATTGATACGTATGGATTCTCGTCACACGTTTTGCTGACCTCTGTACTCCTAATAACTATCTTAGGTTCCATTGTAGAACTTTATGCCAATTGATGTTATAAAAAAATCTAATTCCTGCACGTTCTAATCTGATTTGTTTAATCAAATTCTATGGACGGCCTACCCGTCAAATCATACGTATTCCTTGTATCTCTTCCGAGAGAATACGATTATCATCTGTTACGGTTGGTATTTTACTCTTTTGATCTGGATTCGGTATAGCATGTCTTTTCTGAAGAAGCCGAAGCTATTTTGGATCAACAAGATAGAGTCATGAGAAACAAGTTTTTCACATTTCTGTTCACTGGTCCTTTGTGGTTTTGTTTTGTTCACTTCAATTTTCGAGGACGAAAATCTCTTTTTAAGAGGGGAAGAGTTGTAAAACCCAAAAATTTAACATAATACGAAATGGCAAAAATGCCTTCAAAATTTAAATTTTGAAGAACTTATGAAATACACTATAAATTAAAACTTGAGTGTTATGACTCGAGATCACACGATATGAACTTATAACCTAAGGTAAAATACGAAATGATATAAGAACTTTATAAATAAAATATGGCACGTTTAAGAAGCTTCTATAATCCAAGATAATAAAAACTTGTGCACAATACTTATAAGAGATAAGTAGGATATTTGCTAATTTAGAAAGAGATAATCACCCCATGAAATCAGATTGAATCATATCAATCACTCCCTAAAATTAAGGTCCATATCCTCCTCATTAATTCCATAATATGCGTCCATTAAATGCAGTCAAACACACCTCCTCAAATCCCATAGAATTCGACTGAGTTGTTACACGCTCCATCATTTTCTTTTAACCATATTTTATAAGGTTTTCTTGTTCCCCTTTTCCCACGCATGCAAATAATCACCATTCTTTTTATTTCAACCTCAAAATTTACCATACCGATACACAAAATATTGATATCATTTACACTTATGTTTGAAAATCTTTGAAGTACTGAAAGAGCCAAGCATTGATCGGTTTGAAGATATCAAGTCGAACGGGGTACCTTTGAGTCGTTATACGTTGGTGTTCGAATTGGGTTTTTGCGTTTCCTGCCTATACCTCTCGTACCCTTTTCTTTCTCATCATCTTTGTAAGTTTTACAAGTTCATCTCATGATTTCATTTAGATTCGTTCCATGCACGTTTCTTTTCTTTTTGATTCGAACAAACGTATTAAAAATTCTTAATTATATACGTATTATATGGAATTGCCTTGGAACTAAAAATCATCACAGCATAACATGTACGTGTCTCACAAAAGTCAAAACGAAAGTAATACGTAAATAATATTCAAACCGGGTTCAAATATAGAAAACCTTTCTAAGTGTTTAATATCGCACCATTTTTCTAGTTGCCTCGCCAATGCCTAGTTTTGGGTCGTTAAACCTTTCCTTGCCTCGTCATACTTTCGTCTCGTTTGGTTTCTGTTCGATATGCCTTGTGTTGGGTTGACTGACATGCGATTTATGTGTCTGGTGTGAGTGGTTATAGTATTACCATGCTGTCCATCATCATATGTATATGTAAAAAGATGCGAGTGATAACTCCAAATTAAAACAGAAGACCAAATAAGCAAATGTGGCAATTGGCGAGTGAATTAAGCAAAGTCTTCAACTATTCTGTCCAAGTCTATATGCTTTTGCTCTTTAAAATAACTTGTAAAATATTACACGTAAGGGTATGGTACTCCTTGTGTGGTCCATTTGCTCGAAGGTAATTATATATAAAAAAAAAAAAAAAAAAAAAAAACGTGTGTATTGTTGCCCGCTTACCTACCATGATGTAAATTATAATTATTAAATTAATAACCATGCTACTTATATTTTTAATGAAGGAACTAGTAAAAAAAAAAAAAAAAGGTTAGTTAACCCTTGTTTAATCCAAGTGGTAAAAAGGTAACAACAAAAATATTCTCCTTTTAACACATGACATTTGCACGTGAAATGTACTCGTATTCACCAAGTTTCGTGACTTTCAATATTTGAAGAGACCAAACTTTTGTGTAGGGTAGATTTTCAAGCGAAGAGAATAATCCCATAAAATATATATATAGTGCAACAATCATGTTTCGTATATGTAAAAGCTACATGCGTATAGACTTTATTTAAGATTTGTCACCTTTGCTTGCTAAAAGGGTAAAACAAAATCATCTCTTGTGTAAACTGTGTTTGAGTGTTGGATAGAGAGAGTACAAACAATTCCATATAGGTATACGCATGGGGTTATTACGTGCATGGTCAATGGAAATTAATTCGTGTTGCATGCTTGGGGTCGTGCGATTTTGTGAGATGGTTAGAGGCTGACAGGTTTTGTGTTGGCAGTTGTGTTTGTGTTTTGGGATCGAATGATGTATAACCTATTAATAATATAAGAAGTTCGCAAGCTATATAAATAATGATCTTGTATATTCATTAATGTCGATTCACAATATAACGCGTACTATTTAAAAGAATAAGTTTATAATCCGATCAAAACATTTAGTCTATGTTATGGCAACATATAATTAAGACCCTAAATATGTTAAGCTAATAAAATGGGTTAAACGAATAACAATAAGTACCAATGTAAAATCAGTTGGAAATAAAATGGTAAATGGACTCCTAAGTGATACATGATTATTAATTGATGTAGATTCGTTGAAGAAGGAGTGAAGTGTGTTTCCTTGTGATCCTTCCATTCTAATTAAGGTACAGATATTCTGCCCTTCTCAGTAAGGTGCCTTCGTACTCATGATTTTCTGATTTCTGATTCATCATAGGATTTCCCTAAGCCATTGCTATGTTCCCCTTTGTTTGTGAACTCTTGATATGAACTTTCTGATATTGAATCTTTCTGATACTGAACCGACTGTTACTGAACCTACTGATACTGAACCGACTGTTACTGAACCTACTGATACTGAACCTACTGATACTGAACCTACTGATACTGAACCTTTCTTATATTGAACCTACTGATATATACCCTTCTGTTACTGAACCATCTGATATGAACTTTCTGATATACTGAAATGGATATTGACCTATGAAACTAAACTGAATACTGAATACTGATACTTGACCACTGACCCACAGTTTGATACTACGAGCCATAACTAGTCATGAGGGTTTCATGACCATGTCATTGATGCACCGATGGCATGACTCTAGGGCAGGAGAGTGATGACCTGTTCCGTCCCTTTTCTGTATTTTATTTGGTGTGTTGGGAGGTTTATGGCCACCAGGGGCGTATGGATGCATCCTAGAACTGTTACTGTTACTGTTACTGTTACTGTTACTGATTACTGATTACTGTATTACTGGTGACTGATGGTGTGTGCGATACACGTCTTTCACATACTGGGAGCTGATCACTCCATTTACTGATTGAGGACTCCCCTCATATTTACTGGTTTACTGAGAGGTCTCCCCTCTATATGATTATATGGTTACATGATTACACTGATTACTGTTACTGATTACTGATACTGGGCTCGTAGTGGATTACTGTTTTCCTACACCTTATACCCTTGTACTTTTCATTACTGTTACCTTTTCTTATGCTATAACTCTGATTGATTCCTATTTCATTTACTGTCCATTATTCTGTATTACTGCTTGTTACTCCTGGTATTATTTCCTTTACTTCATTATTCCGTTACTACTGCTTTGTTTCCGTTATATCTGTTCACTGGGCTTTTTAAGCTCAGCCGCACGTTTTCTTTTCGTGTGCGGCAGGTTATAAGCAGGACGACGGGTTTGGGTATGAGCGAAGAGACTTTTGGACTTAGAAGACCTTGATAGTTATTCTGAAGTAGAAGTCATTAGAAGGATTGCGTTGCAGACTTAGTATTTAGTTTTGTTTCATTCTTAACCTCATAATGTTAGTATTTCATTTGTAACCTTTGACATTTTATTGTATTACTATTGAAGTATGCTTTGTTTGATCTGATATGAAACCATTAACGTGACATCTTTACCCTTGCCGGGTTGGGGTGTTACAATTATGGTATCAGAGAGACAGGCTGCGACTCGTAATACATTTACCCTTGACCTGTGAACTTTGGACCACTAAGTTTCCACTATAGGCGCTCATAAGATAACCTTTAAGAATTGCTTTAGGATTTCCCTATAGTTATTTAAGTTTTGACCAGTGAGGAATGGGTAGACTATAAGGCTTTTGTTTAAGTAACATTGCTTCCGCATCACTCTGATTTATGCCCTGCTTGTTAAGCTCACGCTTTGCACCACCTAAGATTCCGACTCCGACCTCTGATTCTTTTGTTAATCATTTTGATGTCTTTTCGGGTATTCTGAGAATCTCTATGACGATGACTTACTTGATGCATTCTGTTATATGCTTTTGATAATCTATGAATCTTTTGACCCTATCTGAGTTCGTCTTAAACATCTCTATTCCCATGAGTATAAGAATGCTTTCCTCTCACTTGTGAACGATAAGACTTGCGTTGCCGATATGTTTTCATTGAATAGTTAGCTTTGTTTTTTTTTATTCTGATAAAGGATAGGTTGATTGATCGTTGACGACTACCCTCCTAGGTTTCACCTTCGGTGTTGAAACCATTTTGAACTCCCTACCATGATTTCTGATTGTTAAACTTTTGCCATCACCACCTGATTTTTGGTTCTTCACTTCTGACCTATTTGATAAGCAGTTTGATACCTCTCCGACCATCCCGAAGGTCATTTGACCTTAATGTGTTTGACACATTCTGTGGATTCAATTACTCGTGCTGGATATTAATGTATCATCTGACATTACTCTGTCCTTGCAAAGCCTATTACTACTCCTATGAGGACTCTGGTGATTATTAGCCATGGACTGCGACGATAATTTTGTCTCGATGTGAAATTATTAACTGAGCATGATGATGCTGATTACTGATATTCTATATGCCTCACTTTTTACAGTTATACGATGTTCGTATTACCGATGACTCACAACCTACCTACCACTTATGCTAAATAACTAATCAAGGCTCCAACACCTTGAATTGTTCGCTTATCTATTTCCATGTACTTGACTTGGATATATGAACTATCCGTCTGGCTTGGCGACCGTACTCATCCTACAAATCCGTTTACTGTTGACATATTCAATTTTGAGGTCTTTAAGTTATGGTTTGGCTGGTCCTCATACGCTGCCAAGGACTACCGTATCTGATTTGTGACCTTTAGTAATATATTTCACCCCACTTTCGTTATGATAACCGGTAACCGCTCAAATCTGTTGACGCTGCCTTGGTAACATCTACCTCGATCTCAATTGATTGTTGATTGCCTCCTGACACCTTTTATCCACTCTTAGAAAACTTTAGTATTGGAATTGGTTGTGAAAATTTTCTGGTGTTCTATGATGGAACTCTTGGGTTTCCTTTCCAGTTGAGAAGTAGAATGAAAATTCGAACCTATCCCAGTCGACGGACCTTGATGCCATAGAAGTTGAGAAATTGGATAAGATGATGGGATATGATTTTGATTCACCTCAGTGTTTCATTTTGAATACCCTGTTAGCTTGTGAAGAAGAAAGAGAAAACTTTGGAGTATTGACTATCGTAAACCTTATCGTATCACTACCATGACCACCTTTCAATTCAGTATCTCAATGATTGATTCTATCTTTGAAAACTCCGCACCAGACGACCTCTGGGGATGATTGAAGGACTGAAGAAGCAACCACAAGAACTTCTAAGAAGGGAGATGACAAACTGAGAGTAACCTCCGGGAAGTATTTCAGTTTTATGCACAAAGAGGAGCATGTAAATCATCTTGTAAAAGGACCCTTGTTCTAGAGGAAACAGATTTGATTGGCACCTAGAGATTGTAGCGGACAACACTACCATGCATCCGGCGATGACGGCAGTTTGAGATGGCGAATTCTGAACTGTGCGGAAGACCTGTCGAAGACACGCAGTCTTGCTTCTCTATTCGTCTTAGTTGTACTAAGAGGAATTGAGAGCAGAAGCAGACTAGCGAACGGAAGAATGCACAGTGACCATACCGGAGAGTCACGTTACCACACCACAATGCCCAGAAGAAGTGTCGAAGGCTTGAGGGGCCAGACTCAAGTTTATAATTCCTTTACACCCTATGATCATACGACAGACTGCATGGACTTGGAAGAAGATCATGTATTGAAGGACTGATAATTCTGAAGCAAACGTTTACGTTTGGAAGAGTTGATTCTGTGAAGGATGAAACTATGGATGACGTATTTCACTTAGCTTACTTAAATTTTCGTTACCAGATGATAAGATCCCTTGAATGATTTAGACCTCTGTTAATGATTCCGTTATGTATTCATTCTACGTATGTAGGCCGATGGTTTGTTATGAGGATTTTGAAGCAACCTCTGGTATTGTCTAAGTTGATTCTGATGAGTGATGAAGGATTGACGCTATTGGCGACGTATCCGGTTCTGATAGACATTTTAGACCTGTTCCGTTAACTCTTTCGAGTAGTTCGTTTCTCCTCTTAGTTATGATGTTGATTCTGATGACCTCTGAGACTGTAGATGGATTAGGTGGATTAAGATAAGTTGTTCTGTTCATGACTTGAGATAAAGTATGACCATCATGAGGGCATATTTATATGATGCCAGTATTATGACGTCTGGCCAACGTGATAATACTTACATCATATAACATGCACTTGTTGTGGGCATAGGATATTTCGAGAAGTGCCTTAGAGCTTTAGAAATTCTGATACTGTTTGAGATCGTCTGCGTTAGTGAGACTTTAAGTTCATTCTACCTATACGCGTAATCTGCTTTCACCGTTATGCGAATTGATACGTATGGATTCTCGTCACACGTTTTGCTGACCTCTGTACTCCTAATAACTATCTTAGGTTCCATTGTAGAACTTTATGCCAATTGATGTTATAAAAAAATCTAATTCCTGCACGTTCTAATCTGATTTGTTTAATCAAATTCTATGGACGGCCTACCCGTCAAATCATACGTATTCCCTGTATCTCTTCCGAGAGAATACGATTATCATCTGTTACGGTTGGTATTTTACTCTTTTGATCTGGATTCGGTATAGCATGTCTTTTCTGAAGAAGCCGAAGCTATTTTGGATCAACAAGATAGAGTCATGAGAAACAAGTTTTTCACATTTCTGTTCACTGGTCCTTTGTGGTTTTGTTTTGTTCACTTCAATTTTCGAGGACGAAAATCTCTTTTTAAGAGGGGAAGAGTTGTAAAACCCAAAAATTTAACATAATACGAAATGGCAAAAATGCCTTCAAAATTTAAATTTTGAAGAACTTATGAAATACACTATAAATTAAAACTTGAGTGTTATGACTCGAGATCACACGATATGAACTTATAACCTAAGGTAAAATACGAAATGATATAAGAACTTTATAAATAAAATATGGCACGTTTAAGAAGCTTCTATAATCCAAGATAATAAAAACTTGTGCACAATACTTATAAGAGATAAGTAGGATATTTGCTAATTTAGAAAGAGATAATCACCCCATGAAATCAGATTGAATCATATCAATCACTCCCTAAAATTAAGGTCCATATCCTCCTCATTAATTCCATAATATGCGTCCATTAAATGCAGTCAAACACACCTCCTCAAATCCCATAGAATTCGACTGAGTTGTTACACGCTCCATCATTTTCTTTTAACCATATTTTATAAGGTTTTCTTGTTCCCCTTTTCCCACGCATGCAAATAATCACCATTCTTTTTATTTCAACCTCAAAATGTACCATACCGATACACAAAATATTGATATCATTTACACTTATGTTTGAAAATCTTTGAAGTACTGAAAGAGCCAAGCATTGATCGGTTTGAAGATATCAAGTCGAACGGGGTACCTTTGAGTCGTTATACGTTGGTGTTCGAATTGGGTTTTTGCGTTTCCTGCCTATACCTCTCGTACCCTTTTCTTTCTCATCATCTTTGTAAGTTTTACAAGTTCATCTCATGATTTCATTTAGATTCGTTCCATGCACGTTTCTTTTCTTTTTGATTCGAACAAACGTATTAAAAATTCTTAATTATATACGTATTATATGGAATTGCCTTGGAACTAAAAATCATCACAGCATAACATGTACGTGTCTCACAAAAGTCAAAACGAAAGTAATACGTAAATAATATTCAAACCGGGTTCAAATATAGAAAACCTTTCTAAGTGTTTAATATCGCACCATTTTTCTAGTTGCCTCGCCAATGCCTAGTTTTGGGTCGTTAAACCTTTCCTTGCCTCGTCATACTTTCGTCTCGTTTGGTTTCTGTTCGATATGCCTTGTGTTGGGTTGACTGACATGCGATTTATGTGTCTGGTGTGAGTGGTTATAGTATTACCATGCTGTCCATCATCATATGTATATGTAAAAAGATGCGAGTGATAACTCCAAATTAAAACAGAAGACCAAATAAGCAAATGTGGCAATTGGCGAGTGAATTAAGCAAAGTCTTCAACTATTCTGTCCAAGTCTATATGCTTTTGCTCTTTAAAATAACTTGTAAAATATTACACGTAAGGGTATGGTACTCCTTGTGTGGTCCATTTGCTCGAAGGTAATTATATATAAAAAAAAAAAAAAAAACGTGTGTATTGTTGCCCGCTTACCTACCATGATGTAAATTATAATTATTAAATTAATAACCATGCTACTTATATTTTTAATGAAGGAACTAGTGAAAAAAAAAAAAAAGGTTAGTTAACCCTTGTTTAATCCAAGTGGTAAAAAGGTAACAACAAAAATATTCTCCTTTTAACACATGACATTTGCACGTGAAATGTACTCGTATTCACCAAGTTTCGTGACTTTCAATATTTGAAGAGACCAAACTTTTGTGTAGGGTAGATTTTCAAGCGAAGAGAATAATCCCATAAAATATATATATAGTGCAACAATCATGTTTCGTATATGTAAAAGCTACATGCGTATAGACTTTATTTAAGATTTGTCACCTTTGCTTGCTAAAAGGGTAAAACAAAATCATCTCTTGTGTAAACTGTGTTTGAGTGTTGGATAGAGAGAGGTACAAACAATTCCATATAGGTATACGCATGGGGTTATTACGTGCATGGTCAATGGAAATTAATTCGTGTTGCATGCTTGGGGTCGTGCGATTTTGTGAGATGGTTAGAGGCTGACAGGTTTTGTGTTGGCAGTTGTGTTTGTGTTTTGGGATCGAATGATGTATAACCTATTAATAATATAAGAAGTTCGCAAGCTATATAAATAATGATCTTGTATATTCATTAATGTCGAGTCACAATATAACGCGTACTATTTAAAAGAATAAGTTTATAATCCGATCAAAACATTTAGTCTATGTTATGGCAACATATAATTAAGACCCTAAATATGTTAAGCTAATAAAATGGGTTAAACGAATAACAATAAGTACCAATGTAAAATCAGTTGGAAATAAAATGGTAAATGGACTCCTAAGTGATACATGATTATTAATTGATGTAGATTCGTTGAAGAAGGAGTGAAGTGTGTTTCCTTGTGATCCTTCCATTCTAATTAAGGTACAGATATTCTGCCCTTCTCAGTAAGGTGCCTTCGTACTCATGATTTTCTGATTTCTGATTCATCATAGGATTTCCCTAAGCCATTGCTATGTTCCCCTTTGTTTGTGAACTCTTGATATGAACTTTCTGATATTGAATCTTTCTGATACTGAACCGACTGTTACTGAACCTACTGATACTGAACCGACTGTTACTGAACCTACTGATACTGAACCTACTGATACTGAACCTTTCTTATATTGAACCTACTGATATATACCCTTCTGTTACTGAACCATCTGATATGAACTTTCTGATATACTGAAATGGATATTGACCTATGAAACTAAACTGAATACTGAATACTGAATACTGATACTTGACCACTGACCCACAGTTTGATACTACGAGCCATAACTAGTCATGAGGGTTTCATGACCATGTCATTGATGCACCGATGGCATGACTCTAGGGCAGGAGAGTGATGACCTGTTCCGTCCCTTTTCTGTATTTTATTTGGTGTGTTGGGAGGTTTATGGCCACCAGGGGCGTATGGATGCATCCTAGAACTGTTACTGTTACTGTTACTGTTACTGATTACTGATTACTGTATTACTGGTGACTGATGGTGTGTGCGATACACGTCTTTCACATACTGGGAGCTGATCACTCCATTTACTGATTGAGGACTCCCCTCATATTTACTGGTTTACTGAGAGGTCTCCCCTCTATATGATTATATGGTTACATGATTACACTGATTACTGTTACTGATTACTGATACTGGGCTCGTAGTGGATTACTGTTTTCCTACACCTTATACCCTTGTACTTTTCATTACTGTTACCTTTTCTTATGCTATAACTCTGATTGATTCCTATTTCATTTACTGTCCATTATTCTGTATTACTGCTTGTTACTCCTGGTATTATTTCCTTTACTTCATTATTCCGTTACTACTGCTTTGTTTCCGTTATATCTGTTCACTGGGCTTTTTAAGCTCAGCCGCACGTTTTCTTTTCGTGTGCGGCAGGTTATAAGCAGGACGACGGGTTTGGGTATGAGCGAAGAGACTTTTGGACTTAGAAGACCTTGATAGTTATTCTGAAGTAGAAGTCATTAGAAGGATTGCGTTGCAGACTTAGTATTTAGTTTTGTTTCATTCTTAACCTCATAATGTTAGTATTTCATTTGTAACCTTTGACATTTTATTGTATTACTATTGAAGTATGCTTTGTTTGATCTGATATGAAACCATTAACGTGACATCTTTACCCTTGCCGGGTTGGGGTGTTACAATTATGGTATCAGAGAGACAGGCTGCGACTCGTAATACATTTACCCTTGACCTGTGAACTTTGGACCACTAAGTTTCCACTATAGGCGCTCATAAGATAACCTTTAAGAATTGCTTTAGGATTTCCCTATAGTTATTTAAGTTTTGACCAGTGAGGAATGGGTAGACTATAAGGCTTTTGTTTAAGTAGCATTGCTTCCGCATCACTCTGATTTATGCCCTGCTTGTTAAGCTCACGCTTTGCACCACCTAAGATTCCGACTCCGACCTCTGATTCTTTTGTTAATCATTTTGATGTCTTTTCGGGTATTCTGAGAATCTCTATGACGATGACTTACTTGATGCATTCTGTTATATGCTTTTGATAATCTATGAATCTTTTGACCCTATCTGAGTTCGTCTTAAACATCTCTATTCCCATGAGTATAAGAATGCTTTCCTCTCACTTGTGAACGATAAGACTTGCGTTGCCGATATGTTTTCATTGAATAGTTAGCTTTGTTTTTTTTTTATTCTGATAAAGGATAGGTTGATTGATCGTTGACGACTACCCTCCTAGGTTTCACCTTCGGTGTTGAAACCATTTTGAACTCCCTACCATGATTTCTGATTGTTAAACTTTTGCCATCACCACCTGATTTTTGGTTCTTCACTTCTGACCTATTTGATAAGCAGTTTGATACCTCTCCGACCATCCCGAAGGTCATTTGACCTTAATGTGTTTGACACATTCTGTGGATTCAATTACTCGTGCTGGATATTAATGTATCATCTGACATTACTCTGTCCTTGCAAAGCCTATTACTACTCCTATGAGGACTCTGGTGATTATTAGCCATGGACTGCGACGATAATTTTGTCTCGATGTGAAATTATTAACTGAGCATGATGATGCTGATTACTGATATTCTATATGCCTCACTTTTTACAGTTATACGATGTTCGTATTACCGATGACTCACAACCTACCTACCACTTATGCTAAATAACTAATCAAGGCTCCAACACCTTGAATTGTTCGCTTATCTATTTCCATGTACTTGACTTGGATATATGAACTATCCGTCTGGCTTGGCGACCGTACTCATCCTACAAATCCGTTTACTGTTGACATATTCAATTTTGAGGTCTTTAAGTTATGGTTTGGCTGGTCCTCATACGCTGCCAAGGACTACCGTATCTGATTTGTGACCTTTAGTAATATATTTCACCCCACTTTCGTTATGATAACCGGTAACCGCTCAAATCTGTTGACGCTGCCTTGGTAACATCTACCTCGATCTCAATTGATTGTTGATTGCCTCCTGACACCTTTTATCCACTCTTAGAAAACTTTAGTATTGGAATTGGTTGTGAAAATTTTCTGGTGTTCTATGATGGAACTCTTGGGTTTCCTTTCCAGTTGAGAAGTAGAATGAAAATTCGAACCTATCCCAGTCGACGGACCTTGATGCCATAGAAGTTGAGAAATTGGATAAGATGATGGGATATGATTTTGATTCACCTCAGTGTTTCATTTTGAATACCCTGTTAGCTTGTGAAGAAGAAAGAGAAAACTTTGGAGTATTGACTATCGTAAACCTTATCGTATCACTACCATGACCACCTTTCAATTCAGTATCTCAATGATTGATTCTATCTTTGAAAACTCCGCACCAGACGACCTCTGGGGATGATTGAAGGACTGAAGAAGCAACCACAAGAACTTCTAAGAAGGGAGATGACAAACTGAGAGTAACCTCCGGGAAGTATTTCAGTTTTATGCACAAAGAGGAGCATGTAAATCATCTTGTAAAAGGACCCTTGTTCTAGAGGAAACAGATTTGATTGGCACCTAGAGATTGTAGCGGACAACACTACCATGCATCCGGCGATGACGGCAGTTTGAGATGGCGAATTCTGAACTGTGCGGAAGACCTGTCGAAGACACGCAGTCTTGCTTCTCTATTCGTCTTAGTTGTACTAAGAGGAATTGAGAGCAGAAGCAGACTAGCGAACGGAAGAATGCACAGTGACCATACCGGAGAGTCACGTTACCACACCACAATGCCCAGAAGAAGTGTCGAAGGCTTGAGGGGCCAGACTCAAGTTTATAATTCCTTTACACCCTATGATCATACGACAGACTGCATGGACTTGGAAGAAGATCATGTATTGAAGGACTGATAATTCTGAAGCAAACGTTTACGTTTGGAAGAGTTGATTCTGTGAAGGATGAAACTATGGATGACGTATTTCACTTAGCTTACTTAAATTTTTGTTACCAGATGATAAGATCCCTTGAATGATTTAGACCTCTGTTAATGATTCCGTTATGTATTCATTCTACGTATGTAGGCCGATGGTTTGTTATGAGGATTTTGAAGCAACCTCTGGTATTGTCTAAGTTGATTCTGATGAGTGATGAAGGATTGACGCTATTGGCGACGTATCCGGTTCTGATAGACATTTTAGACCTGTTCCGTTAACTCTTTCGAGTAGTTCGTTTCTCCTCTTAGTTATGATGTTGATTCTGATGACCTCTGAGACTGTAGATGGATTAGGTGGATTAAGATAAGTTGTTCTGTTCATGACTTGAGATAAAGTATGACCATCATGAGGGCATATTTATATGATGCCAGTATTATGACGTCTGGCCAACGTGATAATACTTACATCATATAACATGCACTTGTTGTGGGCATAGGATATTTCGAGAAGTGCCTTAGAGCTTTAGAAATTCTGATACTGTTTGAGATCGTCTGCGTTAGTGAGACTTTAAGTTCATTCTACCTATACGCGTAATCTGCTTTCACCGTTATGCGAATTGATACGTATGGATTCTCGTCACACGTTTTGCTGACCTCTGTACTCCTAATAACTATCTTAGGTTCCATTGTAGAACTTTATGCCAATTGATGTTATAAAAAAATCTAATTCCTGCACGTTCTAATCTGATTTGTTTAATCAAATTCTATGGACGGCCTACCCGTCAAATCATACGTATTCCCTGTATCTCTTCCGAGAGAATACGATTATCATCTGTTACGGTTGGTATTTTACTCTTTTGATCTGGATTCGGTATAGCATGTCTTTTCTGAAGAAGCCGAAGCTATTTTGGATCAACAAGATAGAGTCATGAGAAACAAGTTTTTCACATTTCTGTTCACTGGTCCTTTGTGGTTTTGTTTTGTTCACTTCAATTTTCGAGGACGAAAATCTCTTTTTAAGAGGGGAAGAGTTGTAAAACCCAAAAATTTAACATAATACGAAATGGCAAAAATGCCTTCAAAATTTAAATTTTGAAGAACTTATGAAATACACTATAAATTAAAACTTGAGTGTTATGACTCGAGATCACACGATATGAACTTATAACCTAAGGTAAAATACGAAATGATATAAGAACTTTATAAATAAAATATGGCACGTTTAAGAAGCTTCTATAATCCAAGATAATAAAAACTTGTGCACAATACTTATAAGAGATAAGTAGGATATTTGCTAATTTAGAAAGAGATAATCACCCCATGAAATCAGATTGAATCATATCAATCACTCCCTAAAATTAAGGTCCATATCCTCCTCATTAATTCCATAATATGCGTCCATTAAATGCAGTCAAACACACCTCCTCAAATCCCATAGAATTCGACTGAGTTGTTACACGCTCCATCATTTTCTTTTAACCATATTTTATAAGGTTTTCTTGTTCCCCTTTTCCCACGCATGCAAATAATCACCATTCTTTTTATTTCAACCTCAAAATGTACCATACCGATACACAAAATATTGATATCATTTACACTTATGTTTGAAAATCTTTGAAGTACTGAAAGAGCCAAGCATTGATCGGTTTGAAGATATCAAGTCGAACGGGGTACCTTTGAGTCGTTATACGTTGGTGTTCGAATTGGGTTTTTGCGTTTCCTGCCTATACCTCTCGTACCCTTTTCTTTCTCATCATCTTTGTAAGTTTTACAAGTTCATCTCATGATTTCATTTAGATTCGTTCCATGCACGTTTCTTTTCTTTTTGATTCGAACAAACGTATTAAAAATTCTTAATTATATACGTATTATATGGAATTGCCTTGGAACTAAAAATCATCACAGCATAACATGTACGTGTCTCACAAAAGTCAAAACGAAAGTAATACGTAAATAATATTCAAACCGGGTTCAAATATAGAAAACCTTTCTAAGTGTTTAATATCGCACCATTTTTCTAGTTGCCTCGCCAATGCCTAGTTTTGGGTCGTTAAACCTTTCCTTGCCTCGTCATACTTTCGTCTCGTTTGGTTTCTGTTCGATATGCCTTGTGTTGGGTTGACTGACATGCGATTTATGTGTCTGGTGTGAGTGGTTATAGTATTACCATGCTGTCCATCATCATATGTATATGTAAAAAGATGCGAGTGATAACTCCAAATTAAAACAGAAGACCAAATAAGCAAATGTGGCAATTGGCGAGTGAATTAAGCAAAGTATTCAACTATTCTGTCCAAGTCTATATGCTTTTGCTCTTTAAAATAACTTGTAAAATATTACACGTAAGGGTATGGTACTCCTTGTGTGGTCCATTTGCTCGAAGGTAATTATATATAAAAAAAAAAAAAAAAAACGTGTGTATTGTTGCCCGCTTACCTACCATGATGTAAATTATAATTATTAAATTAATAACCATGCTACTTATATTTTTAATGAAGGAACTAGTAAAAAAAAAAAAAAAAGGTTAGTTAACCCTTGTTTAATCCAAGTGGTAAAAAGGTAACAACAAAAATATTCTCCTTTTAACACATGACATTTGCACGTGAAATGTACTCGTATTCACCAAGTTTCGTGACTTTCAATATTTGAAGAGACCAAACTTTTGTGTAGGGTAGATTTTCAAGCGAAGAGAATAATCCCATAAAATATATATATAGTGCAACAATCATGTTTCGTATATGTAAAAGCTACATGCGTATAGACTTTATTTAAGATTTGTCACCTTTGCTTGCTAAAAGGGTAAAACAAAATCATCTCTTGTGTAAACTGTGTTTGAGTGTTGGATAGAGAGAGGTACAAACAATTCCATATAGGTATACGCATGGGGTTATTACGTGCATGGTCAATGGAAATTAATTCGTGTTGCATGCTTGGGGTCGTGCGATTTTGTGAGATGGTTAGAGGCTGACAGGTTTTGTGTTGGCAGTTGTGTTTGTGTTTTGGGATCGAATGATGTATAACCTATTAATAATATAAGAAGTTCGCAAGCTATATAAATAATGATCTTGTATATTCATTAATGTCGAGTCACAATATAACGCGTACTATTTAAAAGAATAAGTTTATAATCCGATCAAAACATTTAGTCTATGTTATGGCAACATATAATTAAGACCCTAAATATGTTAAGCTAATAAAATGGGTTAAACGAATAACAATAAGTACCAATGTAAAATCAGTTGGAAATAAAATGGTAAATGGACTCCTAAGTGATACATGATTATTAATTGATGTAGATTCGTTGAAGAAGGAGTGAAGTGTGTTTCCTTGTGATCCTTCCATTCTAATTAAGGTACAGATATTCTGCCCTTCTCAGTAAGGTGCCTTCGTACTCATGATTTTCTGATTTCTGATTCATCATAGGATTTCCCTAAGCCATTGCTATGTTCCCCTTTGTTTGTGAACTCTTGATATGAACTTTCTGATATTGAATCTTTCTGATACTGAACCGACTGTTACTAAACCTACTGATACTGAACCGACTGTTACTGAACCTACTGATACTGAACCTACTGATACTGAACCTTTCTTATATTGAACCTACTGATATATACCCTTCTGTTACTGAACCATCTGATATGAACTTTCTGATATACTGAAATGGATATTGACCTATGAAACTAAACTGAATACTGAATACTGAATACTGATACTTGACCACTGACCCACAGTTTGATACTACGAGCCATAACTAGTCATGAGGGTTTCATGACCATGTCATTGATGCACCGATGGCATGACTCTAGGGCAGGAGAGTGATGACCTGTTCCGTCCCTTTTCTGTATTTTATTTGGTGTGTTGGGAGGTTTATGGCCACCAGGGGCGTATGGATGCATCCTAGAACTGTTACTGTTACTGTTACTGATTACTGATTACTGTATTACTGGTGACTGATGGTGTGTGCGATACACGTCTTTCACATACTGGGAGCTGATCACTCCATTTACTGATTGAGGACTCCCCTCATATTTACTGGTTTACTGAGAGGTCTCCCCTCTATATGATTATATGGTTACATGATTACACTGATTACTGTTACTGATTACTGATACTGGGCTCGTAGTGGATTACTGTTTTCCTACACCTTATACCCTTGTACTTTTCATTACTGTTACCTTTTCTTATGCTATAACTCTGATTGATTCCTATTTCATTTACTGTCCATTATTCTGTATTACTGCTTGTTACTCCTGGTATTATTTCCTTTACTTCATTATTCCGTTACTACTGCTTTGTTTCCGTTATATCTGTTCACTGGGCTTTTTAAGCTCAGCCGCACGTTTTCTTTTCGTGTGCGGCAGGTTATAAGCAGGACGACGGGTTTGGGTATGAGCGAAGAGACTTTTGGACTTAGAAGACCTTGATAGTTATTCTGAAGTAGAAGTCATTAGAAGGATTGCGTTGCAGACTTAGTATTTAGTTTTGTTTCATTCTTAACCTCATAATGTTAGTATTTCATTTGTAACCTTTGACATTTTATTGTATTACTATTGAAGTATGCTTTGTTTGATCTGATATGAAACCATTAACGTGACATCTTTACCCTTGCCGGGTTGGGGTGTTACAATTATGGTATCAGAGAGACAGGCTGCGACTCGTAATACATTTACCCTTGACCTGTGAACTTTGGACCACTAAGTTTCCACTATAGGCGCTCATAAGATAACCTTTAAGAATTGCTTTAGGATTTCCCTATAGTTATTTAAGTTTTGACCAGTGAGGAATGGGTAGACTATAAGGCTTTTGTTTAAGTAACATTGCTTCCGCATCACTCTGATTTATGCCCTGCTTGTTAAGCTCACGCTTTGCACCACCTAAGATTCCGACTCCGACCTCTGATTCTTTTGTTAATCATTTTGATGTCTTTTCGGGTATTCTGAGAATCTCTATGACGATGACTTACTTGATGCATTCTGTTATATGCTTTTGATAATCTATGAATCTTTTGACCCTATCTGAGTTCGTCTTAAACATCTCTATTCCCATGAGTATAAGAATGCTTTCCTCTCACTTGTGAACGATAAGACTTGCGTTGCCGATATGTTTTCATTGAATAGTTAGCTTTTTTTTTTTTTATTCTGATAAAGGATAGGTTGATTGATCGTTGACGACTACCCTCCTAGGTTTCACCTTCGGTGTTGAAACCATTTTGAACTCCCTACCATGATTTCTGATTGTTAAACTTTTGCCATCACCACCTGATTTTTGGTTCTTCACTTCTGACCTATTTGATAAGCAGTTTGATACCTCTCCGACCATCCCGAAGGTCATTTGACCTTAATGTGTTTGACACATTCTGTGGATTCAATTACTCGTGCTGGATATTAATGTATCATCTGACATTACTCTGTCCTTGCAAAGCCTATTACTACTCCTATGAGGACTCTGGTGATTATTAGCCATGGACTGCGACGATAATTTTGTCTCGATGTGAAATTATTAACTGAGCATGATGATGCTGATTACTGATATTCTATATGCCTCACTTTTTACAGTTATACGATGTTCGTATTACCGATGACTCACAACCTACCTACCACTTATGCTAAATAACTAATCAAGGCTCCAACACCTTGAATTGTTCGCTTATCTATTTCCATGTACTTGACTTGGATATATGAACTATCCGTCTGGCTTGGCGACCGTACTCATCCTACAAATCCGTTTACTGTTGACATATTCAATTTTGAGGTCTTTAAGTTATGGTTTGGCTGGTCCTCATACGCTGCCAAGGACTACCGTATCTGATTTGTGACCTTTAGTAATATATTTCACCCCACTTTCGTTATGATAACCGGTAACCGCTCAAATCTGTTGACGCTGCCTTGGTAACATCTACCTCGATCTCAATTGATTGTTGATTGCCTCCTGACACCTTTTATCCACTCTTAGAAAACTTTAGTATTGGAATTTGTTGTGAAAATTTTCTGGTGTTCTATGATGGAACTCTTGGGTTTCCTTTCCAGTTGAGAAGTAGAATGAAAATTCGAACCTATCCCAGTCGACGGACCTTGATGCCATAGAAGTTGAGAAATTGGATAAGATGATGGGATATGATTTTGATTCACCTCAGTGTTTCATTTTGAATACCCTGTTAGCTTGTGAAGAAGAAAGAGAAAACTTTGGAGTATTGACTATCGTAAACCTTATCGTATCACTACCATGACCACCTTTCAATTCAGTATCTCAATGATTGATTCTATCTTTGAAAACTCCGCACCAGACGACCTCTGGGGATGATTGAAGGACTGAAGAAGCAACCACAAGAACTTCTAAGAAGGGAGATGACAAACTGAGAGTAACCTCCGGGAAGTATTTCAGTTTTATGCACAAAGAGGAGCATGTAAATCATCTTGTAAAAGGACCCTTATTCTGGAGGAAACAGATTTGATTGGCACCTAGAGATTGTAGCGGACAACACTACCATGCATCCGGCGATGACGGCAGTTTGAGATGGCGAATTCTGAACTGTGCGGAAGACCTGTCGAAGACACGCAGTCTTGCTTCTCTATTCGTCTTAGTTGTACTAAGAGGAATTGAGAGCAGAAGCAGACTAGCGAACGGAAGAATGCACAGTGACCATACCGGAGAGTCACGTTACCACACCACAATGCCCAGAAGAAGTGTCGAAGGCTTGAGGGGCCAGACTCAAGTTTATAATTCCTTTACACCCTATGATCATACGACAGACTGCATGGACTTGGAAGAAGATCATGTATTGAAGGACTGATAATTCTGAAGCAAACGTTTACGTTTGGAAGAGTTGATTCTGTGAAGGATGAAACTATGGATGACGTATTTCACTTAGCTTACTTAAATTTTCGTTACCAGATGATAAGATCCCTTGAATGATTTAGACCTCTGTTAATGATTCCGTTATGTATTCATTCTACGTATGTAGGCCGATGGTTTGTTATGAGGATTTTGAAGCAACCTCTGGTATTGTCTAAGTTGATTCTGATGAGTGATGAAGGATTGACGCTATTGGCGACGTATCCGGTTCTGATAGACATTTTAGACCTGTTCCGTTAACTCTTTCGAGTAGTTCGTTTCTCCTCTTAGTTATGATGTTGATTCTGATGACCTCTGAGACTGTAGATGGATTAGGTGGATTAAGATAAGTTGTTCTGTTCATGACTTGAGATAAAGTATGACCATCATGAGGGCATATTTATATGATGCCAGTATTATGACGTCTGGCCAACGTGATAATACTTACATCATATAACATGCACTTGTTGTGGGCATAGGATATTTCGAGAAGTGCCTTAGAGCTTTAGAAATTCTGATACTGTTTGAGATCGTCTGCGTTAGTGAGACTTTAAGTTCATTCTACCTATACGCGTAATCTGCTTTCACCGTTATGCGAATTGATACGTATGGATTCTCGTCACACGTTTTGCTGACCTCTGTACTCCTAATAACTATCTTAGGTTCCATTGTAGAACTTTATGCCAATTGATGTTATAAAAAAATCTAATTCCTGCACGTTCTAATCTGATTTGTTTAATCAAATTCTATGGACGGCCTACCCGTCAAATCATACGTATTCCCTGTATCTCTTCCGAGAGAATACGATTATCATCTGTTACGGTTGGTATTTTACTCTTTTGATCTGGATTCGGTATAGCATGTCTTTTCTGAAGAAGCCGAAGCTATTTTGGATCAACAAGATAGAGTCATGAGAAACAAGTTTTTCACATTTCTGTTCACTGGTCCTTTGTGGTTTTGTTTTGTTCACTTCAATTTTCGAGGACGAAAATCTCTTTTTAAGAGGGGAAGAGTTGTAAAACCCAAAAATTTAACATAATACGAAATGGCAAAAATGCCTTCAAAATTTAAATTTTGAAGAACTTATGAAATACACTATAAATTAAAACTTGAGTGTTATGACTCGAGATCACACGATATGAACTTATAACCTAAGGTAAAATACGAAATGATATAAGAACTTTATAAATAAAATATGGCACGTTTAAGAAGCTTCTATAATCCAAGATAATAAAAACTTGTGCACAATACTTATAAGAGATAAGTAGGATATTTGCTAATTTAGAAAGAGATAATCACCCCATGAAATCAGATTGAATCATATCAATCACTCCCTAAAATTAAGGTCCATATCCTCCTCATTAATTCCATAATATGCGTCCATTAAATGCAGTCAAACACACCTCCTCAAATCCCATAGAATTCGACTGAGTTGTTACACGCTCCATCATTTTCTTTTAACCATATTTTATAAGGTTTTCTTGTTCCCCTTTTCCCACGCATGCAAATAATCACCATTCTTTTTATTTCAACCTCAAAATGTACCATACCGATACACAAAATATTGATATCATTTACACTTATGTTTGAAAATCTTTGAAGTACTGAAAGAGCCAAGCATTGATCGGTTTGAAGATATCAAGTCGAACGGGGTACCTTTGAGTCGTTATACGTTGGTGTTCGAATTGGGTTTTTGCGTTTCCTGCCTATACCTCTCATACCCTTTTCTTTCTCATCATCTTTGTAAGTTTTACAAGTTCATCTCATGATTTCATTTAGATTCGTTCCATGCACGTTTCTTTTCTTTTTGATTCGAACAAACGTATTAAAAATTCTTAATTATATACGTATTATATGGAATTGCCTTGGAACTAAAAATCATCACAGCATAACATGTACGTGTCTCACAAAAGTCAAAACGAAAGTAATACGTAAATAATATTCAAACCGGGTTCAAATATAGAAAACCTTTCTAAGTGTTTAATATCGCACCATTTTTCTAGTTGCCTCGCCAATGCCTAGTTTTGGGTCGTTAAACCTTTCCTTGCCTCGTCATACTTTCGTCTCGTTTGGTTTCTGTTCGATATGCCTTGTGTTGGGTTGACTGACATGCGATTTATGTGTCTGGTGTGAGTGGTTATAGTATTACCATGCTGTCCATCATCATATGTATATGTAAAAAGATGCGAGTGATAACTCCAAATTAAAACAGAAGACCAAATAAGCAAATGTGGCAATTGGCGAGTGAATTAAGCAAAGTCTTCAACTATTCTGTCCAAGTCTATATGCTTTTGCTCTTTAAAATAACTTGTAAAATATTACACGTAAGGGTATGGTACTCCTTGTGTGGTCCATTTGCTCGAAGGTAATTATATATAAAAAAAAAAAAAAAAAAACGTGTGTATTGTTGCCCGCTTACCTACCATGATGTAAATTATAATTATTAAATTAATAACCATGCTACTTATATTTTTAATGAAGGAACTAGTAAAAAAAAAAAAAAAAAAGGTTAGTTAACCCTTGTTTAATCCAAGTGGTAAAATAGGTAACAACAAAAATATTCTCCTTTTAACACATGACATTTGCACGTGAAATGTACTCGTATTCACCAAGTTTCGTGACTTTCAATATTTGAAGAGACCAAACTTTTGTGTAGGGTAGATTTTCAAGCGAAGAGAATAATCCCATAAAATATATATATAGTGCAACAATCATGTTTCGTATATGTAAAAGCTACATGCGTATAGACTTTATTTAAGATTTGTCACCTTTGCTTGCTAAAAGGGTAAAACAAAATCATCTCTTGTGTAAACTGTGTTTGAGTGTTGGATAGAGAGAGGTACAAACAATTCCATATAGGTATACGCATGGGGTTATTACGTGCATGGTCAATGGAAATTAATTCGTGTTGCATGCTTGGGGTCGTGCGATTTTGTGAGATGGTTAGAGGCTGACAGGTTTTGTGTTGGCAGTTGTGTTTGTGTTTTGGGATCGAATGATGTATAACCTATTAATAATATAAGAAGTTCGCAAGCTATATAAATAATGATCTTGTATATTCATTAATGTCGAGTCACAATATAACGCGTACTATTTAAAAGAATAAGTTTATAATCCGATCAAAACATTTAGTCTATGTTATGGCAACATATAATTAAGACCCTAAATATGTTAAGCTAATAAAATGGGTTAAACGAATAACAATAAGTACCAATGTAAAATCAGTTGGAAATAAAATGGTAAATGGACTCCTAAGTGATACATGATTATTAATTGATGTAGATTCGTTGAAGAAGGAGTGAAGTGTGTTTCCTTGTGATCCTTCCATTCTAATTAAGGTACAGATATTCTGCCCTTCTCAGTAAGGTGCCTTCGTACTCATGATTTTCTGATTTCTGATTCATCATAGGATTTCCCTAAGCCATTGCTATGTTCCCCTTTGTTTGTGAACTCTTGATATGAACTTTCTGATATTGAATCTTTCTGATACTGAACCGACTGTTACTGAACCTACTGATACTGAACCGACTGTTACTGAACCTACTGATACTGAACCTACTGATACTGAACCTACTGATACTGAACCTTTCTTATATTGAACCTACTGATATATACCCTTCTGTTACTGAACCATCTGATATGAACTTTCTGATATACTGAAATGGATATTGACCTATGAAACTAAACTGAATACTGAATACTGATACTTGACCACTGACCCACAGTTTGATACTACGAGCCATAACTAGTCATGAGGGTTTCATGACCATGTCATTGATGCACCGATGGCATGACTCTAGGGCAGGAGAGTGATGACCTGTTCCGTCCCTTTTCTGTATTTTATTTGGTGTGTTGGGAGGTTTATGGCCACCAGGGGCGTATGGATGCATCCTAGAACTGTTACTGTTACTGTTACTGTTACTGTTACTGATTACTGATTACTGTATTACTGGTGACTGATGGTGTGTGCGATACACGTCTTTCACATACTGGGAGCTGATCACTCCATTTACTGATTGAGGACTCCCCTCATATTTACTGGTTTACTGAGAGGTCTCCCCTCTATATGATTATATGGTTACATGATTACACTGATTACTGTTACTGATTACTGATACTGGGCTCGTAGTGGATTACTGTTTTCCTACACCTTATACCCTTGTACTTTTCATTACTGTTACCTTTTCTTATGCTATAACTCTGATTGATTCCTATTTCATTTACTGTCCATTATTCTGTATTACTGCTTGTTACTCCTGGTATTATTTCCTTTACTTCATTATTCCGTTACTACTGCTTTGTTTCCGTTATATCTGTTCACTGGGCTTTTTAAGCTCAGCCGCACGTTTTCTTTTCGTGTGCGGCAGGTTATAAGCAGGACGACGGGTTTGGGTATGAGCGAAGAGACTTTTGGACTTAGAAGACCTTGATAGTTATTCTGAAGTAGAAGTCATTAGAAGGATTGCGTTGCAGACTTAGTATTTAGTTTTGTTTCATTCTTAACCTCATAATGTTAGTATTTCATTTGTAACCTTTGACATTTTATTGTATTACTATTGAAGTATGCTTTGTTTGATCTGATATGAAACCATTAACGTGACATCTTTACCCTTGCCGGGTTGGGGTGTTACATACACACCTGAACAAAATGGTGTTGCTGAAAGGAAAAATAGAACACTCATTGAAGCTGCTAGGACAATGCTATGTGGATCAGTCCTTTCCAACCATTTTTGGACTGATGCAGTCAAAACTGCCTGTTATACACAAAACAGATCCATCATTGTCTAGAGACATGGGAAAACCCCATATGAGTTATTCAAAGGAAGAATCCCTGACATCAGCTACTTTCATGTCTTTGGGTGTCCTGTGTTTATTCATAATCACAAGGATCACTTAGGGAAATTTGATGCAAAAGCTGATGATGGATACTTCCTGGGATACTCACTTGTCTCAAAAGCCTTCAGAGTGTTCAACACAAGGAGACAGCAGACTGAGGAAACATTTCATGTTACCTTTGATGAGAGCACTGATGCAATCAGGTTCTCAACTGCCTCAGTAGAAGAGATAGGAATTGATAATTCTTCAAGATATCCTCCTGATGAATATCTTTCTGAAAACAATCCTTCTACTCAGTATCAAGATGATGCTAATCTCTCCTATTACATAATCCCTCACAACCTACCTAACCCAACCATCACTGAGTTTGTTGAGGCACATGCGCACACTGATGAAATCAATCAGTCTGTTCAAAATACTCAAGAACCAAACAATCTCAGTGAGCTGGTAGACACTCAAGATCCAATCAATGATCATGTGTTAACTCCAGAACCAACCCCTCTACCCAATCAGGCCTCCACAAGTTCAAATCAGTATCCAGGACCTCAAGAAAGTTAGACTAGGTCTCAGGACATTGAATTTGTCAATATTATTGGAGAGCCTACTGAAGGCATGCTCACCAGGAAAATGGCTGCTAGTCTAAGAGCAGCCTCATCCAATGAATGCCTATTTGTGGACTTCATTTCCACAATTGAACCCAAAAGTGTTAAAGAAGCACTTACACATCCAAGTTGGGTTCAGGCCATGCATGATGAACTGGAACAATTTGACAGAAACAAGGTAATGACCTTGGTCAAATGTCCTGAGAATGTCTCAGTCATTGGCATGAAATGGGTATTCAAAAACAAAACTGATGAAAATGGCATAGTCATTAAAAACAAAGCCAGACTTGTAGCCAAAGGCTATAATCAACTAGAAGGCATTGACTATGAAGAAACATTTGCACCAGTAGCAAGGATGGAAGCCATCAGGATCTTCCTTGCTTTTGCTACATACATGAACTTCAAGGTGTACCAAATGGATGTTAAAAGTGAATTCTTAAATGGTTCACTGAAAGAAGAAGTTTATGTTCAGCAACCTCCGAGATTTGAAAGCCATGAGTCTCCTGATCATGTCTGTAAGCTTAACAAAGCCCTTTATGGACTGAAGCAAGCTCCCAGGGCATGGTATGAGACTCTCTCGGCCTTCTTAATCCAAAACAAATTTGTCAAAGGCAAGATAGACAACACATTGTTTATCTATAAGACAAATAATGATGTCATACTAGTACAAGTGTATGTTGATGACATCATCTTTGGCTCAACAAGTTTCAAACTTTGCAAACAATTTGAAAAACTAATGGCAAAGAAGTTTGAAATGAGCATGATGGGAGAACTGACATACTTCCTTGGTCTACATATCAAGCAAATTGATAGAGTAATCACTATCAGTCAAGAAAAGTATGTAAAGAATCTACTGAAGAAGTATGATCTCAGTGACTGTGCCTCAGTCAAAACTCCCATGGTCCCCCCAAACAACCTTGGTCCTGATCTAACTGGTAAACCAGTAAATCAAACTCTCTTTAGAGGAATGATAGGATCACTGATGTATCTACTTGCATCAAGGCCTAATATCCAATTCTCAGTATGTCTATGTGCCAGATATCAATCTGACCCAAGAGAATCACACATCACTGCTGTGAAAAGGATATTCAGGTACCTGAAAGGCACTCCTAACCTTGGATTATACTATCCAAAGTGCTCAGGACTTGATCTTAAAGGATACTCAGACTTTGACTATGCTGGATGCAACATGGACAGAAAAAGCACCTCAGGCTCTTGCCAAATACTTGGTGGGAAACTAGTCTGTTGGAGTGCTAAGAAGCAACAATCAGTTGCCTTGTCCTCAGCTGAGGCTGAATATGTTGCAGCAGCTAGTTGTTGTGCAAATGTACTCTAGATGAAAAGTCAACTCAGTGACTATGGAATTCAGTATAAGATGGTACCCATCTTTTGTGATAACACAAGTGCAATTGCAATTTCAAACAACCCTGTTCTTCATCAGAGAACAAAACACATTGATATCAGATATCACTTCATCAGGGACCATGTCATGAATGGTGACATTGAATTACACTTCATCCCTACTGAATATCAGTTAGCTGATATCTTCACCAAACCTTTGGATGAACCAACTTTCACAAGGTTGAAAGCTGAATTATGAATGTTGGATATAGAGAATCAGTCCACTGATTGAATCCTTCCAACTGAAGTATAATTCTTAAAACCTCAGGTCCCTGACTCAATGTGTACATCAGTGAAAACATCTCACTGAATCCTCAACCTCAGGAACTAAACCCAAGTTCCTGAAATCTTTAGGGTTCAGGAACTAAACCCAAGTTCCTGAATCCTTGTTGCTCAGGAATCATTCCATATTCCTGAATCATCAGTGACTAATCCCAAGTCCCTGAAAAGAGACATTAAATACTGACTTAAATGCTCTAAGTATCTAGTTAGTAAATGTCCGAGGTTGGTAACTGAACTCATATTTAATTCAAGAATATTTGTTTTTTTTGCCTTTCTGGCTTCCACCTCTGGGCCACCACATTCCCACTTGGCATTAAATGCCTCTCCAATCACATTACAAATATGTGATGACTCATCTCTGCAAATTACACTTTTGCAGAACTGCTCAACTGTTCACTTCGACTGTTGCGCCAAACCAGGAAAGTGGAGTGTTGGCATTAAATGCGGATCCCAAAACATATTATTCAAAACAATTTCTAATAATTCTTTTTGAATAAATTAAGATCGCTCAAATGTCTAAAACACCCCCATCTCCACTTCCCTATAAATAACCCAACCAAAAGAATCACATACACGTTTTTATAGAACTTAAGCAAAACTCTGCCATTTTAATTCTCAAAAACAAATTGTGTGTGTATTCTTAAGCTTTAGAAACCCAGAAACCTTAGTCAAACCCAGACTTACCCACAAATGGCTTCTTCTAATGCTATAGTATACGCCCCCAATGTGGAATTCCTCACTGGGGACGTTGACCTAACAAAGAACAATGTGGTAGGAAATTTCTCCTTTCCACAAAACTACCCAGCCTACAAGAACGTTATGAAATTTCTTCGTAATTGTTTTCTTGCAAAGGCTTTCACCCACACCCCCTCAGTCATCTACCATGACTATTTGAGGGAATTCTGGTGCACGGCTGTGGCTACCAGCCCCAAAGACACCAAAGAGTCAATCATCACCTTCACAGTGATGAATGGGAGCAGAACCCTCTCCTTTGACTACTCAACCTTCATCAAAGCCACAGGCCTTGACTTTGCTGAAGCGTTTGCACCCAACCCTACTGATCAAGACATAAAGAATGAACTGATCTTTCTAGCACCCCATGACCCCAGACGTCCTACAATGTCTGCGGGAGTCTTATTGGAGAAGGCTCCAGTAGTCAAAACATGGTTCCATCGTATCTGGAGGATACTGATGACATTTGTCATTCAGGTCCTGGGTGGAAATAAATCCTCTACGGAACAATTGAACTCATCACAACAATTGATGTTGTTCAGTCTCCTTGAGGGTACAAAAATTGACATCGGAGGAATAATCTTCCGAGACCTTGTTGCTAAGCTCTCAGGAAAACATAGGCAAAGGCATATGTCCTACCCTAGATTTGTTTCCTGTGTGCTTCAGGACCTACTTGGTTCTGACTACGTGAGGCCTGATGCAGAAGGTACGAAGCCTGACGTCCTGCACAAGTCAAACTTCACTAGTAGCATCAGTGAGGTTACACATATTGCCCTGACTGAATACATGCAATCAGTCATTCAGGGTAACGACGCTATCTCACCAGTTCCTTCACCGACCAAAAAGGTGAAGAAGACAAAGAAGGGTCAGTCCAGCCAGGTGGTTAGACCTAAGCCACTCGCCACTGAGACTGATCCTCAAAACCAACTAAACCTTAAAAAGAGGTTGAAAAAGGCCGAGACCTCTGAGACACCCATTTCTGATACCACCTTGACCTCAAAACAAAGGCCAACGGAGGTCACTGAGCAATCATACTCAGTGACCTCGGGCACAACCCTTCCACATTGTTCAACTGACATAAACAAGTCAGAGGGATCAGGAAGCATTCCCCCCTCATATCCCGATGAAGGAACTGTCAAAAAACAATCAGTTCCCAAGGGAGGAAAGGGTTCTAAATCCTCGGTAAGGCAGCACTACCTTACTGAGAAGGGGACCCACAAACATTCACATCCCGCTAACGTTCCTGAGCAATCACCCTCAGGATCTCAGGGAGAAAAGGACCCTAAATCCCCAAAAGGACAACACAATCCTGATGGGAAGGGGGTCCACCAACTTTCACAATCAGTACCTAGTGATACCACTGGAAAACACCCATAAGTGGTTGAAGGTGCTAAGGGGGACAAAGACTCAGAGGGAAAGAAACAACCCGCTGATACGGAACCCATAAACCCCTCAGGCGGTCCAATCCTCTCAGGACCTGCCCCCAAAATCCAGACTGGTGTTACCCTAGTTATTATGGCTAGTCAGGCTGAGCAAACCCACTCAGTTATTATGACAACGGGGTCAGGACCTGACCAAACCAAAGGCGAGTCTTTTTATAAAGAGAAGCCGGTTGAATTTTTGGGTATTGAGTCCATGGGAGACTTTCAGGCTTTTATTGAGTCTGATGAAGAGCTCAGGGAAGAGAGTGAAGAGGAAATTTTTGAGGCAGGTGAGGATATGGAGACTGATGTACAACCCGAACAACCTGCACAATCTCCTCAGTCATCTCCATACCAAAGTGAAGAGTCAGGTTCTCAATCTTCTAATTCTTCTGATACTGGGGACATCCTCAAAAAGTATGATGACTCTCTTCCCCTCACTGAAAGAAAATTGGTCAAGTTCCTGCTCAAAACCAATAGAGCTCTTTACACTGGTCTCTCTGAAGAGATGTTCGATCATCACACTGAAGCTGCTGTTCACTATGCCAACCTGAAGGCAGATGTTGAAAGTTATCATGATGATGTGAACGAAATGCATTCTGACACCAATCACTCCCTGACAGCTATTGATCTTCATCTCAGGAAGTCCAATCTTGCTCTTGAAGGCATCACCAAAAGCCTTGGAACTATTCAAACAGCTGTCAAGGATGACCCCGAACTCAACAAGAAGGTTCTTCAGGCTGCTGAGACTTATCAGAAGCACTCAGCTGAATTCAGTGATCTTCTCAGCTTACTGAAGGATTCTAATATTCAGGGTCTTAACTCTTCATTGGACTCAATCAGGACTTCCTTGGGTCTTCAGGAAAAACATCTGGGTACTTGGGCACAATCTTCAACATCCTTGGCATGGTCACTTGGGTCAAGGATGTCAGGCATTGAAGCTTCTCAAGCATCTCTTGAGAATAAGATCTCAAGTCTTCAGCAAGACACCTCGGACATCAAATCAATGATGACTGAGATCTATCAGGCTTTCAAGGGTCCTGCTGCTCCAGTGACTCCAACTCTTGCTATCACCATGGCTCAAGCAACAGTTGAGGGGGAGAAAGACACTGGAGTCCCTGAAGTTTCAACAAGCCAACAACCTCCTTCTCACACTGAGGGGGAGATTCCTGAAGCTTCTACCACCCATCAAGATAAAGGCAAAGGCATCCTCACTGAACCTGAGCCTCAACCTGCACCAATCACGGTTGCAAAGGATCCTGAATCACCAGCCAGGATCCCGAATGACATTGATGGAGTTCTTCACCACTTCTCAGCTGATGAACTCAGTGCTTACCTAGAGGAAGAGGAAGCAAAGAAGAAGTTAAAAGAGGAAGAAAAGGTGAGCAAGCCTGCTATTATTAAGGTTGTTCATGAAGAGGCTGAGAAGATTGGTCTTGAGGCTAAGGATCTCTCAGGAAGAGAGGGTGGTATGACCTTTGTAAAGGCTCAGACTGAGGAGATGATTACTCTCAGGAAGAAAAGGGAGGAAAGGAATAAAAGGGCTGAAGAGATCAGGCAGAACAGGATTAAGAAATATCAGTGGTATATGACTAGCAGGTTGAAGCCAGAACCAATCACTGATGTTCATATTCATTGAAACACCAATCCTGCCACTGTTACTGTCTACAGAGGTGCTGACATGAGAAACTTTGATGTTCATAAACCCTTCAGATTCGCTGACTTCGGGATCACAGAATTAGATGAGTTGGGTCCATTAATAGCAAAGAAATCAAATGTTGTGGTCCCTAATCTGCTGAAGTCCTTGAGTATGAGGTATGAAAGATTGACAGCTGCACCTCAGGAACTTGGCACTCCATCTCTTCTTCCTGATTCAGCACAACCAACTCCCTCTCAGTCTTCTTCAAGAAAAAGAAAGAAGATTGAAGCTGAGCCTAAGATCAAGATTCCTGGTCTTGACTGCAATAGGGCTCTCCCTGAAGGTGTTCCTTTCAGGAACAATATGGTCATTGAACAACCTGAAAGAGGTTTGTTCTTCATTGATGCGTTTGGAGACAAAGCCTTCCAAAGGTGGAATGACATCGATTTGTCAGGGATCAAAGCTATGCTTGGCTTTTTAATGATGGCCTCTCCACTCAAGAGTCCTGAAAATGTGAAGTTTTGTCATGATCTGAAAAGGAAAATCAATGAGCATCCTGACCAACAAGAGCTGCAGTCAAAGAAGCCCAAGCTTGAAGCCCTTGGTATTAAGTTGAACTGATTGATCTGCCTGAATACATACTATCCCTTTTGTACTTATTTTGTTAGGACTTGTAATGATATCAATAAGATGATGTTTTTATTATTTCAGTGTCCTTATTTACATTCTAGTACATTCAGTATGAGTAGAAGTCATTAGCTTACTCATAACTGATCAAAACACTTAGGAATAATTTATATCCAAATAGGGGGAGATTGTTGGGTCATGAAAAACCCAAGAATACTTAAAACATGATTTGGACACAAATTAACTAAGTGTTAACTTAAACCGAGAACAATTCAAGTCACTGAGAGAACAGCCTCTCGGTGAGTCATCTTCAGGATGCTTAAGGAGAATTCAAATAGAAGGATTCACTACGCAGGAAGGCGGTACTCCCTGAAGTAGCACTTAAGCCAAAGAAGAAGATGATGGTTCAGTGAGTGTTGGACAAGAACTCACTGAACCCCAGTCTCCTCAACAACAATGAAGTAATTATGAAAGATAACTGAGAAGCGTGTCCTGAAGAACTAAGTGCCTGAGAAGAAAGGCAGAAATATCTAGGAAGGATTTAAGATAAGATCAAATCTTATCTTGTCAGGAAGAAATCCTTCCTAAGACGGCTTAAAGTCTTGGAGTGTCAGACCAACCACTTCTAAAGACTTAATAAGCCATTTCTATTGGTTCTTGGAAATGACAATTACTGTTATAATTGTCAGACACGCTTGCTCAACAACTTGCCCAACAACTTGTAATATTTTAATTACTTTTACTCAGATTACTTGTGTATAAATAGATTGAAAAGGAGAGAAGTTGAGGGTATTTTGTACAATTAAAGCTTAGACTTTTGCAAAACAACTTCTCTCCTACAAAGAGTAACGCATCCCTGAGATTGCTAAGTGAGGTCGCATTGTTACCACTCAAGCAAAACTTGAGTTTAGATAGGAGACACCACCATACCTTGTCTATTCAATCCCAAGTGTTTATTCCGCAAAACACTTGGGTATAGATTCTTTGATTCATTTCTAATAAGAATTTAAACTTTGAAAATTACCTTGAGTTTTTATATTCATGTTTTATAACTGTTAGAATTAATCATAACATTGTATTAGTCATTAACACAAATAGATTAACTTTCTAGTTAACTCTAAGCGTGTAAAGGGACCAACAGATTTCTAATAAGAATTTAAACGTTGAAAAACTTTATGTTTTTATATTTACGTTTTACTTATCAGTTATAATTAATCATTACATTAATCTCAGTCATAACACACTTAGATTAACTTTGTAGTTATCTCTAAGCGTGTAAAGGGAACAACAAGTGGTATCAGAGCCTCTGGTTTATAAAATCTTTTCAAAAACTAAGAGTGCTCAAGGTTTTTAAAACCAATATCCTACTATGGCTGATATTAATGTGCCCCAGCTCGTCGATAAAAAGGGTGGTAGCTTTTCAGCTGTTGCCCCCAGACTTGAAGCTGGAAAATTTAGCAAGTGGAAAAAGCGAATGCTTTGCTACTTGACTGGTATGGAACCATACTACATCACTTGTGAGAGAAGGGTGGTCAATCAAGACCAACGCCTGAAAAGCATAATTATATCTTGTCTTCCTGACGATATAATGGAATCAGTCATCAACTGTTCAACAGCCAAGCAAACTTGGGATGACTTGATTATTAGCTTTGAAAGACCCTCAGATACCAAGGAAAACAGGATCATGGACCTGAAACTTGAGTATAACACTTTCAGGACAAAGGACTCTGAAAGCCTCTCTCAGACATATACCAGATACAAGACCCTGATAAACGAATTATCAAATGATGGTGTAGTTTTGTCTAAGCATGAGACAAATGTTGGCTTTGTCAACAGTCTCCCTGAGAAGTGGCTAAACTTCTCACAAGGCCTCAGGAATGCTAATCACATTCAGACCCTTGAGCTCCCTGAGATCTATGGGAAGTTTGTCTATGAAGACAACTTAATCTCTAGGAGATACCCAGACTCTAAAGCTCTTGAGTCCAAAAAGGCCCTGACCTCCCCACCCATATCAACTGTCTTTTATTCTAATGGTGTTGTGCAAGATTTACAAGAGGATTCTGAAGATGAAATTGATGAAAGAACTGGTGATGAGTACCTAAGTGACTTAAACTTGGAATTCCAAGAAAGGGCACTCCTTGCCAATTCAAAACGTTTTATCAAAAGAAATCAGCCAAACTTTTCAAAAGCTAGAGCAAATGAAACCACTGAGTGTTTCAAATGTGGTAAAAAGGGCCACTTTGCAAGAGACTGTTATTCAAAAACCATCTCAGAACCCTCTTATAAATTTTCTGGAAACAGTTCCTCAGGAACTAGCAAGTTTCAACCTAGAATGTTTCAGTCGACCCAACATTTTCAAAACAATAATGTACAAAAGGGTCAAAAAGACTTTGAGACTAAATATAAGAAAGCTAAGGCTAAACTTGCTCTTCTTGAAACTAATCCCTCAGTATCTCAGGCTGCTCACACTTCCAAACCTGTTCAGACAAAGAACAAGGTTCTTGTAGCTGAAGCTTCTGACTGGGATGAAGAAGAGGTCTCCTCAGAAGATGAGAAAATTAGAGTGAGTGCACTGATGGCACTTTCTGAAGGTGATCAGGTAGTTGTTGGAAAAAGCCATGCAAGGAATGGAGAGTGGGTGAACATAACCATGAAGAAGGTAAACACTTTACTTTCAATGGATGATGATTCTGACTGGCAGTCCTATATGAATTATATTTATGTAGATCTTAAGTTTGTAGAAGAACAAAGGCTTAACTTGTTTTCAAAATATAACAATCTTGTGTTAGATTTGAATAAGTGTAGAGATGAATTGCTTGTATAAAAACAAGCCAAGTTAGAAACTATTACACTACAAATTCAAAACACTGAGATTTTGAAACAAAATCAAGCCCTTCAAAATGAACTTAACAAAGAAAAAGCTGTCATTGAAAACTGGACTAAAAAGAACCTCAAGGTCTATGATACTGTGAGTCTTATTCCTAATAATGACAAGAAAATTATAGGAATAGACCAACTCACTGATACACCCAGTGATAGTCACAAAGAAAAGACATTTATTCCAGCTGGCATATCTTTTAAGAAAGAGATGCAACCCAAGTCAAATGACTGGATTGTCAGGGACAACCCAGTCAGTAAGTTACCAAACTTTGAGACTGGAAAAATCTTGCTTCCTGAAAGTTAGGCTCTGAAAAATATGCTTGGACTCACTCACCAACCCAGTAGTACTGAGTCAGTCAATGAGTCTGAATCTGAATCATTCACACCACTCCCACCTCTGAATATCCTTCAGGGTGCTGCACCAAGCTCAGACCTCCCGCCATTGGTCTACTCTCAGTATTCTCCAAAGGAGAATCCAGGAATGGGAAATACCATCTTGAAAAGGCAAACCCCTGAAGTCTCAGTACATTCTGATGACTCATCAACTTCAGTCCCCTCTGAAGTAAAAACAGAAAGCCCTGACTCCAAAATTGATCAGTTGGCTGAGCTTGTCAGGAAGCTGAGTTAGAAGATTGAATCTTCTGAGAAACCTTCTCAATCCAAGATGAAGGAACCCAAATCAGCTTCCTCAAGCACCAAACCAAAACCCTCCAAACCCCTGAAAAGGTGTGAGCTGTGTCACTATACCAATCATTTCACTGATGATTGTTATAGAATCCTTTGCTGCATGATATGCAAAAAGGAAGATCACAGGACTTCTGATCACCAATCATACACAGCCACAACAAAGATGTCAAACTTTTAAGCTCAGGCTTTAAAATACCCTTCTGATTCTAAACAAAAACAAAAGGCCAAGCCTTTTGCACCTTGCCCTCACTGTGGCTTCAATGACCACCATCCTAAGGATTGTCTAATGGACAACTGTTGTGAAATTTGTGGAGATTCCACTCACAACACCTCAGGACATGAAAAGGTCATTCAGACCAGAAGAGGTATGACCAAGTCATCCTCTCAGTCCACTGAGTCTACCTCTGCAAACAAATGCAAAACCTGTGGTAGCTCAGTCCACTCAACCACTGACCATAAATCAATTGATACTTTTAAGAAGACTACAAAAGTCAATCCCTCCAAGATGAGGGGTACTAGAAAGAACTAACTCAATTTACCATTTGTGCAGAGGCATGCCAGGGAGCCTGTTTGGCATCTAGATAGTAGATGTTCAAGGAGCATGACTGGTGTGAAAGAGTATCTGCACAAATATGTAGAAGAACCAGGACCCAAGGTGATATTTGCTGATAATTCATCATGTCTCATTGAAGGTTATGGTTCAGTAAACTGTAGTGGTATAGTCTTTACTAGGATAGCTTATGTCAATGGTCTTAAGTACAATTTGATCAGTGTTAGTCAACTATGTGATGCAAAGTACATAGTTCAGTTTGATGATAAGTAAGGGACCATCTTCAATGCCAATAAGGAAGTTGTCCTTATTGCACCAAGAAGGCAAGATGTTTATGTGTTAGACATGACTAGTCTAACTCAGAATGGAACTTGTCTCTTTACTAAGGCCAATGAAACCCTCAACTGGCTTTGGCATAAGAGACTCTCCCACCTGAACTTCAAAAACATAAACAATCTTGTGAAACAAAACAAGGTCTTTGGCTTACCATCTCTTGTGTTTTCAAAGGATAAACCATGCTCTTCCTGTGAAAAAGGTAAACATCATAGAGCATCCTTTAAAACCAAAACAAACTTTTCCATCAGGAACTGCCTTCATCTTCTCCATATGGATCTCTTTGGGCCCATCAGTCTTAGATCCATTAACCATGAGAAGTATACTCTGGTCATTGTGGATGAATACTCAAGATACACTTGGGTTTACTTCCTGATAAAAAAGAGTCAGGCAGCTGAAACAATCATGTCTTTGTCAGGAACATTGAAAATCAAAATGACGTTAAAGTCAAACAGATTAGGACTGACAATGGAACAGAGTTCAAAAACTATGAACTTGAATGTTTTTGTGATGAGAAAGGAATTTCCAAAAAAATTTCCTCTCCTTACACACCTGAACAAAATGGTGTTGCTGAAAGGAAGAATAGAACACTCATTGAAGTTGTCAGGACAATGCTAAATGGATCAGTCCTTTCCAAACACTTTTGGACTGAAGCAATCAAAACTGCCTGTTATACACAAAACAGATCCATCATTGTAAAGAGACATAGCAAAACCCCTTATGAGTTATTCAAGGGAAGGATCCCTGACATCAGCTACTTTCATATCTTTGGGTGTCCTGTGTTTATTCATAATAACATGGATCACTTAGGGAAATTTGATGCCAAAGCTGATGATGGATACTTTCTAGGATACTCACTTGTCTCAAAGGCCTTCAGGGTGTTCAACACAAGGAGACAGCAAACTGAGGAAACATTCCATGTTACCTTTGATGAGAGCACTGATGCAATCAGTGTCTCTAACACCTCAGTGGAAGAAATAGGAATTGATGATTCATCAAGATACCCTCCTGATGAACATCATCCTGACAATGACCCTTCCACTCAGTACCAAGAAAATGCTGACATCTCCTACTACATCATCCCTCACAACCTTCCTTACCCAACCATCACTGAGTTTGTTGAAGCACAAAGAAGTACTGATACAATCCATCAGTCTGAACACAGTGCTCAGGAACCAAACAATCTCAGTGATCAGTCAACCCAATCAGACACTCAAGATACTGAAAATCATCATGTGTCTGCACCTGATCCCACCAATCAGGCCTCCTCAAGTTCTAATCAGTTTCCTAGACCTCAGGACAGTTGGACTAGGTCTCAGGATATAGAACTTGTCAATATAATTGGAGAGCCCACTGAAGGCATGCTCACTAGAAGCATGGCTGCATAATTAAGAGCAGCATCCGCCAATGAATGCCTATTTGTGGACTTCATCTCCACAATTGAACCCAAAAGTGTCAAAGAAGCACTTACACATCCAAGTTGGGTTCAGGCCATGCATGATGAACTGGAATAATTTTACAGAAACAAGGTAATGACCTTGGTCAAATGTCCTGAAGATGTTTCAGTCATTGGCATGAAATGGGTGTTCAAAAACAAATCTGATGAAAATGGCATAGTCATTAAAAACAAAGCCAGACTTGTAGCCAAAGGCTATAATCAACAAGAAGGCATTGATTATGAAGAAACATTTGCACCAGTGGCAAGGATGGAAGCCATAAGGATCTTCCTTGCATTTGCAACCTACATGAACTTCAGAGTGTACCAAATGAATGTTAAAAGTGCATTCTTAAATGGCTCACTTAAAGAAGAAGTTTATGTTCAACAACCCCCTGGATTTGAAATTAGTGAGTTTCCTGACTATGTCTGCAAGCTTAACAAAGCCCTTTATGGACTGAAACAAGCACCCATGGCATGATATGAAACTCTCTCAGCCTTCCTGATCCAAAACAAATTTGTCAGAGGTAAGATAGACAACACATTGTTTATCTACAGGACAAATAATGATGTCATACTTGTACAAGTTTATGTTGATGACATCATCTTTGGCTCAACAAGTTATAAACTTTGCAAACAGTTTGAGAAACTGATGGCAAAAAAATTTAAAATGAGCATGATGGGAGAACTGACTTATTTCCTTGGACTGCAAATCAAGCAAACTGATAAAGGAACCTCTATCAGTCAAGAGAAGTATGTCAGAAGCCTACTGAAGAAGTATGAGCTCAGTGACTGTGCCTTAGTCAAAACTCCCATGGTACCCCCAAACAACCTTGGTCCTGACCTTACTGGAAAATTAGTGAATCAAACTCTTTTCAGAGGAATGATTGGGTCACTGATGTATCTACTTGCATCAAGGCCTGACATCCAATTCTCAGTCTGTTTGTGTGCCAGATATCAATCTGACCCAAGAGAATCTCATCTCACAGCTGTGAAAAGGATACTTAGGTACCTGAAAGGTACTCCAAACTTTGGATTATACTATCCAAAATGTTCAGGCTTTGATCTTAAAGGATACTCAGACTCTGACTATGCTGGATGCAACATGGACAGAAAAAGCACCTCAGGCTCCTGCCAAATCCTTGGTGGGAAAATAGTTTGTTGGAGTGCTAAGAAGCAACAATCAGTTTCCATGTCATCAGCAGAAGCTGAATATGTTGCTGCTGCCAGTTGTTGTGCAAATGTACTCTGGATGAAAAGTCAACTCAGTGACTATGGAACCCAGTATAAGATGGTTCCCATCTTTTGTGATAACACAAGTGCAATTGCCATCTCAAACAACCCTGTTCTTCATCAGAGAACAAAACACATTGATATTAGATATCACTTCATCAGGGACCATATCATGAATGGTGACATTGAATTTCACTTCATTCCTACTGAATATCAGCTAGCTGATATATTCACCAAACCATTGGATGAACCAACTTTCACAAGACTGAAAGCTGAACTAGGAATGTTGGATATTGAGAATCAGTCCACTGATTGAATTCATCCAACTAAGCGTAAATTCTGAAAACCCCAGGTCCCTGACTCAATGTGTTCCTCAGTGAAAAAGATCACTGAATCACCTTCCCTGAACCCCTCACTGAATGAAGAGTCATTCAGGGTCCTCAAAAGACATTCAATGCTAACTTAAATGCTCTAAGTATCTAGTTAGTAAATGTCCGAGGTTGGTAACTGAATTCTTATTTAATATAAGAATATTTGTTCTTTTGCCTTTCTGGCATGCACCTCATGGGCCCCCACTTTCCCACTTGGCATTTAATGCCTCTCCAATCACATAACAGATATGTGATGACTCAACCCTACAAATTATACTTTTTGCAGACGGCACAACTGTTCTCCTCGACTGTTGCGCAAAACCAGTGAAAAGTGGAGTGGTGGCATTTAATGCGGATCTCAAACGTTTTACACAAAACGGTTTTCAAAAATTTCTTTTGAAAGAATAAAAACGCTTAATGCCTAAAATACCCTCCTCTCCACTTCCCTATAAATACCCCCAAACAAAATAACACACACACGTTTTTTAGAAAATCTTAAGCAAATTCTTGCCTCTTTTTTCTTTCAAAAAAAAAAAAAAAAAAAACAATTGTGTGTGTGTTCTTAGTCTTTAGAAACCCAGACCATCTTTGTAACCCAGACTTACCAAACAAAAATGGCTACTTCTAAAGCTATCACATACGCCCCAAATGTGAAATTCCTCATCGAGGGCGTAGACATGATCAAGAATAACGTCGTAGGAAACTTTGCCTACCCCGAACAATTTTGGGCGTACAAGAATGTGGTTAAATACCTTCAAAACTGCTTTCTTGCTATGGCGTTTACAAAAACCCCATCAGTCATATATCATGACTACCTGAGGGAATTCTGGTGTACTGCAGTGGCAACAAGCCTTGAGGACACCAAGGACTCAATAATCACTTTCTCAGTGATGAATGGGAGAAGGAACCTCTCCCTTGATTACCCAACCTTCATCAAAGCCACTGGCCTTGATTTCACTGAGAAATTTGAGCCCAACCCTACTGACCAAGAAGTTAAGGCATAATTGCTTTTTCTAGGGCCACAAGACCCCAAACAACCTGACGTGGCCCCAGGTACATTATTGGCCAAGGCACCAATAATTAAGACTTTGTTTCCCCCAGCCTGGAGGATCCTGATGACTTTTTTCATTCAGGTCCTTGGAGGCAATAAATCCTCCACTGAGCAATTGAACACATCACAACAAATGATTGTGTTCAGCTTCCTGGAGGGTAAAAAGATAGACATCAGAGGAATAATCTTCCGTGACCAGCTCTCAGGAAAATCTAGGCAAAGACACATGTCTTATCCTAGGTTCATTTCCTGTATGCTTCAGGACTTATTAGGCTCTGATTATGTTAGGCCTGACATTCAAGGATCAAAACCTGACGTCTTATATAAAGCCAACTATTCTAGAGACCTTACTAAGGTACAACCAGTACCCCTGACCGACTATATGCTGGTAGTTATTCACGGGGAAAAGGCTATCTCACCCATTCCTTCTCCTACAATGCAGGAGAAGAAGAAAAAGAAGGCAGGGGCCAAGAAGGTGGTGAAACCCACACCACTCGCCCTTGGATCTTCTGCCTCAGAGCCTAAAGAAGGGCAAACGGCCAAGACCTCAGAGACACCCATCATTAAGACCCTCTTGAACTTAAAACAAACGCCAACGGAGGGTATTGAGAAATCATCCTCAGTGTCCTCGGGCAAAACCCTTCCTCATGGCTCTACTGACATACACAAGTCAGTGGGGTCAGGAACCTTCACCCTCTCACATCCCGATGAAGGCATTAGTCAATCCTAACCTTTGCCTGAGGGAGTACAGGGTCCTGAATCCTCGGTAGAGCAGCACTACTCTATTGAGAAGGGGACCCACACCTAATCACATCCTGCTTACGGTCCTGACAAATCACAATCAGGATCTCAAGGAATAAAGGACCCCAAATCCTCAAAAGGGCAGTATAATCCTGATGGGAAGGGGGTCCACCAACAATCACAATCAGTGCCTAGTGATAGTACTGGAGAACACCCACCAGTCCTTGAAGGCACACTTGGGGACAAAGACTCAGGGGGCATGCAACCACCTACTGATATGGAACCACAACCCCTTCATGGCGGATCCATTCTCTCGGGAACTGACTCCAAGAGCCAGGCTGAGCAAACCCACTCAGTTATTATGGCGGGGTCAGGACCTGGCTACAACCAAGGCAAGTCTTCTAATGAAGAGGAGTCGGCTAACCAATTCTTGCAGATTCAGTCTATGGCAGATTTTCAGGCTGTTTTCTTTTCTGATGATGAGCTCAGCAATGACAGTGATGAAGAAGTTTTTGAGGCAGGTGATGATCTGGACACTGGTGCTCAACCCACAGAACAACCGCATCAGTTTTCTCCACAACAGGCTGAAGAATCATCATATCAGGCTGATCATTCATCAGACTCTGAATCATCCTGCCCAGCCAATCTCAGGAAGTATGACAATATTCTTCCTCTCACTGAAAGACAGTTGGTCAAGTTCTTGCAGAAAGCCAACAATGCTCTCTTTCGTGGGCTCACTGAAGAACTCTTTGATCAACATTGTGAAGCTGCAGTTCATTATGTCAACCTGAAGGAATCCGTTGAAGCTTATCATGATGACGTTAATGAGCAACAATCAACGATCACCTTCTCCTTGACATCTCTTGATACCCATCTTAAAAGGTTCAACGCTACTCTTTCCAACATTACGAAGAGCGTTGCAACTATTCAAGAGTCAGTAAAAGATGACCTTTAGCTCACCAAGAAGATTCTTCAGGCTTCTGAGACCTATCAGCAACATTCAGCCTAGTTCACGGAGCTTGTCAACATGCTGACATCTTCTAACCTTCAGGGTCTCAGCTCTTCAGTGGACTCCATCAACTCTTCACTGGTTCTTATAGAGGCAAATTTAGCAGCTTGGGCTAAGTCTTTGAACTCCTTGGCCTGGAATCTTGGGCCTCGAATGACCGCTATAGAGACTTCTCAGGCATCTCTTGAGGCCAAAGTGACCACTCTTCAGCAAGACACCTCAGACATCAAAACCATGATGACTGAGATCTATCAGACTTTTAAAGGTCATGCTGCTCCCTCAACTTCAGTGAGCACTTCAACTCTTGCTCTCACAATGGCTCCAACAACAGTTGAGGGGGAGAAAGTCACTGAAGCATCATACAGTCAACAACCTCCTTCTCACACTGACGGGGAGATACCACCAACTCCGGCAGCTCCCATTTCCTCAGACAAAGCTCCTGAAACAACCCCATCATTAACTCACCAAGATAAAGGCAAAGGCATTGTCACAACAACAGAGCCTGAATCTACACCAAAATTGGTGCCTGCTTCCTTGGTTATAAGGCCTGATCCTGATGAACCAGTCAAGGTCCATTTTGAAATTAATGAAGTGTTGTATCATCTCACTGAGGCTGAAATTCAGGCTCATATGGAGAAGGAAGAGTTGTTAAAGAAAGCAGCTGAAGAAGAAATGCTGAACAAGCTTGCTCTCATCCAGGTGGTCAATGAAGAGGTTGAAAAGCTTGGAATAAAACCACAAGCTCTTGCTGGAAGAAAAGGTGGTGAGAGCTTTATGAAAGCTCAGAATGCTGAGATGATTGCTCTCAGGCAGAAAAGGGATGAAAAATTGAAAAAGGCTGCAGAGCTAAGGAAAAAGAAAATTGAGAGGTACCAGTGGATTATGACAAGCAGATTGCGACCAGAACCAATCACTGATGTCAAGATTCATCAAAATACCAAGCCTGCTGTCATTAGTGTCTTCAGAGGTCCAGACAAGAGACACTTTGAGGTTCATGATCCCTTTACATTCTCTGACTTTGGGATCACGGAATTGGATGAATTGGGTCCAATCATAGTGAAAAAGCAAAACATGGTTGTCAAAGACCTGATGAAATCCCTAAGGCAAAGATATGACAAACTGACAAAAACACTTGATGAACTTGATATTCCCTCTCTTCTCCCAGCTCCGGTCAATCAGCCTGCTCCCTCTCAGTCTTCTAGAAGAAAGAGGAAGAAAATTGAATCTGAGCCTGAGATCAAAGTTCCTGGCCTTGAATACAACAGAGCCCTCCCTGAAGGAGTTAGATTTGTGAACAACATGGTCATTGAACAACCTGAGAGAGGTCTCTTCTTCACTGATGCGTTTGGTGACCCAGCCTTCCAAAGATGGAACGACATTGATCAGGCAGGAATTAAAACTATGCTTGGTTTCTTCATGATGGCCTCTCCAATACAAAGTCCTGAAAATGTGAGGTTCTGTCATGACCTGAGAACCAAGATCCAAGAACATCCTGACCAACATGAGCTGGAATCTAAGAGACCAAAGCTTGAAGCCCTCGGTTATAAATTTAACTGATGAATCTGTAACACCACTACTATCCTTTACTTACTTTGTAATCTGTTAGGACTTTGTAATAAAATTAATAAAATGATGGCCCATGTTTTGTTATTTCAGTGTCCTTAATAGCTTTCTAGTATATTCAGTATGAGAAGAAGTCATTAGCTCACTCATAATTGATCAAAACACTTAAGCATAATTTATATCCAAATAGGGGGAGATTGCTAGGTCCGTCAGTACCCAAGCATCCTGAAAACAGGATTTGAATACAAATTAAGCTAAGTGTTAATCAACCGAAAACATACTTAAGTCACTGAGTGAACAGTCACTCAGTGAGTTACTTTCAAGATGCTGAGGACGAGTCTAAGAAGAAAGACTCACCACTCAGTGAGGCGAAACTCCCTGAGTGTTACTTGAGACAAAGAAGAAGGTAATGGGTTCAGTGAGTGTTGGACAAGAACTCACTGAACCCCAGTCTCCTCAATAACAATAAGTGATTAAAGACTGAAGACTGAAGAACCTGAAGCCTGAAAGAAAGGCGGGATTGAGCGGGAAGAGTTTGAAGAGATAAGGAGAAGTCTTATCCGGCCAGAAACAAACCATCCCTAAAGCGGCTAAAAGTCAAGAAGTGTGAGAACTGACACTCGAATACTTTTTGGCCCATTCCTATTGGTTCTTGGAAATGATAAATACTGTTGTAGTTGTCAGACACGCTTTCTTATTCTTGTTGTATTTTAATCTTCAGTACTCTTTGATGTTTGTATATAAATAGCAACAGATGGAGAAAAGTGGAATAGCAGATTTTTCAGTTGGTAAAGACCCGCCCCTTGTTTCAGTCAGAATGAGTCCCCGGGACCCCGGGATTTTGTCCTACAAAGAGTAACCAATCCCTGAGATAGCTCAGTGGGTCGATATTGTTACCACTCAAGCATAGCTTGAGTTTAGATAGAAGACACACCATACCTTGTCTATTCAATCCCAAGTGTTTGTTCCGCAAAACACTTGAGTAATAGATTCTTTGATTTATTTCTAATAAGAATTTAAACGTTGAAAAACTTTGTGTTTTTATATTTACGTTTTACTTATCAGTTATAATTAATCAATACATTAATCTCAGTCATAACACACTTAGATTAACTTTGTAGTTATCTCTAAGCGTGTAAAGGGAACAACATCTATGAAAAGGCAACATTTCAACACATTTGCGAGGTATGACTTTCTCACACATCCCAATACATACATATTCTCTAACAAAACATGATTACTTACTCTCACGCCAGAACTTAATCGTGGGTCCGTCCCTACGGTAAGGCTAACGGTCTGCTTTCATTTGTGCAGGGAATCCTTTCATTACTTGAATTAGTGCAGAATTCATTCATCAGCAGTCTATCAAAGACAGCCCAATACGCAAACTAAGCGCAATCCATACTCATCACACTTTTTGCACTATCAATATCATTAGTTTATTTGTCGTAGAAATTCTATAAGTTGTTATTTGGACACGATCTTCTTTTTTTATTAAAACAAAATTCATAAATAAAGATGAGCATGATGTGTTAGTTTTGATACCCGAAATCTAATCATTAAACCTAACGATAGTATTGAAATCAGTACATAAACTTAAATCCATCGACATTCTACCTTATAATCAAACTCATACCAATAGTCCTATCAAGCAACAAACTGAACAACACCTAAAGCTTTAAAACTTTTGATTTTAACACCCACGATTTTCAAAAACATCTCTCTAAGTTTAAGAATAATAAAAGAGTAAATTGCATGGTTCGTCCCTGTGGTTTGCTCTAAATCCCACCACTCGTCCCTGAACTTTTTTTTTGCATCGTTAATCCCTAAAACTAAACTATGTACCACCGTCCATCCCTATCTTTAACGGTCGTTATTTTTATTCGTTAAGTCTTTGCAAAGCCAGTCCTTGGTTTGTCCTTTTACTAACGGCCGTTTGCAACGCTTGCAACGTTAGTCCTTTTTTGAAAAATATTTTTTTTTCGAAATATTTTTTTTGAAAAATATTTTTTTTTCTAAAATAATTTTTTCGAAAAATATATTTTTTTTTCGAAATAATTTTTTCGAAAAATATTTTTTTAGAAAAAAGAAAATTATTTTTTTGATTTATATTTTATTTGTTATGATTGAAAAACTAAATAAAAGAAATTAAATGATAAAAAATAGTAAAACATTTTAGAAAAATCTGAAAATTTTATAAAAAGTAACTAATGTAATGAGGATTAAAAGAAAAATAAATTGAAAGAAAAAGCAGTTTATAATAAGTAGAAATAAGTAGTTTTGAAGAAATAAGCAAAAGAAAGAAAAAGAACTATAAAGGAATAAATGTTGAGAAGTAAATTAGAAAAGTCCCTAAGGCACTTTTGGTTAAGAGGTGTGTGTGAGGTTTGGTGTGCAGGAGGTCACAGGTTCGAACCCTGTGCCCTCTTTTTGCAAAAAGATAAATAAGGTAAAAAAAAAGAGGGCACAAGGTTCGAACCTGTGACCTCCTGCACACCAAACCTCACACACACCTCTTAACCAAACGTGCCCTAGGGACTTTTCTGAGTTACTTCTCAACATTTATTCCTTTATAGTTCTTTTTCTTTCTTTTGCATATTTCTTCAAAACTACTTATTTCTGCTTATTATAAACTGCTTTTTCTTTCAATTTATTTTTCTTTTAATCCTCATTACATTAGTATTTTTTATAAAATTTTCAGATTTTTCTAAAAAGTTTTAGTATTTTTTATCCTTTAATTTCTTTTATTTAGAAAAATCTGAAAATTTTATAAAAAATACTAATGTAATGAGGATTAAAAGAAAAATAAATTGAAAGAAAAAACAGTTTACAATAAGCAGAAATAAGCTGTTTTGAAGAAATAAGCAAAAGAAAGAATAAGAACTATAAAGGAATAAATGTTGAGAAGTAAATCAGAAAAGTCCCAAGGGCACGTTTTGTTAGGAGGGGTGTTTGTGAGGTTACTTGGGACTTTTCTGATTTACTTCTCAACATTTATTCCTTTATAGTTTTTTCTTTCAATTTATTTCGAAAAAAAAAAATTTCGATAAAAAATAATTTCGAAAAAAATATATTTTTCTAAAAAAATTATTTCAGAAAAAAAAATTCGAAAAAATTATTTCGAAAAAAAAATATTTTTCTAAAAAAATTATTTCGAAAAAAAAATTATTTCGAAAAAAAAATCTAAAAAAATTATTTCGAACAAAAAAATATTTTTCTAAAAAAATTATTTCGAAAAAAAAATATTTTTCAAAAAAGGACTAACTTTGCAAACGGCCGTTAGTAAAAGGACAAACCAAGGACTGGCTTTGCAAAGACTTAACGAATAAAAATAACGACCGTTAGAGATAGGGATGGACGGTGGTACATAGTTTAGTTTTAGGGATTAACGATGCAAAAAAAAAAAAGTTCAGGGACGAGTGGTGGGATTTAGAGCAAACCACAGGGACGAACCATGCAATTTACTCATAATAAAAAAACAACCCTTAATTAACCCACCCAAATTTAGTTTTTAACACCCACGGTATAAAAGTTTTAAATTTACTTTTTAACACCCACGATATAATTTTTTTTTTTACTATAACAAATTCCCTAATCTCGTTACACCTTTTGTTTTGTTTACTCCTTTACATCATTTTTCTTTTTATTGTCTACACTTTTTGTTAGGGTACTGGCAGCCATGCCGCTATGCCCAGCGGTTTGCCCCAAACCGCCGGGGAACACCGCCGCTACCCCAGCGGTTTGGTTCAGCGGCTATGTTCACTGCTGCGGTTTGGAGAAAGTATCCGTTTGAAATGCATTATTGAAATGAACGTTGGAGAAAAAAAAAAAAAAAAAAGAGACGTTGGAGCGTGGCTGTGGAACAAAAAAAAAATTCCTATAAATACCAAACACAATACAAATAAACTACACCTATTCAAATACCACACACAATACAAATTACTACTAAATCCTTTACATTTCACACAATGTTGTCATCATCTTCTTCATCCGATGAGTTATATTTCCCCCCCCCCCCCCCGACTTTCGAACAAAATCATTCAACGGGTAGTACTCTATCAACCTTTTTAGCCATGTACGATTCGATTGAGGACACGGCAACCTCTACCGAACCACGAGCGTCTGTCACCCGTTTTCGTGAAAAAGCTTTACAAAATCTAAAGGATGACTATTTCGTTGAACAACCAAAGTTTGCCCACCATATTTTTCGAGATAGGTTTCGTATGAATAAAAGGTTGTTTTTAAGAATTGTTGGTGATATTGAAGCGAGATTCGAATGGTTTCAAGAGGGCTATGATGCGAGGGGGACAAAAAGTTTCACGGCATTACATAAATGCACATCGGCCATTCGGCAACTCGCAACGGGTGAACCTCCGGATAGATTTGATGACTATTTAAACATGGCACGAAGAACGTCAGGTTATCATTCTCATTTTTTTTATTTAATGTTGTCGTTATATTTTTTTTATTTAATGTTGTCGTTATATTTTTTTTTATTAATGTTGTCGTTATATTTTTTTTATTAATGTTGTCGTTATATTTTTTTATTAACAGGAGAATGCCTTGATCATTTTTGCAATGCGGTTATTGAATTATATGGTCGAGAGTTTTTACGTAGGCCGACATCTCATGACATTGCACGCTTATACGAGGCACATGAAGAACAACATCACATTCCTGGAATGCTTGGTAGCATTGATTGCACACATTTCGTTTGGCGAAATTGTCCTAGACATTTGAAAGGCCAATATAAGCGAGGTGATCACCAATACCCGACTATTATGCTTGAATCCATCGCTTCGTACGATTTGTGGATTTGGCATTCGTTTTTTTGTCCTCCCGGTGCAAACAACGATATCAATGTTTTGAATCAGTCTCCGTTGTATCTTACGGAGCGAAATGGAACGGCGCCAAATAGTTCATTTTCTGTAAATGGACGTCTTTACAAACGTGGATATTATCTTACCGATGGAATCTATCCTACATATTCTACGTTTGTTAAAGCATATAAGTATCCCACTGATCCGAAGGAAAAGAGATTCAAGAAGTTACAAGAGTCTGCAAGAAAAGATATCGAGCGAGCTTTTGGTCGTCTTAAGGCAAAATGGATGATTCTCAGTCGTCCTCTCCGTCCTATGACGGTCGAAAAGATTCGACAAATCGTTAATACTTGTATCATATTGTGCAATATGATTTTAAAAGACGACGAGGTGGCAATATCACCGGTTCATATAATGGATCCGCCGGTCGCGCCAGTATATGACGATAGTGTACTACCGGAGTTACTCGACGAACAAATCCATTATCGTCTCCAATATGATCTTACGGAGCACGTTGAGGCTCAAAACTTAGCATACCTCGATGACTAGTTATTTCTTTTCTTTTTTTTACGTATTATGTAATTTTCTATTAATTATGTTTTTTTTTTCCAAGTATTATGTATTTTTATTTTAATTATTAATGAAATATTATGTTTTTATTAAATTATTTATTTATGAAAATAAAAAATAAAAAAATAAAAAGTTTGTGGTTTGGGAGGTATGAAAAAAGTGACCATTGCCACTAAAAAGGGGTTGGGAGGTATGAAAAAAGTGTGAGTGAGGTGGAATGATATTATTGATGGGTTGAGAGGTATGAGTTTTTTTGGGAGGTATGGTTGCCACCACCCTTAGAAAAATATACTATTGGTAAAAAAAAATTATTTTATAGTTACAAAATGAAATTTTTGCACTCGTAGCAATGTACTGGGAACATTAACTCGTTGATAAGATGTTGAACTAAATAGTCATTGTTTGATGAATTAATCGCATTGATTTTGATTTGCTCTCCTGCATTCATGGCCAGAGAAAGAAGTGGCAGGAGGAGAATAGTAGCAAGATCTTTTCATAAAAATTTAGGGGCATACTAACGGTACCGTAGTCTAGGAGGAACCGGTCCCCCATAGACTACTGTTCATGTCAGATTTATTTTTTTTTTTTTTTTTTTTTTTTTTTTTTTTTTTTTTTTTTTTTAACTTTTTTTGTAACCTTTTTTTTTGTAACTTTTTTTTGTAAAAGTTACACTAACAAATCCTTACTCTTTTTTTTTTCCCAGTTCTTTTTAAGTTTTTTTTTTTTTTTATAAGTTTTTAAGTTTTTGTCCAAATGGGTCCAAATTTATGTCCAATGGGTCCAAGTTTATGTCCAGCTGCAAACACACACAAACACAACACAAAGTAAGGCTCGGATATGGTGTTTCGTCATCGCCAAACTGCAGATTCACACAAACACATCACAAGCACAAAGTTTATGTCCAAATTATTGTCCAACTGCAGATTCACACAAACACATCACAAACTGCAGATTTTTACTAAGGCTCGGAGTTGAAGGTTGCGAAAGTGATAAAAATCACTTTGCCATCCTTTCGGTTTCTAGAAACCAATCGTCATCGCCTTTTAAAAAATTATTTTGACCAAACTGCAGATTCTTAGCAAGGCTCGGAGTTGAAGGTTGCGAAAGTGATAAAAATCACTTTGCCATCCTTTCAGAATGCACAGCAGATTCAACACAAAAGCAACACAAATACTATGCTCAATAGTCCAGATTCTCACAAAAGCCTGCAAACCAGACACACAACAAGCTCACAAGATTCTCACAAAAGCAACACAAATACTATGCTCAACAGTCCAGATTCTCACAAAAGGCTGCAAACCAGCTCACAAAATCACAAGACCAAGTTGGGTAAGTGTTAGGTACAACAAAGGCTCGTGATATATTGAGCCTCACCACAAAGCAATCTCACCACCAGTATCACAAACAAAGCAACTCTCATCAGTATCACAAACAAAGCAACTCTCATCACCAGTATCACAAACAAAGCAACTCTCATCAGTATCACAAACAAAGCAACTCTCATCACCAGTATCACAAAGTAACTCTCACCACCAAACAAGTTACAACAAGTGCAGTTTCCACAACTTTCAACAAGTTACAGAAGATAGGGGTGGGTAATAAGCACCGGGGCTATTTTTTTAGTTTAGTACTAGGGGGGTTAAACAAGCAAGGGGGTTAAACAAGCCACAAAGAAACAACAATTTGCATTGGCTGCCGATATGTCTCGATCACCATTTTACACAGAACAGGTATCAATTTACACATTAATAAGTTAGAGATAACATAGGCTCAGATTATAACTTGTTTCACATATTAGCATATCATATATGGCTGCAACATCGAAGGTTGCAAAAATAAGTTTTTTTTGCCGTCCATTCGGAAATGCCATGCCAAAATCATTTTTTTTAAATCATCATTGCCTTATCTCAGTTTTTTTTTTTTTAAAAAAAACAAGTATCAAATCAGCTTAAAACAACAAACTGCTTATCAAGCATATAAGCAGTTTGTTATTTATTTTCTGTTTTCATCACACGGTAAATCTAAAAAAATATCTCACCCTTTTTACACAAAAGGAGGAACACGTCGCTATCCAACATAAAAGAAAGAGCCCTTTGACTTTCTAGGTAGTAGACCCGGTTTGGTTAAATTTTATAACCCAACCCGTAAAGTATATGATAACGGGGTCTAACCTGAGCTTGTGTGCAATAAGCACATAAGCTCTTTTTTATCACAAGCCATGAAACCACACAGAGTCTGTGGACTGGGGTAGGCCAGAGCAGGTTTTCATACCACTCAAAGGTGGCAGATCAAGGTGTTAACCTACCCGTTTGCACCCACACAACTCAGGCAATTTCACATAACCATCAAAATCATAGATCTGGTCGACCTGAGCCTGTGTGCAATAAGCACATAAGCTCTTTTTTATCACAAGCCATGAAACCACACAGAGTCTGTGGACTGGGGTAGGCCAGAGCAGGTTTTCATACCACTCAAAGGTGGCAGATCAAGGTGTTAACCTACCCGTTTGCACCCACACAACTCAGGCAATTTCACATAACCATCAAAATCATAGATCTGGTCGACCTGAGCCTGTGTGCAATAAGCACATAAGCTCTTTTTTATCACAAGCCATGAAACCACACAGCTCTTTTTTTAACACTCAATAACAATCAATAACACTCAATAACACATAAACACCCAAAACCCCCAAATATACCCAGAAACCTAATTTTTAAAAGTTATACGAATCAAAAAAAAAACATAGATCTGGTCAATTAACATACAATTAACACTCAATAACAATCAATAACACTCAATAACACATAAACACCCAAAACCCCCAAATATACCCAGAAACCCTAATTTTTAAAAGTTATACGAATCAAAAAAAAAACATAGATCTGGTCAATTAACATACAATTAACACTCAATAACAATCAATAACACTCAATAACACATAAACACCCAAAACCCCCAAATATACCCAGAAACCCTAATTTTTAAAACTTATACGAATAAAAAAAAAAACATAAATCTGGTAAATTAACATACAATTAACACTAAAATAAACGTAATCACTACGAAAACATAAAAAATCTAAAGAAACTAGTAAGATTTTACCCAGAAAAGATGAGAGAAGAAGAAAGAAAGAAAGAGATATAACGTGTGTGTGTGTGTGTGTTTAGGGGTGGGTGGGTGGGTGGGTTATACGCGTTTAGTTTTTGTTTTTTTTTTTTTTTTTTTTTTTTTTTTTTTTTTGTAAAGTATAAAATGTAAATATAAAATGTAAATATAAATTGTATTAATGTAAAATGTATAAATGTAAAAATTTATAAATGTAAAATGTGTAAAATGTAAAATGTTTAGAATGTAAAATGTATAAAATTTGTAAATTTGTTAAATGTAAAAGTTACTTGTATAAATTATTTGTTTAAAATGTATTATCAGGTTTTCGATTCTCACGAGCAAATGACTGAGTGGGTGCAAAATATAGCCCGGGGGCTCGGTTTTGTAGTTGTTAAAAATAGAACCAGATCACTGTTCGGTCAGATGAACGATATTCATTACAAGTGTACAAAGGGTGGGAAGTATACACCTCAAGGTATAGGAAAGCGGAAAACCAAAACAGTTAAAACCGAATGTCCATTCAGATTAGTAGCGAAATATCATCGAACAAGGAATTATTGGGTTTTAAGGGTGACAGATGATACGCATAATCATGTTATGCTAGAGTCGTTGCATGGTGTTCCATTTGCAATGCGACTAGTGAATGATGAGTTGGGGTTGGTCGACGAGTTGACACAATGTAACCTACGACCGGTGAATATACTTTCAACAATAAAGAGTCGTAATCCAAATAACGTGTCTAGCCTCAGAACCATATATAACGCACAAGATAAGCTCCGGAGAGCCAGAGTGGGTAATAGAACTCCAATTCAAGTTCTTTACTCGCATTTGACGGATTCAGGGTATACATGGTACTCGAGGGTAAATGAGCATACCAACGAGCTTGAAGAGCTTTTTTTTTTGCACCCCACTTCGTATGCTTTATGGTGCACATTCCCAGAAATCATGCTGATGGACTCCACGTATAATACCACAAAGTTCAAATTGCCGTTGTGTGAAATTGTTGGAGTTACTTCAACGAATAAAACATTTTCAATGGCGTATAGCTTTGTGAGCAGTGAACAAAATAAGAATTATACCTGGGTATTGGAAAAAGTGAAGCAAGTGATAGATGAAAGACATTACCCACGTGTGATTGTCACTGACAGAGATTTAGCGTTGGTTAGGGCAGTAGAAAGAGAATTTCCTAACGCTCACCACTTACTCTGTCTATGGCATATAAATCAAAATATTCATAAGTATTGCTCGCCCAGATGTAGTGGAGATGAGTATGAGCGCATTAAGGGTAGCTGGGATTGGATGATTAAATCTCCGACACAGGGAGAGTTCGAGCAACGTTACACCCGCCTACAACGGCGATTGCTCGACAAACCGGGTACTTTTATTAATTCATTGTTTTTAAATAAATAAGCACCTGAATAACTAAGCACCCGAATAACCTTTTATTAATTCATTGTTTTTTCAGTTATAAAAGCGTATATGGATAAGTGGCTGCAAGATTACGCAGATAAGTTTGTCTGCTATATTACCAATGCTTATTGCTCATACGGCCAGACAACAACGTGCAGAGTCGAGGCTCACCACTCGTTGTTGAAATGTTATTTGGACGGCTCACAGTCCAAATTAGACAGGCTATTGATGATGGTCGATAAGATTCTCATTTCGCAAGAAAATGGGATAAAAGAGAGTTTTAATAGAAGCATGAACGAGCTACAACTTAAATGTGATATACCACTATTTCAAGAATTGCTGTATAAAGTTTCCCATCATGCTTGCGATCTCATGTTCAAAGAACTCCGACGGCGGATCACCCCAGACGAATGTTGCCATGAGTTCAATGCAACATACGGACTACCATGCTTTCATATGATGCATGTCTACAGATGTCATGGTAAGTATATTGGAGTTCTATAACTATCAAGTTGTTTTTTCCCATTAATATCTGTAACTTATATAAGTCACTTTTATTGAATTCAGGACAATCCATTCCACTCGAATCAATTCCTATTTTCTGGAGAACATTGTCTGTTCCGTGGCCTGTTATCAATAGGCCACCGCCTGAAGATGATGATGATGATGATGATGATGATGATGATGATGATGATGCTTCGTTTCAAAATGACATCCGACAATTCACGGATAAGGTTAGCAAAGCTTCGCCGTTTGTCAGGAAAAATATGATAACGAAGTTGAAAGAGATAATGCACCCTGAATCTGTTGCCACAAAAGAACCTGCTGTCAAGATAAATACCCGTGGACGTCCAAGCGCAAAGGACCAAAAGGGCAAGGCTTCACAAGTCCCGGACCTGAATGATTTCCCGGACTTGGATGAAGTACCAATTGTAGATCATCGAAGAAGTACCAATTGTAGATCTACGCAAGTCCCGAACTTCAACAAAGAACCTGCCCGACATAGTTCTTTCACGGGTCCTAGTGATCAACAAAGTATGTTTATGCGTATGCTTCCACCCATTTGGCAACCATACATCACTAGTATATATAATGTGGTGGGTGACGGAAATTGTGGGTTTCGGTGCGTGGCCCATGGTGAGTGGGGACAACAACATCGTTGGCCCCAAGTTAGGCAGATGTTATTGCAACAAATGGACCAATATTGGCAGTTGTACATGGGTTTGTGGGGGATAGATGTTTTTAACCTTATTCGCTATACAATAGACTGGTTCGGAGATGGAAGTGCACCGCCTGATCGCTACATGGAAATGACAAACACGGGGTTGATTATTGCAGAACTGATTAGACGACCCGTTGCATTTATATCTATGGGGGGTTGGAATATATGTTTTCCGCTTCTTAGTGGTCCAGACTTCTCACAAAGAACTGACCCCCTTGTGATAGGCCGTGTGGGGGGCGAAGTAGGTCATTTCATTGTTCTGACGCTAGACGAACATTCTCCACTTCCGTATCTTCACCCACAATGGAGGAGGCACAGATCCGAAGCTGCATCCGAGTGGGAATCATTATATAGTCATCGATTAATGTAAATGATTAATGTTGTAAATAATATATATAACAAGCTTAGTCTTTCTATCCGATTATTTGTGAACACCCTATCTTGTATTGTTTAAATTAACAATACATTACTTATTTATGTTTATGTTGTAAATAAATGTTTGTATCATTTGAATTAATTATTTGGCCAGGTGGAACAAAATACTCCTTACATGTGTCGCTGTAAGAACGGATTCATTAAAGAGAGGATATCCCGTCAAGAACATAGTTATGGTCAACCGTATTACGCATGTCCTCTTTCAGTGGTAAGTAATCATATGTTTGCTTAGTTATGTAAATTATTTGTTTGTTAATAATACATTTCTTATTATTTTCTTAACATGTAACAGCCAGGAACAGATGACTATGGTTGTCGGTACTTTATGTGGAAGGATGAGTTTCAAAGGAGGCACTTTAGTCGAGCCTCTTCTTCAACGCAGTGCTCAGACTGCGTTGCTAACGCTAATAAGATTGACCAGCTTGAAGCAAGAAACAAGCTGTTGATGACAAGAATAAAGACGCTGGAGATGGAGTTAGAATTGGCAAGGAATCCTGAGGATCACGCTTGTCAGTCGAGTGCAAGGCTTCATGATCTTTTAAATAATATGAATAATCTTCATATGTCGTAGATGTTGTTGTTTTAAATGAAATGAATAATCTTCATATTTGTTGTTTTGAAATAATGTGTTGACGTTGTCGTTCAATTTAATAATAACAGTTGTTGTTGTAGTTATTTAATGTAGCAATATTTAACGTGCTCCTTCATTTTTTTATTTCTTTTGCTTGATGTTTTTTTTTTTTTTTTTTTTTTTTGTTCGCTATCCATCGCTATCCAACTTTTTTTATTTCTTTTGCTTGATTTTTTTTTTTTTTTTTTTGTTCGCTCGCTATCCAACAAAAGGAGGAACACGTGCCCCTTTACACAAATATCTCACCCTTTTTACACAAAACACGTCGCTATCCAACATAAAAGAAAGAGCCCTTTGACTTTCTAGGTAGTAGACCCGGTTTGGTTAAATTTTAGACCCCGGTATTTATAACCCATGCCAAAATTTATGGGACAATAATCTTGACAAGTAGGGAGCAGTTGAAGTGACCATCACATAATATCTCCCACTTGTCATATTCATGAGGACAAACTCCGCAACGCGCGGGTGTATTCACTAATTTAAGGGATCAAAGATCGTATGTTTAGTTGACGGATTTTTTTGACTTGTGCTCCAGAGGCACAAGTTAAGCACATCAAAAAATATATAAAAGTATTTAAACACTCATATAAAAGGACAAAAAAATGTACTTTTATGTGAATTCATAAGTTCTTTCAGTCCCATAGTGGGAGAGAGGTGACCGCTTCACTTAGGTTTGAATTTTAAAGGGTTCGCAAGAGGTCCACAAGATATGAAGGACCAAGGACCGCTAGGGGTGAGCATCGGCTAAATACCGACCTGACCCGACCCGAACCGAGAAATCCCAAAATTGAATTTCGGGGAAAACCTAAACCGAATACCGAACCGAAATTACTCGGTTCGGGACGAGTCGGTTTTGTTTGTTTTTTATCAGTTTTTGGTCCGAACCGACCCGAACCGAGAAATCCCGAAACCAAATTTGGGGAAAACCTAAACCGAATACTGAACCGAGTATGGTCGGTTTTGTTTTGGTTCACTCGGTTCGGGCCGGATTTTCAGGACGAGTCGGTTTCGGTCGGTTTTGCTCACCCTTAAGGACCGCTAGTCCCCGGCCTATGCTTCGCAAAAGGGTGCGCAATTGTTGGCTTGTGTGTTATATCATGGTTTTTTGGCTTTGACAACCTATTTGATTAGTTGGTATAGGATCTTTTGGAAATGGGTGGATATTTAAAAAGTCTAAAAAGTGATGTGGTGGTGACACGTGTCCCCCCACTTTTTTTACCCAAGGACATAAATGTAATTTCACCCCTACTTCTTCCTAATTCCGCCTCCTCTTTCCTCTTTCCATCTTTCTCATACTGCCTCTCTTTCTAATTCCGTTCAATAATCCATTTTTCCGTCCATATATAATCAAAATTTACACAATGATCTCCATTCAATTCATTCATTAATTCAATTTCACATTTTTTTCATTCTTTCATTTGTTCATATTTTACAAATTTTGGGTTTTTTTGCTCTCAATTCATATTCTTCTATTTGAATCGTTAATTGCTCTTCAATTCGTTTTAATTGTTCATATCGGAAGAGAATTAGGGTTTTTAACCGTACGATCGGTTAATCGAAAAAAAATTTAGGTTTTTTGACCGTTGAGGAAGAGAATTAGGGTTTATAATCATTCAATTGGTCAATTGGAAGAGAATTAGGGGTTCTAAGCATTCAATCGGTGAATTGGAAGAGAATTAGGGTTTGAACTGTTCAATTGGTTATTTGGAAGAGAATTAGGGTTTTTAACCGTTCAAATTTGGGGATTTTCAACGTCAAATCGATTTCTAATGGCTGAAACTGATACTCATGTGTTTAATCAAGGTAATTTTATTTTTTGTTATACATTCATCAGTCAGTTAGTGCTTATCTTATGTTCATCAATTTATGCTTATTTTTATCATATGTTCATCAATTTTTTTGTTATCTGCTTATTTTTATCTGTTGTGCTTATCTTAGCTATTTTTGTTTTATGTTTGCTATTATGTTTTTTGGTTCATCAGTCATTGAGCTGTGTTATGTGTTTTGGTTCATCAGTTTATTTTGCTATGGTATGTGTTTTTTGGTTCACGAATTTATTGTCCTGGTGGTATGTGTTTTGGTTCATCAATTTTTTTGTCCTGTGTTATGTGTATTAAGTTCATCAATTATTTGTGCCGGTGTTATGTGTTTTTGGTTCATCAATTTTGTCCTGTGTTGTGTTTTAGGTTCATCAATAAATTTAATGCTACTATATTAGTGCTGCAAGAATTTGGTTCATCAATTATTGTCATGTATTATGTGTTTTTGGTTCATCAATTATTGTCATGTTTTAGTAGTATAAGTTTCAACTGCTACTTGTATGCCCTGTGTCATGTGTTTTGGTTCATCATGTTGTTCATCAATAATTAAATGATTATGTGTGGTGTGTATATATATATATATATATATATATATATATATATATATATATATATATATATATATATATATATATATATATATATATATATATATATATATTATATATATAATATATATATTATTATATATTTACAGACAATGATTATGAAGCTGTTCCATATTCTGTTGGTATTGTTTCTGAGGAGACGGGTGAGAAGTTGTGGATTCCTGATATTCCTGCTGGTGAGAAGCCGTGTATTGGTATGATGTATCATTCTCTGGAGCAGGCTTATGAGTATTACAAAGCCTATGCAAAAAAAGCGGGTTTTGAGGTTCGTTTAGGTCAACAGTATGTATCTAAGAAGAATAAGGACAAAAATCTGGATTTGAAGTATTTTGTTTGTAGTAAAGAAGGTACAAATCCTGCCCCAAAAGTTGGAGCAAAGCCTAGTAATAGGAAACATCCATCTAAGCGTACTGATTGTAAGGCTGTTTTACGCGTGAAGTATATTGAAGGAAAAGGATATTGGTGTTACGAATTTGTTGAGGCTCATAATCATAGCCTAGTTAGTCAGGAAGATAGCGTTTTTCTGGTTTCTTCTCGTGATGTTTCTTATACTCAGCAAGTTTTTCTATATCAAGCATCGCAAGTGAATCTTGGTCCAGTGAAGGGTTTCAATTTACTTAGGCAGATTTATGGGGACTATGATTTTATTGGGGCAAGTTCGGTTGATTGTAAAAATTATAGGAGAGATGTGCTTGATTTCATTTGGTAAGAATGATGCTCAGATGTTAGTTGAGATGTTGATGAACAAGAAGGATTATCTTCCTAATTTTTCATTTGAGTATCAAACTGGTGAGAATAACGCGTTGACGAACCTTTTTTGGGCTGATGAATATGCGAAGAGAAACTATTATGCGTTTGGCGATGTTATGTCATTTGATACGACGTTCAGAACGAATAAGTAAATTCATTTTTTATATGTTCATCAGTAATAAGTTAATTTAAATGGTTCATCAGTTAATTTAAATGGTTCATCAGTTAATATAAATTAAATGGTTCATCAGTTAATTTAAATGGTTCATCAGTTAATATAAATGGTTCATCAACTGTATGTGAGTGACAGGTTATGTTACTGTATGTGACTGTGACAGGTCACTGTATCTTATCTCTTTATCTTATCTGAGAATCCACCTTTTTATCTCTACACCAGGACAAATAATTCATGAACCACCTATCTTAACCTATCTTATCTTTTTCCTCTACCCCACCTATCTTATCTCTTTATCTCTTTTCTTATCTTTAAATACCGATGAAATGAATGTAAATAGGTCATGTTTCTAGCTTGAATTGTTTCCCCGGAGTGGTCGTTGGGTGACTGTGAGTAGCTTTTGAAACTCATTGATCAGCTCAGACACATAAACTTCGCCGCAACAAGATGATGTTCATCGGTATAAAAGTTAATTCACGTTGCCCATCATCTTGTTCTGGCAGTTTGTATGTTTGAGCTGGTCGATGAGAATCAAAACCTACGCAAACAGTCACCAGCGACCATTTCTGGGGAAACATTTGAAGCTAGAAACATTTAAACAAAATTTGTAAACCTTCTGTATTTGATTGTTATAATCTGATGTGATTGAAATGATGCACTTAATGTAACTAGTTCATCGGTTATATAATAATGTAAATGGTTCATCAGTTATATTATATTGGTTCATCGTTTATATAATAATGTTTATCATTTATTTTTTATAGGTACAAAATGGTTTTTGTACCATTCACTGGGATTGACAATCATAATCATTGTGTTACATTTGGAGCTGCCTTGCTGTCATCAGAAACGAAAGAATCTTACATTTGGTTGCTTCAATGTTTTCGAAGAGCGTTTGTTCGGGCACCAAAGGTTATTGTGACTGATCAAGACGGATCAATGAAAATTGCAATAGAGACTGTTTTCCCGTTATCTCGTCACAGATTATGCATGTGGCATATCATGCAGAAGTTGACTTCAAAGGTATGTTTATCAATTTGTTTTTTTTTTTAATTATTTTTGTTTATTAGTTAATTCTCTTCATCAGTTTGCTTTTGTCCAATCGACTTTTTTATTTATCAGTTAGTTTTATAAAATAGTGTTCATCAATGAGTTCTGTTCATCATTAAAGTTGATCTTGATTTTGTAGGTTGGTCCCGTGTTAGCTAAAGATCATACTTTTAAAAGAAGAATATCGGATATTGTTTGGACTGATAGAATAGAGCCTGAAGAGTTTGAGCATTTGTGGGAGCGTTTGTTAGTTGATTTTGATTTGAAGAGTCACAAATGGCTTTCAGATATGTATAATTTGAGGCATAAATGGATTCCAGCCTATTATAGGGATGAGTTGATGTCGGGTTTGATGCGTACTTCTTCAAGGTCAGAGAGTGAAAACAATGCCTACGGTTGGTTGACTAGTATTGATTTGACTTTATGGGAGTTCTATAATCATTTTGATAGTGTGGTGGGTTGCCAAAGATTTGCTCAACGTAAAAATGATCATGACAGTCGGTATACTATTCCAGATATGCACACCGAACTTGAGATAGAAAAGGAGGCGTCAGAATTATACACTCGGTCCATTTTCTTTGATGTTCAAACTGAGATTTATGCTTCTGTGATTTCATGTATGTCGGTTAGTGTTTCGGATGTTGATTGTGGCAAAAAAATATGTTATACAAGATACTGGTGAAGACGAGCAGATTAGTAGCCGACATCGTCAAGTCGAAGGTGCTGTAAATGAAGTTTTTTATGAGGTAACATCTTTTTTATATAATTAGCTTTTGTTCATCAGTTTTTTGTAATCAGTTTTTTCATTTTATTTTAGTTCATCAGTTGAAGAATTTTAGTTCATCAGTTTTTTCATTATTTTAGTTCATCAGTTTTTTCATTATGTAATATTTCCTTTTTTTCAGGTCTTGTGTAAACCAGCTGAAGAATTTTATCAGTGAACGTGCAAACGTTTCGAGTCATATGGACTGTTATGTCGTCATATCTTTTATGTTCTTCGGTTGTCAAAGGTTAAAAAGTTTCCAAAGAAATACGTGCTTACGCGTTGGTCAAAAGATTCATTACCACCTGCATCAGTCATTCAAGCCACTGGTGACAGTCCTGATATGATCTTGCGTGAGATATTCAGATCAGTTGAGTATTGTGTGAATCGTTATGCAAATGATCTTGAGCTACTGCAAAAGTTTAGAGATCATCAGGTTCAGTTAATGGCGAAGGCAGATGCTGATGTTCCTATACCTAAAAAGACTAATAAACGAGATAGGCTTCCTTCTATTCTGGGTGTCTCGCAACCGAAAGAGACTATTGTAAATGTTCCAAAGCAGGTTAGTACTGATCATCTTATCTTAAGTTCATCAGTTATTTATCGAGGTTAGTTGATGATCATTTTTATTTATGCACTTTATTTTTTATCAGATTTTAATCAGTTACCAGTGGCTTAAAGTTATTGGTTCATCAATTTATGCCCTTAGGTTCATCAGATATTATAGGTTCATCAATTTATGATCTAGGTTAGTTTGATATTATCTTGCGTGAGATATTCAGATTTTAATCAATTTATGCCCTTAGGTTTATCAGTTAGTTTATATGTTTTTGTTTGTGTTACCATAGGTTAGGAGTTATCACAAGTTAGGAGTTATCATAGGTTCATCAATTTATGATTTTAGGTTAGTTGATATGATCTTGCGTGAGATATTCAGATTTTAATCAATTTATGCCCTTAGGTTCATCAGTTAGTTTTATATGTGTTTATTTGTGTTACCATAGGTTAGGAGTTATCACAGGTTAGGATTTATCATAGGTTCATCAGATATTATAGGTTCATCAGTTGGGTTCATCAGTTGTGTTATGTTAGCTCATCAGTTATCATAGGTTCATCAGTTATCGTATGTTCATCAGTTGGGTTCATCAGTTGTTGTTCAGCATCTTTTTGATCATCCAATTGTTATTGTTTTGTTTTTTTGTCGAAAACAGGTTAGTACTAAGGGTTCGCGAAAAAGGATAAAGAGCAGTGTTGAGCGTTCACTTAATCCAAGTGGGAAGCGTAGGAAGAATTGTAGATTCTGCAAATGCAGCATGAAGGATCATAATCAGGCGAAGTGCAATGCTATCAGAGCTCAAATTGATGCTAAGAAGGCTAGTGATAAGGCTGTTATAAAGGAAATCAAGCAGAAGGCGAGATTGGCCGCTAAGAAGGCGAAGTTGACTGAGAAGAATGCCTGTGTAGTTACTTAGTTGTCTGTTTGATAATAAATGTGAAGTTCTTTTTTTTCTTTTTTTTCTTTTTCTTTTTTTTTTTTTTTTTTTTTGAGAATGATCAAAGTAACTTTGAATTGAGATGATTGTTTTAGTAGGTTCATCAGTTTATTTCCAAAAGTTCTTTTTGCAGGTTCATCAGTTTATATTTGAGCTTATTCTTGTTAGAACTGCTTCTTTTGTTCATATAAGGAGTCTGCTATTTAAGTGCTTTTTCTGGCTTATTCTTTAAGTTTTAAAAAGTTTGCTTTCACAAAAGTCATTTTTTATTCTTTTTAGATGCTTTTTAGTTTATGATTTTAATTTTTAGATATAATCCCAAAATTGATGAACCAAAAATACATAGCACGGGTCAATAATTGATGAAAAAAAACAAATAACACCATGACAATAATTGATGAACTAAATAATTAACACAGCACAATAACTGATGAACCAAAAACACATAACAAGGGCAATAATTGATGAACCAAAAACACATAACACCAGGACAATAATTGATGAACCAAAAAGATAACAGCACAATAACTGATGAACCAAAACACATAACACAGCACAATAACTGATGAACCAAGAAACATGACAGATAGTTAATATGTTCATCAACTGATGAACAAAAAAAACTAAAATTCATACAAAAAAAATCATATTCATCAATAAGATCAGATTACTACTCCTAACTATTTAACCGTAAATTACATCAGATTGTTCTTGAAATAAAAAATACTTGCCTGTTCTAAGCAACAAAATCCGTTAGTGCTGCAAACTATTTAACCATACCAAAAATCACTTGCCCGTTTTCACTTGCCTCTTTTCACTTCTTTCGTTCTTGAAGAGCATTAGCTTCGTTCTCAAAATAGTCGGTGGCACGTTCTGCAATACTCTTTGCCGACATATTTTGGAGGATTCTCTTATCCTTCAGACTTAAATTTTGATAATCTTGAACCTCCGCCTCTACCACTTTCCTGTTCAGATTGCAGTCGGACAACAAAATCTTTGTTAGGTACTTCTTTCTCAAGTCTTCGATCTCAAACCCAGGATAAAAGAACTTGTTACCCAAATATGTTTCCATATGCCTCATAGCGAAAATACCACAATCAATGTAATTGTTTTTGGTTTGCCATGGCATTTTCACATAACACACTGGGTATTTGTTTAGTTGTTCAACATGCGCATAGTCATTTTTTTTCAAGAACCTCAAAAAGAGATATCTCTGTAACAACAAATAAATAAACAATGAGCTTCAATTTAACTGATAACTGATGAACTTATGATAACTGATGAACATATGTTAACTGATGAACCTATGATAACTGATGAGCTTAAGATAACACAGGACAATAATTGACGAACCTATGCCGAACAACAACTGATGAACCCAATTGATGAACCTATAATAATTGATGAACATATAATTGATGAACCAAAACACATGACACAGCACATACAAGTAGCAGTTGATGACACAGGACATTAAATTTATTGATGAATCTAAAACACAACACAGGACAAAAATTGATGAACCAAAATCAAAATCAACTAACAAACGCTCCCACAAATGCTCAACTTTGACAAAAATTGATGAACCAAAATCAAAATCAACTAACAAACGCTCCCACAAATGCTGAACCAAAAATAAACTGATGAACCAAAACACATAACACAGCACAATGACTGATGAACCAAAAAACACATACCACAACAAAATAAACTGATGAACCAATAATTGATGAATCAAAAACACATAACACAGGACAAATAATTGATGAACCAAAAACACATAACACCAGGACAATAATTCATGAACCAAAAAACACATACCACAGCACAATAACTGATGAACCAAAACACATAACACAGCACAATGACTGATGAACCAAAAAACACATACCACAACAAAATAAACTGATGAACCAAAAATTGATGAACCAAAAACACATAACACATGACAAATAATTGATGAACCAAAAATTTAATAACTGATGAACCTATGATAACTGATGAACATATGATAACTGATGAACCTATGATAACTGATGAACATAAATTTAATATACATAAAATTCTTACCAAATATCTGAATATCTTCTGATATCTATTTGTGATTGTATCATTGTGATCCATGTTGTCAAGAATATGTATTTGAGGTTCTTTCAAGTTGAAACAGACAACATAGTAGTGTTCGTCAGCAAGCATCATTGGGAAAAACATCTGTAAAACATAAAGTGTTAAAATTTACAATTATCTATTTGTTCATCAGTTTTTATCTCCTACAAACTAGAAAAATAGAAGTGCTTACTAGGTCAATATCTTTGATAGATTAATAAGCATTGGACAAAAACAAAAGAGTGTTCATGTTCTCCTGAAACTTTGAATGGAGAGCCTTCGAGGTTAAAGCCATTTTCTCCATTTCTGGTGTCTGTGGTTCATCAATATTAGTCAAAAGCATACGTAAACTGATTTCAACTGTTGAATCATAATTGATAAAGTTTTTGTAACTTACAATAACTGATGTATGGCAATATAGCTTCCTTAATGATCCAAGACTCCTTTTATCTTCTGCTACGTTAAGTAGATACGCCCACATATCAATCGCTCCTGAAGTAATTTCATTGCCTTCTTTGAAGCTCTCAAAGTGGACTCTTTGACCGTCAACAAAGTAGGTATGAAATAACACATCACTGCAATTTCATTTTAAGATAATATTTTAGAATGAAAAAAAAATACTACTGATTAAGTAATATGATTTTTAAATTGATGAACCTAATACATATTACTTACTCGAGACCTCCTCTTGCAGCGAAAATTGTATCAGCTACCTTTTTTTCTATCTCGTGCACTTTGTTCTTCATCACAACTACTCTTTGTAAATACGAAGATTTTAGAGATTCAGTAGGCTTGACTTTTCTCTTTTCTTTTATATTTTCCAAGCCTTCTTCACCTCCTCTAATTCTCTTCACCATTTCAGGCACTTTAAGCTTTTGAGCGATTGTGTTGAAAGAATTTAGTGGTGTGGAAAATTCTTCATCTTCTGTTTCAATCATTCTTAATTTTTCTTCGGCTGATGGAGGTATCATTGATATGGGGGTTACCATCAGTGGCATATCTTGTGCCATATCATGTACGGAAGCGTCCTGTTCAATTTTTTTCCAAGCATTGTCATCAATTTCCCCACTCAACGATTCTGACGATGCTTGCAAGAAAGGTGTGTTTTTTATCAAGTCATCCAAGAACTGCTCGGAGTCATTCTTCTTTTCATACAAAACAATAGCCTGCAATTGCTCCGTCTTGAATATCGGGAATTCTGGCTTTTCCATCTGTTTTCAGTAAAAGGTTCATCAGTTACTTTTTTGTATTAAGTGTTTTCATAATACAAATCAATTATAAGTTCATCAATTAGGTACAAAATGGTTTTTGATTTTATTACCTGTTTTTGATGTTCAATCATATCAATTTCTTCAATAAAGTTTGGATCCATGAACATTTGAGTTAACGTTTCATCTTTTTCTTTACTTGCTTCCTTAGCCTCCGAGCCATCATTATCATCACCCATTGTTTTCATCATCATTGAGCTCTCATCTTCACTTTGTGAGCTCTCAACCGTTGTTCTGTTTACTAACTTGTTCATCCAGTCCCGGACTTCCAACAACGATTCATTTCCGGGGTATTTTTCCAATCCAGCACTTAGCATGTCATCAATATCAATCTTGAGTTCTTGAAATATTGTTAACATGTTCCTCAGTGAATGATTGAACTCCTGTCATTAATATAATCAAATAAGATCTAAATATTATAATGGTTCATCAGTTATATTATAATGGTTCATCAGTTATATTTTAATGGTTCATCAGATTACATATGCTTTGACTAATAAGTTTAAAGATTTTTACCTCCGCTGATTTGAATTGGGAATACACCCCTTGAAACTCTAATATCATTGCTGATAACTGTTGGGTGAGCTTAATACTTGCGGATGACGAGCTGTTCCGTTCATCATTTCCATTTTCAGCTGATTCATCAGTTCCAGTCATTGGAATATCATCATCTGTTAAATTGTTGAATTAAATTTTAAAACATATATTAACGGCTAATTGATGAACCTAATATAATCATAGTTTAATAAATAATAAATTCTTACGCATATCAGCTGTTTCGTCTGTTCCGGTCTTTGGATGATCCATTTCATTGTTTCCATCATTTCCGGTCGGCTGAGCATCTACCCAATGATTCTCCTCAATATCATCTATATGGGTATGAACAAAATCATCTACTTGCTCATGAATGTCATCTTCTTCTACAGTTGAAGGCTCTTTCCTCTGAACATGTTCAATAACATTAGGAGATTTTGATTTTCTTTTTCTTTTGTATGTGATTAGGCTTTTGAACAGGTTCATCGAATGGCGTTTCTTTGGAGATTTTGAATTTCTTTTCCTTTTCCTTTTGCTTCCTACATGTTTTCCACCTTTTTCAGAAAGTTTTTATAAGTTTTAACAGGTTCATCAATAAGAATGTTTCAATACGTACCTTGTTGATCAGTTTTTTGCCCTTCTTCTTCAATCATCAGCAAACCATGCTCTTCAACTGCTGCAAAAATAGATGCCAATTATTGATGAACATATGATAACTGATGAACATATGATAACTGATGAACTTAAGATAACACAGGACAATAATTGATGAAACTATGGTAACTGATGAACAATCGATAACTGATGAACCAATGATAACTGATGAGCCATAGATAACACATGACAAAAAAATGAACAACTGATGAACCAACTGATGAACTTATACATTAAGAATTCCCTTTTAAGAACCCAACTGATGAACCCAACTAATGAACCTATACATTAAGAACCCAACTGATGAACCTATACATTAAGAACCCAACTGATGAACCTATACAATAAGAACCCAACTGATGAACCTATACATTAAATAATTAAGTAACTTAGTTATGATTACAAGTTCGATCTATGAGCTACAAATTCTAAAAGGTTCATTAGAAATGCTTACATTTATCATTCTTATTTCTTTTTAACTGATGAACATATGAAAATCATAGGTTCATCAGAAATGCTTACCTTCATCATTCTTCTTATTTCCTTTTAAGAAGCTGGAAATAAGGTTTCTTGTCCATTTCGGTTTGTTTGATGGTTCTTCAACATTTTCTGTCTCTTCATCATCATCAACAGCATCTTTCTCATTCTCAATATCTTCATCACCATCATCTTTCTCATTCTCAATCTCTTCATTATCATTTGTTAAATTGTTAGAATTAAATTTTAAAACATATATTAACGGTTAATTGATGAACCTAATATAATCATAGTTTAATAAATATTTAAAGAAATCTTACGCATATCAATTGTTTCATCATAAATAACAACTTCCTCAATCTCCTCTTCATCATCATCATCTTTCTCATTCTCCATCTCTAAGTTCTCTCCATCATCATCTTCCTCATTCTCTCCATCATCATCTTTCGCAATCTCTTCTTCATCAGCAACATCTTTCTCAATCTCTTCTCCTTCATCATCATCATCCTTCGTTTCTTCTTCTTCTTTTTCTTCCTCCAATTCTTCCTCTTCCTCCTCTGTTTTAGCTGCTTTAGAAGTCCTTGGTTTTCGACATTTTCCAAACATCATCTCCTCCAATTCTTGCATGGTTTCCGTTCTCCAGTACTCAAACGCTGGGTATTTGGGGTTTTTGAGGATGAATGAATTCACTGCATTTTTAAGATAAAGTTAGATTGAAAAATGATAACATCGATTAAGATGAAATATGATAACTGAAAAACTGATAACCAACTGATGAACATACGATAACTGATGAACATATTAAAAAGGCTGAACAACAACTGATGAACCCAACTGATGAAATACAAAACTATGAACATATGATAACTGATGAACCTATGATAAATGAGAGCTCGATAACACAGACAAAAGATGTAACAACAACTGATGAAATATATAACTAATGAACCTATGACAATTGATGAGCCTAAATAACTGATGAGCCTACATAAAACAAAATGCGAACAACTGATAAAATAAAAATAATGATGCAAAAACTGACTAAATACAAATGAAAACGATAAACCCTTAATATCTGATGAACCTATGATAACTCCTAACCTATGATAACTCCTAACCTATGGTAACACAAATAAACACATATAAACTAACTGATGAACCTAAGGTAACATAACAGATAAAAATAAGATTAAAAAAATTTAGTAATTACCTCCAGCAGCAAGAGTGGTCCATAGAACCGTTTCTCGGGTTTCCATGCTAACCTTTCCTTCATTAGACAAGCCACCACATACCGGCACCAATCCATTTCTCTTACCTTCTCAAGGTCGATAAGAGATGGGATGACTCCTAGATTGAGAGTCCCGGTTGTGGTAACATAGGACATAATAGTACAAAATAGTACTAGAAAGTTTATCTGAAAGAGCTTTCCACTATCATTTCTCCTAATTTGATTCCTAATTAGTTCCATCAATTTGTTAGCATACAATCTAGGAATTTTCTTGAACTGGTTTTTCCATTCTTTGTAGGTTACATTTGACCTTTCCTTCAAAATATCTCGCACATCAACCTCCAATGTGCCCATTGGGGACCCGAATGTTTGGTGAACCAATTCAGGCGTTATGTGTATATTTTCACCAATGACTTTTAGAGTTCCCGATAAACCATCAAACCTAGTAAGCAACCAATGACCTAAACGACCTGTCGTTACATTTATTTGAAACTCCAACAATGATGCAAAACCCAAACTTGTAATAGCGTGTTTTTGATCCTCGGTAATTGTCTGAATAGTCTCATATAATGGACCAGGAAATTTTTTTATCTTAACCACTGGAAATTTTTTTTGTTTGGGTTGGAGAAGACTTAATCGAGGCTTAAGGTCTTTAGAGAGATTAGGTTTGGAAGGTTTATCTGAACAAGAAGGTTTAGAAGCAGGTTTTTTAGAGAGATTAGCTGAACGACCGAATGCATTATCAACAAAGTCATCGTCACTTGGAGAATAAGCATTTAAAGTGATCTGCAGCTTCGGTTTTTTAGCCTCTTTACCTATACAAAAAAACAAACACCAACTGATGAACATACTTTGAATGCGAAATAACTGATGAACCTAAAGCTTGGAAACACAACTGACGCTAACTGATGAACTAAAACAGTTTGAAAGACATCCGACATTAACCGACACTAACTGATGAACCAAAACACTTTGAAAGACATCCGACGTTAACCGACTCTAACTGATGAACCAAAACACTTTCAAAGACAACCTACTATATCCGCAACAGTTAACTGACACTAACTGATGAACCAAAACACATCAGTTAACTGACACTAACTGATGAACCAAAACACATCAGTTAACTGACGCTAACAGATGAAATTACTTTTCAAACGCAAAATATGATTTATCAACTTATTCTAATATATCCACAACCTACTTACAATTAAAAATAATAAGCAATACAAAAACTGATGAATAAAAAACTGATGAATCAAAAATTGAAACATAACTGATGAACAAATCAAAATCACGGTTTTATACCTTTTAAAGCTGGTCGGTCATGAAACCTTTTGGATCTCCTTTCTGCTTGCTTATTGCTTCCAGATTCTAAAAAAAATAATTAAAAAAAATCATATAATAAGGACAATAATTGATGAACCAAAATAACTATAAAAACTTTTTCATAACTGACACTAACTGATGAACCTAATAGCTTTTCAAAATAAGCCGCAATGCCGGCCAGATAAGCCACAATGCTAGCCAGATAAGCTGAATCAAACACCAACGACTAACTCGCCTATAACTGATGAACCTAATAGCTTTGAAACATAACTGACGCTAACTGATGAACCTAATAGCTTTGAAACATAACCGACGCTAAATGATGAACAAAAAAGCTTTGAAACACAACCAACGCTAATTGATGAACTTAAACAGTTTATTCTAATATAACAAGCAATAACTGATGAACTTACTTACAACGCAACAGTTTATTCTAATATAACCAACGCTAACTGATTAAATTACTTTCAACGCAAAATATTATTATCAACTTATTCTAATATAACAAGCAAAAATTGATGAACCTACTTACAATAAAAAAACTGATGAACCTACTTAAAATTAAAAATAACGAGCAAAACAATGCCAAAAACTGATGAATAAAAAACTGATGAAGAACATTCTTTCAATGCCAAAAACATTGCTACCAGATTCTAAAAAAATTATTAAAAAAAAAAAAAAAAAAAAAAAAATGAAAAAAAAACATAACGATGACAATTATTCTTCCACATTATAAAAAAAAAAAAAAAAAAAAAAAAAAAAAAAAAAAAAAACCTAATTCTTCGACTACATTCTAAAAAACCCTAATTCTTCGACTACATTTTAAAAAACTCTTACTCTTTGACTTTAAAACAAAATTAAAACAAATTAAAACAAAATTAAAACATAATTAAAACATAAATGATAAACTTATCAGCTTGATTCATCTTTTCCTCAAATTCTGATCGGAAATAGAGAACCCTAAAATTATCACCAAATTTTGATCGAAAATATGATCGGAAATAGAGAACCCTAAAATTATCACCAAATTTTGATCGGAAATATGATCGGAAATAGAAACCCTAAAATTTTCCTCAAATTCTGATCGGAAATAGAGAGAGAGAGAAAGAGAGCGTGGTATGCGTGTAGTGAATGTGAGAAACTGTGGGTACTTGATGGCGGGAACGGTTATATGTAAAGCGCCTAATTTTTATTTGTAAAATTACCATAGTATCCTTCTAATAGAAGGGAGCGAGCTTTTTTATTTCAATTTAAATAGGAACCGTTAGATCTAAATATGTTGACTATTTGACTAATCTGATGGTCTAAAATAATTTTTAGACTTTTTAATTTGCATCCCCTTTCTAAGGGATCGCAACTCTTGATTAGTTTAACAAAGTTTCCTTATTTAGCACGCATAGTCGTCATTCATCACTTTCTGATCTAAGACCGTGCGTAGTGGGGCGAGTTAGGCCCTAACCACGCCCAAAAACGCCCTCCCTCCCACTACTATGGGGCGCGGTTCGCAAATTTTTTTGAGGGGTGTTTTGTTGATAACGCCTTGCCCATTTGATTCTTTCAAAAACTAGCCGTTTCTAACGGCTAATTCTCCCCCTTTTCTCTCTCTCTCTCTCTCTCTCTCTTTTTTTTTCTTTTCAAATTCAATACATTATTTACCTATATATAAACCACATCAAACACAATATTTTTTACACATTCATATTATCTCTTCCTCTAATATTATCTCCAACATAATCTTTCACTATGAATTCCAACCGCCCAACCCGCCCACAAAATTATAACAACCCCGGTTTCGCTCCTCCTCGTCGAATTCACGAGTTTACACAACAAGAACTTCTCGATGTGCTTTCACATTTGTCACCGAACATGCAACCTCAAATGGGGTTTCAAAATTTTGGCTTCAACTCTTAAAACCAACAAAACGCCCCACAACATTTCTCATCTCAAAGCTTTGCTTCTCAACAATTTGAACCGCAACAATTACCATCTCAAAACTTCCCGTCTCTACAAGAGCCGTTAGATGTCGAAGATTATGAAACGGTTCCCGAGACTCCTCCAAGTGTTACGAAGGGTAAGCAAGTCGCCGCCGAACCGTCTCAACCCAAAAAACGGTGTCACAAAAAGAAACCCGCGAGAGAGCCGAGAGCCAAGACCAAGCGTACGCCTTGGACTGAACACGAGGAAATGTGTTTGGCTCGTGCGTGGATAGAAATTACCACGGATCCTAACGCCGGTAAGTTTTTTTTCTTATTTTTTTTTAAATTTCGGTATTATTTTTTTTTAAGTTCGGAATTTTTTTTTTAGTTATGTTCGGTATTTTTTTTGTTACTTTTTTTTTTTTAGTGATCGGTATTCTTTTTTTTTTGTTACTAACTTTTTTTTTTTTTTTTTTTTTTTTTTTTTTTTTTTTTTTTTTATTTTTTTTTTTATGTGTTGTTTTTTTGGTTACTAACACTTTTTTTTCTTTTATATGATCGGTACTATTATTTTTTTTGGTTACTAACTTTTTTTGTTTTTTTTGTTTTTTTTGTTTTTTTTTTAGCGGATTATCAACGCGGACACGTGTTTTGGGCTCGGATTCGTGAAGCATTTTTTAAGGCAATGGGAGTTGGAGAGGAGCACCGTACACCGGACATGATTTCGGAAAAGTGGACCGAAATAAATAATCGGTGTCAATTTTTCAATACTTGCTACAACCGCAAAAAAAATGCGGTTCCAAGCGGTGAGAGTTTGTTGGAATGGCCGTTTGACGCCGCTTGCACGGAATACAAACAAGTCAAGTCTCATCCATTCCAATTGAAGAAAGTATGAGAGTTTCTCCACACCCATCAAAAATGGCTCGAGCAAACACCTTTGGAAGTTCGTACAACGAAACCGTCAAAACGGTCCAAAACTCCATCATCATCCGCCACCGAACACGAAAGTCAAGCATCCGATGCCCACACGTTCATCAACTTAAACGAGTTTGCGGATGAAGATGATGTTGTCGTTGAGATGCCAAGGCCCGCGGGTAGGCGAAGTGGCAAAGGAAAAGGGATTTCCTCGTCCGCCAGCACCGACAACAACGCGTTGAGCCAAATTGCGGCTCAAATAGAAAGGCAAGGGGATGAGGCTCAAAAGCGTCGTGAGCTTAAAGAAAAAAGGTACAACGACCAAGCAACGATAATCAAAAGGAAAGATTTGGATCAATTGTTTAGAAGTACCGATGGGATGACCGACGAGCAACGAGCTATTAACGAACAAATCAATGCAGAAATCAAAAGAAAGTATGGTTTGTTGTGATTTTTTATTTATTTATGTATGACTTTTTATTTTATTTATGTATGACGTTTTTATTTTTATTATTATGTAATAGTTTTAGGATTTTTATTTCAATAAAATTGTCTTTTTATTAATATTATTTAGTTTTATTAATTACTTTTAGTTATTAAAAATAAAAATAAAAAACAAAAAAAACAAATAAAAAGGGTGCCACATGGCGCAAAACGTCCCGCCCTCTCTTACACACCACTACACCACTTTTTCAACCAAGCCCCAACATGGCCCACACTGCCACATGGCGTAAAACGCCCCACCCTCCCTTCCTTACCACTACACATGGTCTAAACTCCCAAGTTGATGACTCAAGAAATGAGTGATCTACACTTAAAACTCAAAATGGGAGAATTTATACCAATGAACTTAAGCATACCGAAGGAGCCTCAATAAAGAAAATGGTAACTCATCATCTAGGCCTTAAGGGGTTTCAACCCGGTTGTTTGTTAACCAACATGGAGGAGATCATTCGTGCCAATACCACAACTAGCAAGCCATGAGACAAGGACTTGAACCTCCAAACTTCACATTAGAGTTGCATGTCCCGATAGCATAAATAGCATTGATAATGTTTATTGGACATTTGAGATTGAATTAAAATAACTGCAAGTTCTCAAAAACAATATCATTTTGCGATCCTGCGATATCCCTAAATAAATGTCCAGTATTGACTTTTAAAGTCTTTTCTTTTCAACTTTGACCTTAAATTATTTCATTTGTGTTATGTAATACTTAATGAAAATTATACCAATGAAAATACATTTAAAAATCAATCCATTTATATATTTGCATCAAGTATTACATAACACAAATAAAATAATTTAAGGTCAAAATTAAAAAAGGAGACTTTAAAAGTCAATAATGGACACTTATTTAGGGACGGAGGAGTATCATTTTGCGATATACTTAATAAAATAGTGTATATCCGAGTCAAAATATCATTAACGTTAACATGAAAAAATCTTAGCTATTTATTCAACATAAAGATGATTTGACGAAAAAGAAGACAAGCCACCTACTAGTCATTATCTTTGTACTAATGTACGTCATAATTCATAATTCATAATTCATTTAATTTAGAAAAAATTACACATTTGATCCCTGTGGTTTGCTTAGATTTCATGTTTAGTCCCTAAGTCGTTTTAATTACACCACAGATACCTATTTTTGAAACCTTGCACTCCTTTAGTCCCTATTTTCGATGAACCGTTAGTTTGACCGTTAAGTGTTTAAATAATATTTTCCCGTTAGTCCTTCCGTTAATAATTTTTGCACCGTTAGTCCTCATTGTTTAAAATGAATTAAAAATGGCAGCATAGGCTCGAACTCGGGTCTTGTTGCCCAAAAACCAACGCCCTAACCACTGGACTAAGCGTCCAGTGGTGTAATTATATCAAAATAAGTTCTATTTAACATTTTTTTGTTCAAACTCATTTTTATCTGTTTTCGTCTGTTTTACACGTTTTCGTCCATTTTTTTACGTTTTCATACGTTTTTATACGCTTTCGTCTGTTTTTCTACGTTTTCATACGTTTTCATACGTTTTGTCCGTTTTGTACGTTTTTTACGTTTTCATTTGTTTTATAGGTTTTTGTCTGTTTTTAAACGTTTTCGTATGTTTTTTTTACGTTTTCGTTCGTTTTATACTTTTTTGTCCACTTTTATCCATTTTTATATGCTTTCGTCAATTTTTTACGTTTTCGTTCGTTTTTTTACATTTATGACCGTTTTTTAAGTTTTTATACCTTTTTGTCTTTTATTTTTTACATTTTCGTCTATTTTCATCTATTTTTTACGTATAAAAACGAATGAAAACGTATAAAAACTGATAAAAATATATAAAAATGAACGAAAACATAAAAAAATTAGACGAAAATGTTTAAAAACAGACAAAAATGTATAAAAATTGATGAAAACGTAAAAAATGGACAAAAATGATCAAAAACGATCAAAACGTAAAAAAAACAGACGAAAACATAAAAAAAGGACGAAAGCGCATAAAAACAGACGAAAACGTAAAAACACGGGCGAAAACAGATAAAAATGGATGAAAACATAAAAAAAAGGGGACAAAAACGTAAAAAACAGACAAAAGCATATAAAAACGGACGAAAACATAAAATAACGGACGAAAACACATAAAAACGGATTAAAATGGATAAAAATGGACAAAAATGTAAAAAAAG